>OW679197.1:33880348-33981118 GCA_940337035.1 Agriotes lineatus | reverse complement strand
TAGAGGATCGAATATTAAAATTAAGGCGGGGTAGTTCAAAAGAAGTTTGAATTTCAATATAAGAAACATAATTAGATAAGACAAAATTAGTAATCTGAGAAATATGAAAAGGGTGTTTATTTGAATAAATTGTTATAGATTGAGCTTAAATTGTCAATATCAGTTCTGTAATTAACGGCAGTAGGACTTTTTTGTATTTCAATCATTTCTAGAACTAATCTCTTTTTTAAGTTGTTCTCTCTATGTAAGACAGTGGGTTTATTGAAATTAAAGTTGTAAAAATTTTGATTAGCATGGTCAGTTAAAGCAGTTTTTTGGTTTTTTGGTGAAAATCTGTTGATTTTTATTGAGTTTTTATGTTGTGTTAATCTGTGTTTCAGTAGCTGTTTTGTCTGGCCAATATAAGTGGAGGTACAATTATTGCAATTAATTTGATATACTAATTTAGATTGCATATTAATTTGGGTTTTATCCTTAAGATTAGTAAAAAACATTTTACCTAGAGTGTTGTTATTATTATATGATATTTTGAAATTATATTTATTAAGTTCATTTTTAATTTTTTCAGAAATAATAAAAAAAGTAGTGTGTATTGTGTAGTGTATTGTTATATGTACACTACTTTTTTTACATATAACAATACAATATACTCACAAACTTTTGGTTGTGCAATGGGCTCTCCTATTTCATCTACAATTGCAGATCTAGTAATGGAACAAATTGAAACAAAAATCCTTAAACAAAACATAGAATTTTCTCTCTATTTACGATACGTGGATGATATTATTATGGCTTCCGACACGACTAACAAAATAAAGTTCCTTAATCTGTTTAATAATGTACATCCAAGGCTCAATTTTACTATTGAAAATCAAAATTCTTCTATAAACTTTTTGGACTTAACACTATATAGACAAACTAATGGCAAAATTTTAACTAACTGGTATCGAAAAAACATAAAAACAAACAGATATTTAAATTTCAATTCAAATACTTCTAATAAATACAAAACTAGTGTAATTAACAATTTAATAGACCGAGCAATCAAACTATCATCTCCACAATTTCACCAACAAAATTTAAATATTATTACCAATATACTACTCATAAATGATTATCCTTTAGATTTTATTAAAAAACAATTTAGAAAACGCATCAATACAATAAAAAACGTAAACCAAATTAGTCAACCAATAGATTTACAACCTAACTGTTTAGGCAATGAATTTAACAATTCTTTTAAAGCTTCATTCGATAAATATATTTCAATCCCTTACATACCAAAACTTTCTGAAAAAGTTAAAAATGAACTTAATAAATATAATTTCAAAATATCATATAATAATAACAACACTCTAGGTAAAATGTTTTTTACTAATCTTAAGGATAAAACCCAAATTAATATGCAATCTAAATTAGTATATCAAATTAATTGCAATAATTGTACCTCCACTTATATTGGCCAGACAAAACAGCTACTGAAACACAGATTAACACAACATAAAAACTCAATAAAAATCAACAGATTTTCACCAAAAAACCAAAAAACTGCTTTAACTGACCATGCTAATCAAAATTTTCACAACTTTAATTTCAATAAACCCACTGTCTTACATAGAGAGAACAACTTAAAAAAGAGATTAGTTCTAGAAATGATTGAAATACAAAAAAGTCCTACTGCCGTTAATTACAGAACTGATATTGACAATTTAAGCTCAATCTATAACAATTTATTCAAATAAGCACCCTTTTCATATTTCTCAGATTACTAATTTTGTCTTATCTAATTATGTTTCTTATATTGAAATTCAAACTTCTTTTGAACTACCCCGCCTTAATTTTAATATTCGATCCTCTAATATTTATGCATACTGCGCATGTTTTGATAGTGCAAATATTTGTAAGTAACCTTGCCTTTGTTATCTTTGCATTCACATTCCTCTTGCATCCTGCATTATGAACGCTATTAATTTAATAACGTTCCTTTACAATATCGTAAAGTTTACATATAAAAATACTTCAATTATGTCATAACTAATACAATAATTTTAATATAAAAATGTCGTAATGATTAATTTAGTTATCAACATTATTTTCAAACGTAAGTATTCATAAATAAGGAAATAATTTATGTTTCGCTAATCTAAAAAATTTTTTGTAACTTTCAGAATTAAATATTTAACAACGTAACTAATAATGTCTTTATGATCCATTAATTTACTTTTTCTACAACCGTGTCTAAAGTAGATACTTTAAACACGTTAGTTAGTTTGTAAAGTTCCACTTTTTAAAAAGCAGTGCATAAAAAGTTCTTTACAAACTCTAGTGCATAAAAAGTGAAATGTATTTTGGGTTGCCTATTTACATAACCTTATTCTAGATGTTAATCATGGGAAAAACCAGAATGATGTAATTTATTTAATAGAATTTGGTAATTATAGGTACAAAACAATAATAATCGTAAAAAAATAACAATTATTATTAGTAACAGTAATAGTGCATAAATGGTTCTTTACAAACCCTAGTGCATAAAAAGTGAAATTGATTTTGGGTTGCCTATTTACAAAATTTTATATAATTTTGACAGTTCATCGATCACGATCAGTGGCGCCAACTTAAAACTAATTTCAATCAACCAACCAGTTCCGTATCAAAATAAATAAAGCAATTGGTAAAAAATGTGAAATGTTCAGTTGTAGAAAAAACCTAGTATGCAACACGTGTGTAAAAGGTCTTTTTTTAATCTCGTGCTACCATTTGCGCACTCGGCTGGCGCCTCGTGCGAAAATCTCCGCACTCGATTAAAAAGACCTACTTTACACACTAGTTGCATAAATAACTATTATCTTTTCAAAATGTTATCATAATTTTTATAACTGATGAAGCCAATATTATTGGCGAAACGTTTTACTATTAAATTGATTACGACTTATTGATTTGTATTATTCCTCAAATATAAATCATGCTAAATTTTACACAATAATTGACTTAAAATCTCCAAAAATTTCCGAAACAAAATAAAATTGTTTTAGAAATCTGGACTTGTGACGATTTTTCAGAGTCTGAATTATGAACTGTCAACGTTTCTGAATGCACTGATCCCGTTATTCAGGAAATTTAAATCTAAAACGTATTATTAATTAAATGTTAAATGTCGTTTAATTCAACCATGCAGCTTAATCTAACAATAGCATTAAAAGGGTACGTTGCTGAAATAATCGAATGTATCAAATTAATTTATAATATTTATGGTTATTATATTTCGCTTGGTATGCTAAAAGATAATGGAATGCATTCAGCTTCACAACCATCTTTTTATTTAATAACATCTGATTGGATAAAACGTACCTGCTAATATTTTAAAAATATTCCAAGAAAAGCATATTAGTATTGCTAAAATTTTACCCGAAGGTTTAATTTGATTTCTGATCATGCATTGTATGTACTAAAGTATATGGCGATATTTTAATTACTATTATGACGTTAGCCATATTTAAAACACTGCTAGATCAACATGGCATACGCAGTTATTTTTATGACTAACTTGGCAAAGTGTTGTGAATTCATTAAATTAATTTGCTTAACAAATTAATAACATATTAATTTAAGTTGTCATGTGACATGTGTGTCATTTAAATTCAGTTGTTTGTATCTGCTTGTTTTCCTGATAGAAGTTTTATCGGCTTCCCCGCCTACTTCTTGTAATCGTAAATAAATAAATAAATAAATAAGGAGATTTGCCACTTAAAATAAATCAAAGACAACGTTCAGTGTTTCTTAAGTCTTAGCTGTTAAAAGAACTTGACATGCATGACGTATTCACAACTTACAGCAACTGTTGTGAAATAATCTTAAAATTACTTAAAGTGCCTATATAAACGACTTTTAATGTGCACAGCCAGCGATTTCCTCGGTAACTTCATTTAAGTCGTTATCAACGTGTAACGTTTATTATGGCGTTAACAACGCGTACACGCTTGTAGATTATAACCCAAATATTTATTTTTTATGATTTATAGCTGCCTTGTTAAAAACTAAATCAGTTGAACTAATTTTTGTGGTCACTTAATGTTGTTCATTTAAATTTCAAGATAGTAAACTCCATTTAATTGAGTGCCCATTGCGGCCAGCGTAAGTTTGTTTTAATACAGTAATCATTTTAATGGTTATGAACGCCCTCCGTTGTCTCGAGGCCTCTGCGATAAGCGTCGCGTAGCGCATTTTATATTAGGAATTAGCTTTTTCCAAGCACTTAATGAGCCTGCAAGTTGATTAGTGTAATTTTGCTGTTTAATTATTTAGCTAACATATCTCTCGCATACTGTTTACTATCATGAATTTGTTGTATCAATGCATATTTAACAATTTAACTTAAACATTTCCGCTTGTTTTATATTAACGAAGAGGGTATGGTTTATGCAATATATTAACAATAACCTTCTGAGTTGTTTTGATCAGAACCAACCCAGCATAATGTCATTATTAAACTGAATCTAAATTGTATTAACCCGCAAATAATTTTGAATTTATGGGTTTGGCTTCATTTCTATGTCACCGACATTTCGGGATTCATTTCGTTGTCTTTTGAATATTATATTCATTAAAGGCTTGGTACCTAACTTTTACCGCTTTTAATTTCTCGTAAGTGAGCAACTGCTAACTTTCGCGTTTTGCTTCGATTACAGTTGTCTAAGAACAAAGTCCTCAACGGTAAGTGGAATTAACTTCAACTACTGGTTCTTAGACGGCAACAAATTTTGTTTTGATATAGTTTCTAGATTAGAGCTTCTTATCTAATACGACTGACGGTCATAATCGCCGATAATTTCGAGTAAGTAAGGGAGGTGGATCTATCTTAAAAACTGTAAAAGGGAGGATATTAAGCATATACAACACATTCTCTGAAACAACTTCATCTTGTAAGCGTTTATTTTATATCAATTAAAGGGTTTAATGAAATGGCGAACAAGGTAGCCCTATATGGGTTTACAAAAAGAACACTTTACCGTTTCCTCTAAGAGTGAAAGCCAATTTAAGAAAATTAAATCTGGCAACGGTGACATCTGCACTGCAAAGCTTGAATTTCGGTAACACCATCCAGTAGCTTATTTTTGTGGTAGTTATTTGTTACCGTTAGTTATTAGTATTTTTCGAATAGAATAAAACAGTTTACTTGACTACTTTATAAAGAAACTAGTTTTATATTTAGCAAGCCAAGACATACAATTATTATGATGATAAAAGTTTAAAATGTTCAGCCTCCTTGATATAACAAACTTGAGCCCTTTCCGAAACATTTCGAAGTACATTCTAGAGCATTTCTGGAGTGATAGTGGCAAATGTCCCCAGTATCCTCTAAAGTGCTAACTGGAATTGCCTATTCCCTTTCTTTCATGTAGGCCCCAAAAATATATATAAAAGGACCGAGCAGACCTAGATGTGGAGCCATCGCAACCAATCCATCTTCGTGGCAATTTCTGATCTAACCATATTCAAATTTCTATCCCATAATAGGGAGGGGGAGCACAATCACATTGAACCCACATTCTAGCCCTAGCTGGTTGTGGTAGACCTTCTAAAGGTTCCGACAAATCCCTAGTAAAAAATCACATTTGTCAGTCATTTGCATTTATTCTGTTGGGTAATCTGAATGGACTTAGTATTACTCCATCGCTGAAACGTCCTGCTAAAATGTTTTTATTAAATCTTACTGGATTATTTCAAATAAATTTCGCATATAGACCTTCATGGGCCCATATATGAGAATTATGATCATTAACTATACTATCTGGTGTAAAAGTACAAAATCTTCAGCGGCTTCCTGTTTTTCAAATAACCATCCACAGTTGTAACGTGGTTATAATAATAATTACGAAGAAGTCTCTGAACCTTGGTCAATTCAAAAGGATCAAGGCGATTATCCGTTAGTATCCAATGGACTGTTGTATGATTGGCACCTACGATTTATCCAATTCCTGCTTTTAGTTTCTTTTGCAATTTGTTTTAGGATTTATTGTTGTAGAGCAGGTGTTTTTCTGGTTCTGATAGTATTACTATGCCAAAGCTACTTATAACCTGGTAGTGGTCCTTTAGCTGACACAAACAAACACAAAATTCCACTAACCTGTCGTTTTCAAATAGAATAGCGAAAAGACTCGTGGCCAAATTGTCAATTCGATTTAGAGGCGAAGATTTGACGTTTCTAAAAATTGTTTTAATTCATTGTAAAGACTCTAAAGGGTCTACAGTAGAGATGGGCGCGTGAGTGAGTATTCACTCACGTCAGGCACGTTTCACGCTTGATTTAAACCCTCACGCTTACGCACGCTCACGTTCACTCACATTAACGGCGTGACCCGCCACTCACGACGTGACCCGCAGCGATTATTTCAAAATTCAAGTTCAGATAGAACAGAATGTTCAATTTTAAAACCAATAAAAATCTGTCAAGGGCTTTACCCAGAACTTCCCTCGTAAGTGGACATTGTAACACTAAATAATTTTAAAAATCAAATTAAGCTAGGGGTAAAAATATCTTGACGTTTCTAATAAATTACATAAATTTTCAACTTAAAAAAATATTACCGGTGATCGAATTCGAAGGGCAAGCGTATGCGATTCCACCGTTTTGTGGGATAATGCAAGCGAATGAGATATTCCTACATGTGCTACAGAGCACTTCTTGTGTCCGTGGGTCCCGGCTGTCTTAAATAGAACCTTAGAATAGAAATAATTTAATTTCCAGGCAGGACGCCATTGACTGTACACAGTACAACATTCACACCACAACACAGATGAGCACGTGCAGCACCATCTCTAGATCATGCACATGGAAGGGTAGCGGGTGGGCGGTGCACCCTGTAATCTTTTATGTATTACCCAAGATTTAACGTGAAATTTTCACTGACGTTCACGTCCCTATTTTCAAGTATTAGTCACGTTCACGACGTGACCCCCATGACCCGGCGTGACTCGACTGTTTTCACGTCACGCGCCCATCCCTAATCTACAGGTAATAAGGGCATCGCTGTAAGGTGATGGTACACACTAAACTATTGTGTTAGTAACCATTCCGAATGTAGAGCTATGTTTGGAGGTCTTCTGCAATAAGAATGAGGACAGCTTCAAAATTTTATTGTCAGTTTTGGTACTACCATTTTCCAGTGATTACATGTTGCTGCTTTGCCATTTTATTTACTCCCCTATATCTCTTAGGATTTGTATTATTTTATCTGTGGGGCGTTTTACCAGCTTAATAGGAATACCCTCAACATCCGGATTTCCATTATTCATTTCTACGGTTTCATTATCTCTTCCTTACTTATACTTCTGGTTTTTATATTCTTCTCTATTTCTTTTGTTAACATGTCTCCCACCCTAGTATTTGTATAATTTAAATCCCTGCCTTTTCCTGGATATGTCTTGTTATTGGAGGCACGCTAACTTTTCTTAGCTGTATATTTACACTATGCCTCAACTTCATTTTATCATAATTTTGCTTATGAGCACGCGCTCCACTTCTTCGTTAACTTACTACTTTGAACTACAAAAACTTGAAGCTAGAAGATTAGATGTCCTTCGTTCAAACAATCTGAGCATCCGAGATTATTAATTCTTGCCTGAAATCCTTCTTTTTTCCAGCTTCTCCTGCAATATCAACTGCAGCAGATGATATTTCCTAGGCCGTATAACATGATGAAAATATTCTAACTTGATTTTTTAGTTCTGCGTAATTTCTTTGCTCTGTCCAATTCTTCTAAAAATTACCTAGTTCTGTTGTTCATTCTGTAAATGGGATTTTTTTGGAAATAAAACCAAATATCTAAGATATCTTGTTTGTTCAGAAAAATGTCAGTTAACGTCCACATTTCTATGGCCTATATTAAGAGAGGAATGACATAGCATCCTGCCATTCGTATTTTTAAAGCTAAAGTTAAGCCCTTACTTAGGAATACGTTCTTCATCTCAGTAAAATATCGATATTGCATTTTCAGTCTTACATTTTATTTCAGCAGAATGGTTCCAATTGGCCTTGACTGTACCCAAACCAATGAAATCAGAAGCACGTTCAAAATCATTGTTTCAAGATTGTTACTGCAAGTTGTAGCTATTATTTCAATTAATAACCGTATATATTGTTTGCGACGCATTTAGTCACCCATGTTAGTCAGTGTTACATAATCGTCTGTTTATCTAATATTATAGACAGCCCTGGCGTATGAATATCAAAATTTTTGGCTCCAATACAAGTTCGAAATTCTTCTTTATTGTCAACCCGAACATCTCTCACACTGTGAACTAGCTTTTCATATATTACCTTGATAAAAGCTTCAAAGAAATTTACAGAGCAAATATATACTTCTGACATCCCTACATCTTTGTACTAGAACCTGAACTGAACATCTAATTTAGCTTAACTTGTTGCCGATTGATGTTGATTTCAACCAATATTGATGCCAGTATGATTCCTGTATTACACAGAGGTTGGTTAGGATGACTAAATGCTTTATGTTAATTTGGAGAATATGTTGGTTGTATTCAGAGCTGGGCAGTAACTCATTCCTTTCTAATTAAATTTCTAATTCATTTTCTTTCCGTCGATTTGTCTTGGAATTGGATTACTTTTCAAAATACGGTAATTGCCACTTTTTTTAAAAAATACTTGACAATTACTTTTTTAAAGTAATTAATTACTACATTCAATTGCTCCGTTACTATTCAGTAATTATAATATTCTAAAGTATTTAAATTGCTTTACAAGTATTTGAATTACTTGTGGTCATTGAAATTACTCGCAGTAATTGAATTACTTTCTGATAATTCTATTACTAAATTACTGACCTCTATTGGGTATTAAATCTTCAGTACGTAAAACATAGTATAAGGCCTGATTAAGTTATAGATTAAGCAAATTGCGATAGGGTATGTAAGCATGTAAGTATATTTTATGATTTCTTATGACTAGTAGAACAGCAGCTAATTTTGTGGAATATTTGCAATTCGAACGCCGTGTGCACGAACAAAGAGGGACGTATTTGGTGCATATGTTGTGTCCTGTGTGGCAAAATGTAGCAGTCTAGCTTGCTAATAATTATTGTGTAAGAAGAGAAAAAGATGCTTGCGGTAAGTACAGATTACAGAGTACAGTACGGTAAACATATAATTTATGTTTTTACATAACAACTAGCTTCATTAGACAATATTGATTTATAACTATTATTTATTAATTTCAATTTGCTTGTAAGATGTACCGTCACAGAGCTCTTTAAATACTAATAAATACAAATATGCCACCACAATTCCATTGAAAGTAATTGAAAAAATAATTTATAGTGTTTAACCACAATTACCAAGTAATTGATAATTGAATTACTATATCACGTGGGTATTTTAAACTGCTGGTAAGCAATTACTTCGTTAGGGGGTAACTGGTAATTAGTAATTAATTACTTTTGACCAGCTCAGGTTGTGTTGTAGTGATATTTTATATACCTTGCTGAACGTTTTTAGGTTTGCCTTGGGGGTGTCTCAACTTTTTCTTTGCTTTATACTTTAACTGTTTTGCTGCCTTAGAGATTTTGGTTTCAAACACTTTGTGCTAGAATGTTAGATATAATATATGCTAAGAAAATTTATCCTAGAGATATATCATGTTTAATGTTTTTAAATTGTTCTTGCAGACGCATTAACCTTTTCTTCATTCCAATTGTGCTTTTTGCTATCAGCGGTGTGCTCACTTCTTCGCTATCTTACGTATATAAATTGGCTGCAGATATAAACTTGATTTCGTAGATTTATTGCGCAAACAGATAATGTAGGGTAATGGAGGTCCAGGGTTGTTTATTCCGGTCCCTGTTGATCGCCTGCTTGTTTATGGCGGATTAGCGGCCCAGATTTAGTGCCCCCGCATCCGCGTGTTCAGATTGCGCGTCCGCGTCTCGGTGCAAGCAAAGTATATTAGTTCGCGAAGTGACCCACTCGACTCGTTTCATAAAATATTGACTCGACAAACTTCGAACTTACTTGAGGTTTCCTGCTTAGCTTCGTTAATGCCAGTCGCAGCAAAAAGTTATGAGATTAGGATCGGGAATCTTTCGAAAAACAACGCCGAGCTTGTTGGTAAACATCCCCCACGCGCCCTTTTGGGCCGTGATGAATTTCTTCGCGCCTCTTCATCACGGAAAGTCCGAGAAAATTAATTTCAGGAGACACGCAGCTATCCATCATTATACATCATATTGATGTGATGTAAGTGTCCAGCGTTTACTGGAGGCCTCCTGGATCCAGCTTGCTCCAATTTAGTTAAGTACATTGGACATCAATCATGAAACTTCAGTGTCATCACACGCCAAAATCGAATGCATTACGGAATTGCTGGTACCCCCATCTCGATGACTTCTGTTCCTTCCCAAGCTCAGATGAGCAGCGACGCTTCTTATAACCGCTACCTTTTTCTGTGCCGAACATGCTTTTTCAAACACAATTTCATAGGTTTCGCTGATAGGACTGCACTTTTTCATGGATAAATGGAAGAATGGAAGAAAATTATTTGAAATTCGACCACAATTTGTTTGCTACTACAATGCATTTTGATATTTCTTTGAAACTAGTTTTAGAGTAAAATACAATTCTCACCTGATAATAAATAATTGATTGTGTATGGGTGAAAGATCATCCTTAATCAGTTATTAGCTAAAAGTAAGCTGAAACCAATACAAATCCCACAAAGCCGGAATGTTTGTGTATTGCTCGATGACATTTCTAAATTTTAAAACGTATAGATCGTTTAGCTATAAAGGAACGTTGCCGTAAAAGTGTGCTACATAAATCTTTTTTGATTTTCTTTTTTTAGTGTTGGCATATGTAGACTACCTGTAATTAGAAGCAACTAAAGGTTATAATACCAAGCGGATTGCCACATCTTATTTTTGTAGTAACTGAAGATTTGGCTGTTCAAAACTGCCAGCTCAGTTACTAACTAATTATTATTTTATCAAAAACAAAGTTGAAAAGGTGGGCATACCGATTTTTACAAATAATACAACAGAGAACGCTTTGATCGTATCTAAAACACCTGCACGGATTTTTTTTTCTACGACCACTACTAAAAGTAGGCCTTTTAGCAGTGGCTTGTTTCACTAAAAATGACGTGTTACAAATCAGCGTGTTAACAGTGAAATCAGCTGTTTACTTTTAGCATAGGTTATAAAGTTATTCTAGTTACTTCTTTCGTTCGAGATAGCGTGTTTTTTTAAATAATTAAAGCATTGTGTAATGAATAAAGTAAAATGTGTACTATTATAATTATCTTTGATAACAAACTTTGACAGCTACCGCAGAAACAGTCACCGATGACATAAATTATAACTGTCATAAATGCAAACCTTTATTAAATAGACATTTATGGCTTAATAACAGTAAATTTAAAGCCGTAGAAAAAATATTGTTTGCAAACTCGTCCTAAAAGTGTTTATGCACGAGATATGTTATGAAGACTGAGTTTCACAATTTTCATGTCTCGTGCATAAGCATCCACTTTTAGCACATGTTGCACAAATAGCTATTATAGCTGCTAACTCAAAAATGTTTTATTTGATTTAGGTGATCTCGAATTTTGACCTTTTTCAGACAATAAAAAGATAGTAGGTTTTGAAATGGCTTTACAATAGCTTACTATAATATTTTAACTGGAAGATCCTATATAATTTGATCATAGAAGCCTATTTAAGATCAATATTACCGAGGAAAGTCCATCTACGACACGCAACCAGCTCAGAAAGCCGTTCAAGGTTGCTCACCTGGTAGAGGGGCGAGGATTGTAGGCTGCTTGAGTCTGCTTAATTTCAATTCATATTTTAAAAGAACTCCAAAAATATTTTATGGTTGATAAACAAGTTTGTGTGCTTGTTTGTTATGGATATGATCTAGGTATTCGGTGTACCACCTAGCTTAGAGACCGACTGTTATAATCTTATGGTTAATAGTTCTACTAAAATGCTACCGAGAGTAAGGAGTTTTAATCCTGCAACATTTTACATGCCACGCATGATAGTAATGTGAGACCTACATTTCCTTAGAAAGCAATTGCTGGCTGTAGAAGCTTTTATCCGCATTTTTAAATGTTTTCAAATCTTGCCGGAACTGCGGATCGAACTCTCGATCCTTGAATCGGCAATCAGAATCCTTAACCAGTGAGTTACAGAGATCCGCTAAACAAGACCTGTTGGCCCTGTTTCTGCTTGAAATTTTAATAGTCTTTTATAACTCAAAAATAATAGTCTTTTCCTTCTGCTACTTTCTCATGAAGTTAATAGATTATAGAAATAAATAACATATGGTGACGCGTTTTTTATATCACCCTCTAATTTGCTTTGGTCTGACGGAAGTAATCATGTACTAATTTCTAACTTTCTAAGGCATATGCAACAGCTACGGTATATTCGACCATTTCAACCGTTTTGCTTGCTGTTGCCACCAGTATTATCTAACGAGTGCTCCAAAGCTTTCGCTATCGAGTAGGCACTGCCAATAGTTCCTAATTTATGAATGTAACGATGTTTATATTGAAATGTCAAAACGGACATTTGATTTTTGTTTGTTGTTATGGACAAGGCCTAGGCATGTGGAGTAGTAGTAGTCCTACTTAGAATTTTGCCGAGACCAAGGAGTTCCAACCCTAGCAAGAGACCTTTTACATGATACACATCGTAGTAGCATGGAACCCATGGCATTACATCACTTCCGAATGATGGCATTCTGTAGAGGCTTTTATCCACATTTTTTTAATTTTTTAAATCCTCACCGTTACCGGGAATCGAACTCGCGACCCTACGATCACTAGCCATGAAACTTATTGTAATTAGGAACGTTTTCAGTGCCTACTTAATAACGAAAGTGCGGGTACACCCATTATATTATTGTAGTTAAAATGTTTCATCATACAATTTGGTGATGCACAAGTTAAAGATTGAAGCTGATACATCTACAAAATATGAAGACATTTGAGTTTCTGTACTTTAATTATTATTAGCGCATTACATGCAAAATTCTAGGAATAAATTAGTTGTGTATGTTTAACGTCCTTTGAATTTTAGTAATATTCTTCTTTATGCCACCTATTTCTCTCTAAAATGTATGGTATGCTCTGTTTGTCCTTAATAAAATTTCGACAACAGGAGGAATACTAGAATTTTCTTTAATTTAAACTGGTATACTTTTAATAATAATGAAAAAAAATGTGTTTAACCTGAGTTGAACTGTTAAAAGCCGCAAGTTTTCTTCAAGAATAGTGTACACCAAATGAAAATCTCTAGAAAATGATTATGCTGAGAGACAACGGCCGCAGAGGGATAAAACACATGTATTATTCAAAGCATCAAGATATAGATATCTAATGACTCCTGATCTACATATTCTGCTAAACAAAGTATGGGATGATGGGCGATGATGAAGAAAATCTCCAGAACAACTTCTAAGCTCGGGAAATATGAGAAGGTCAGTACGTGTGGCTGCTACAATGTAACTAATAATAACATAGAGATTAAACTAACGAGCTTCTTAGCACTGATTTAATTTGGAATTGTTGTTTCTAGAAAAACGTGACCTTATAAACTGTTTACACAATGTTTATTAAATGTATTCTTGCCAGGGTGGTGTCATTGTATGAAGAAACATTGGTATCTCTCGAATAACGAATCTCGTTCTGATAAAAATCTTATTGTTATTAAAAGTCCGTACAGCAGCTCGCCTCCAGTTGAGGGAATTGAAATAACCGTGAACCTTTACCTACCTTTTATTAAAAGTATTGTGTGTTTACTTTTATAAAGGTGTTAGTGCAACTGGCTCTATAAATTCAAAAAAATCTTTTTTTTTTATTTAACTCTTATATTTGTACAATCAGTCTTGGTGAGACTATAAGTACAACTGGTGTATGCTTAACCTAGAACTTAAATAATTAACAACATAACATGTGAAGTAATGTCCCAGTGGACATCCTCCGTATAGAATATTTTTACATAATAATGACTGATTTGTTTACTAAATGATCACTTTAGAAACTAGTAGGTTGGTCAGAAGGATGGAATCGTTTTAATCTTTTTGGTTTTTCTTCGTCCAGAAGCAGTGAAGTGGCCAGTTCATTCGGATGTGCTGTTAGCTTGTCTTTGTGTTTTGTGCTGTGTTTGATGATTTCTTCTCGGATGGTGGGTATATTTAGGTCAGCGTGTAATGCTGTATTGGTTATGTACCATGGGGCATTTACTATTGCTCGTAAAACTTTGTTCTGAAATCTTTGCAGAATCTCTATATTTGAATTGGACGCTGTACCCCATAGTGGCACGCCGTAAGTCCAGATGGGTTTCAAAATGGTTTTATATAATAACAATTTGTTTCCCATTGACAGTTCCGATTATCTTCCGATGATCCAGTAGACTTGTTTGAATTTAGCTCCTAATTGTTTTCTCTTATTGAATATGTGAAAACGCCAAGTTAGTCTTCTGTTCAATTGTAGACCTAGATAGGTCACTACGTCCGCTTGAGGTATTTGGTTTCCATTTAAGATGACCGGTGGACAGGTTTGTCTTTTCAGGGTGAATGTAACTTGTGTCGATTTTGTTTCGTTCGTTTTCATTCTCCATTGTTTTAACCAATGTTCCAGGTGTTGTACGTGGGCTTGAAGATTTCTGGTTACGCGTATGGGGTCATGGTGAGAAGCAAAGATCACAGTATCGTCAGCATATGTTGCTATCATCGTTGTAGTAGTTTCAGGTAGGTCTCTCGTGTAAAGTGAACATAATATGGGGCCCAAGATGCTCCCTTGTGGGCCGCCAGATTCAATAGGATAGAGTTCAGTATATTCTTCTTGGTATTTTACGTGGAATGTTCTGTTAGATAGGTAGGATTTAAGAAGAGAGTAGAAAGGATGTGGGATTGTGTGTTTAAGTTTATACAGTAGTCCTATGTGCCATATTTTGTCAAAAGCTTGACTTATATCGATGAAAACGGCTGAACAGTATTCCTGCTCTTCCATGGTGTTGTTGATCTTATTTACTATTCTGTGTATTTGTTCTGTGGTTTCATGTTGCTTTCTGAACCCGAACTGGTGAGTTGGTATAAGTTGTTCTTCCTCTACGATTACAGTCAAACGTTTTAATATTATTTTTTGTAAGACTTTTGATAACATTGGAAGTAGACTAATTGGCCGATATGATGTCAGCTCAGTTGGGGTTTTCCCTGGTTTGGCGATCATTATGATCTGTCCCATTTTCCATTGACATGGGAAATGTTCTATTCGTAAAACTGCATTGAATATCTGCTGAATTGCTGGCAGACATTTTTGGGATATTTCTTGGAGTATCTTACCGGTGATAAGATCGTATCCCGGAGCCTTTTTCGCATTGATTTCTTTGTGAATTATTGTTTCAATCTCAGTTATAGAAACTTTTTTTATTGGTAGAGCCATCTGGAATGGAGACTGTAGATGATCGTATATTTTTTGTTCTTCAGCAGTTGTTAACTGCGATGGGAAGGGTTGAAAAACTGTGGCCAGATGTTCGGCGAATGTGATGGCTTTTTGGTTGTCGCTTCTTGCCCAGGTTGTTTGATTGGTACGTATTGGTGGTGCTTGCTGTTGGCATTGTTTGAGTTTTCGAGTGACTTTCCATAGGGAGTAGTTTGTTGCTTCAGTGGGCGTTAAGCCTCTAAGGTACTCTTGAATGGAGTCGTTTTTTATCTTGAATAGTAGCTTTTTGAGTTCTTTCGCTAATTTATTATACCTTTGGCTGTCCATCGGATCTCTTGTTATCTGCCATCTTTTTCGAGCTTTGCGTTTTTCGGATATTTTTTGCTGTACTATTATCGGACACTTTTCTTTAGCTCTTTCTTCATTTCTGTCTGGAGTTGCTTGCCACGCCGCGTTTTGTATAGCCTTTGTTATGTCAACTACTGCTTCTTCTATGTCAATTTCAGTCTTTAGCGGTATCTTTAAAGTTATCTGTTCATCTAGCTTTTCCCTGAAGATGTTCCAATCGGTCCGTTTACTGTAAAGTGATGGTTTCTTCGGCTTGCCCAATAGTTGTGTGTAAATGGTTACCAGGACTGGAGTGTGATCGGATGTTAAATCTAAGCAAGATTCTACTAGGAATTTTTTGGTATTAAGGCCTTCAGTTATGCAAAAATCAAGATCTGGAATTTTTCCGGGATCAGAGGGCCAATATGTAGGCTGGAATGTCGATAGATAATTTAAGTTGTTGTTTCTCATGACCTTTAATAATTCTCTACCTTTTGTAGTGATGGTCCTTGAACCCCATACAGTGTTTTTCGCATTGTAGTCTCCTCCGGCTATAAATCGGTTTCCTAATGCCTTGAAAAATCTATTGTAATCGTCATATTTGTTATTGTGTCTCGGTGGGCAGTATATGGCGGATATTGTAGTTTCTCCTGTATTATCTATAATAGCAATATTGGTAGCTTGTATGTTGGTGTGTCTATACTCAGTTCTTTAGTAGTGTTTAATGTTTTGTTTGATTACTATAGCTTTGCCTCCATGCGCTGTTTCGTCTGGGTGATTTGTGCTGTAGATGTTGTAGTATGGTATTTTTAAATGGCTTCTGCTGGTGAAGTGTGTTTCTGAGATTAAAATAACGTCTAGATCAAATAATTGTATGAATAATTTTATTTCCTGCGCATGTTGACACAGGCCATTAACGTTCCATACTGCGATTTTTAATAATTGGGCCATTATTTATTTTTTATTGATGGGCATTGACATGAGGTTGATGAGGGTACTCATTTGATCCATAAGACTCTTCATCATTTGTTTTAGGTCACTCGTTTCCGGGTGCTGCTACGTTTATTAGATTTTGTTGGTCCGTCACTTGTGCTTGGGTTTGTTGAGCATATGTTAGGCCTGGTCGAACAAATCTCGTTTCTATCTCACGCTTCCTTAATGCTGGGTACATCTTTTGTTGTATTTGTTTGTGAACCAGGCACCCTCTGTAGTTGGCTGGGTGGTTTTCCTGGCAGTTAGCGCATTTAACGTTATTGTCTTGTATGTTTCTTGGGCAGGTGCTAGTTAGGTGATCTGCTGCACATTTGACGCAATTTGGGTTATTTTTACAATAATTTTTTGTGTGCCCAAATTTTTGGCAACGCATACATTGGGGAATCTCGCGTTTAGCGTGTGGAGCTTCAAAAAGTACTTTAGTGTTCAGTAGTAGATCTATGTTGTATATTTCTTTGTTGCTATTGGTTGGTTTGATGTCTATGAAGTGCATTGGTAACGGTTTTTTTGTCCCCTCTTTGCTTTACGTTCCAGATATTTGTTATCTCGTGTCCTTTTTCTTGCAAGGCACATGTAATGTCTTTTACGTCAGTTGTTGGGTGTAAATTCTTCAGTACCACTCGAAAGCTTCTTTCCTGTCCAGGTTTGTATGTGTGGAATTCAGTATTTTTTTCTGCTAATGCCTTAATTATCGCAGGATACATCTTGTCTTCTAGAGGTTGGACTTTTACTTGGTTATTATACAAAGTTTTTAAAATGTATTTGTCTTTGGCTAGCTCGCCCAGTAGTGTAATCAATGGTTGTATGCTTTCTACACCTGAAATGAATATCGGTGGTGGTTTAGGTGTCACTTTAGGGGTTTGGTTGTCTTCTTCCATTTTATTTTCTGAGAGCGGTAAATACTTGTTACTGAGCCCAAGCCAGTATTTATTTTTGTTTGATGTGCTGGCTTCTTGTTCTTCTTGGGTTCTGCTTCGTTTTTTTGTAACTTGCTGCCACTGTTCTCCTGAATTTTGATTAAGTAAGTTTCCTGGAGTTTGTAATGGTATTGCATTTATAACTGGTTGATTATTTTAATGGCTGACTACTGTACATAGGTGTGTTTTGATATCGTGAGAGTGTAGGAACAGGTTGTGATAAGGAAGTATTTATTGGCATTTGTATATGTGAATATGGTACGTTAGGATTTCCATATGTATTTATATTTTGATGCGGGGGTGCATACTGCACATAGTTCGGTGGATGGTACATTATATTTAGCCACAAGTGTACTTACTGCGTGCGTGTAGACTTGGGCCCGTAATTCAAGTTGCGTTGTGTTATTGCACTATTTGATATGAATTTAGTTGTAAGGTTGACCTTTAACTTGTAAATTCGTATATTAGATTTCACTATCTATCTCGCAGAGCAGGCCGGCATGCGTTCGCACTCTGCGGTATTCAAGCGAAGACTAAAAATCTGATTTGAAACGATATTTGTTTCCTTTATTGAGTAGTTAAAGTTTTTACCATATAATTAATTAACAGAAAATCATTAGAACTTGCAGGATTAGATTGCAACAGAAGCAATCACTTAATTAGTTAGCACGATCTTTTTCAAACTCAAAATCTCGCGAGTATTTACTTTTCTGATTAAGGTGTCTCCCAAGAGGCAGCCTACTGCATTAAGGCTTGTACACTTCGATGATACGATTTAGATATCTGCGGCAGTTCAGACATTTCCGTAATCTCACATTTTGCCGGAGATTATTAAAGATATTGATTTTTCAATATTCTGGTATGACAGGGCTGTTTACAGAAAAGGAAATTGTGAAGACGAGACCTCTGCGAACTACAAAAATGTTTGTTTCTGAAAGGTGTGTTAGCTTTTGTGTAACAATGGAAATATTTGCGAAACATGACAAATTGTATAATTGGGTAGTTTTGCGTTTTTGTTGCAAATACTGTAATGGCCCCACATAGAATTTGCATAACTTATGTAATTGATAAAATTATACCAAGTTATTCGACATTAAATAATTGTATCATGCACAACTCTAAAATACGCAAGGGACAACCGAAAATGTTGCACTCAATTACTTCTTCTCCATCAAATTCAAATTATACGTCATCAGCAGGCTAAAATAACGGCTGCATTAATTCCATGGCAGCAGTTGTAATTTCAATTTTGTTATAAAGAGTTACTCGACTTCAGGATTAAGCTTAGCTTAAAGTTAGATGCCTAGAAAACGCTGGCTACTGTAAACAAGCCCTTTACTTTTTTGGAAATTTTCTTGTTTACGACTACATATTCAAAAAAAAATATTTCCTGTGTTTTTACCCAGCCAGAAATGTTTATTTCAGCGAATTTTAACACAACGTAATTAAAACGACCAGATAATTCTAATATTATTATATATTCAACATATTTGTGATAGCCACATTCTAGACCCACGAAGCAAATGGTTTGTTAAAAATACTGTACAATACTAGTAACGGTTTCGCATTCGTATTCAACCATAAAAACAGCCAAATAACGTATTTGTGTGAGGTTCAACAATCGTTCGAAAGTGATATTTCGTAAACTTGTGTATTTTACACATAAGACAACCCACACTTTTATACATTAGAAGGCTTTTGATGCATTGGGAGTCACCCTAAAAATATTTCAGTCCTGCTGAACAATTTTTTGCTATAATCTTTCTATAGCTCAATTTCGTACATAATAAAAAGCATCAACTGTGAAATAAGTTCGAAAATATTTGATTTGTTTGGAATAATTGGAATCAACCTTAGAAAGCAGCTAAACCTATGTATCAGTATCACTTTCTGAAGTTAACTGGAAGTACTATTTCTTAATATCGGTCTATGTTGTGCTTTTGTACGTATTCATTTATTCAAACAAAGCAAATTCAATGTCTTAGATTAGTGCAGGTACTTAATGTAAGCTTTAATACAAACTAATGATGTTTTGCATATACAGCCAATAATACAAGACAACTGGAGTGTACAAATGATCAGGGGGCTTCAAGGCCTCAATAAAAGAAATTGAACCAGTTTAGGTAGAGATTCCCAAAGATACTGATGTGAATTTCGAATAATAATTGTGTTTCAACCCAAAACCTATCACCTAGATTAAGTATTACCCGAATAGATACATAATCATGGAAATTCTGCTAAACAAAGGCAAAATAGGGGTAACATGTAAATATCACCAAACTTATTATATTCCAAACTCGGGAATTAAATTGATTGTTTAGCTTCGTACGGTTGCCATGGCGAAAAACAACTCTGTCAGAAGACTAATATGAACGCCTATAGTTGTAGATACCACACGTTTAACGTAAATATATCGACAGTAGCTACTTACTGAAGCAAATTTCGTCAAGGTCCCTCGTAGCATTGAAAACTATATGTATACTAACGCACCGTCGTTGACGAGACCTCACCAAAACATGACGCATTTATAAATAGAGTAAGGTTTATGGCATTAAGAAAAACAAGATCTTGGAAGCCTAGCCGTTGACCATTCTTAATAAATAGAAAGTACCATATTAATTCAGGAAATAAAATTTGGTAAATAACAAACGGCCATTTACTATTTATACAAATAGAATCATGTGAAGATTGTAAACAACTGGCAGGTGTTTATTAAAGGTAATATTAGAATGAATCGAAAATGCGCTATAACTAACCTCGACAGCGATTGCGACTCGATAAGAAATGATGTTCCAAATCGCAGCTGAAAGCGCAAGGATCGTAAGTGCACCTTCGAGGTAATAGAAATCGTAATCTGTCAAAATTGAACCATGCTACCAAGTGATGTGGTTTTTCCTATTGCGAATTTGGTGGTCTAAAAGATTTGGGGAAGGGAAAAGAAGGTCCCTTCGATATTGCAAAATAATGTGGTAGACGTGGGGGGTTATTACAAAAATAACAGTATTTGTAGAGCACGCTTTTCGGTATCGCCACAACGAGGCTCTTGCTTATCGAAAGAGGCAAGCAACTCAATGGTAAATTATATGCTTGAGAAATACAGGGATCAGTAATAGAAGCCCGATATCACTACCTAAGATGGAACCATGCCGTTTTTATTTATCGGAACAAACAAGTCATTATGGTAATCACATCTAAGTATAGAATTTTAATCAATTAGTGCAAGGGTTCAAGAAGACCAAATCATATTGGAGATGATACGAGTACAGATTTGTTGTGAATTAAAATAAGCTTAATATATTCAATTATATACTTAGTAGAAGAGAACATAACAAGCATTTATTGTAACTGCTTAATCAAATTCATGCGTCTAAGTTATACTCCAATAAGGTGATTGTGAAAATGCTGCATCCGGCTATCAAGACCTTCTAAACCATAGAAAATCGGATACAGCTTTGCATTTTTGCTTGGAATTGCGTCAATTTTTATCTGTTCGAGATTGTAGTAAGGTTAGAAAAACACCTTGTAGCGTATTCAAGAAATATAATTTTTTTAAACTTGCCTATGGTAAAATTTAGTATAAAATAGCAAAATAAACTTTGAAAATGTATGAAAAGCATATGTACTGGAACTCAACCTTAAAAGCCAGTATATATTACTATGGTTTTATACTTCGAAAACTAATATTGATTTAATAATTCCAGTTAAATATGGGAGACAGCAACTTAAATCGATATTTTCTAGTTGAATAATACTACATTTGCATTACCGTTCTGTTATTTGACTTAGAATTAATAAATAGAGCTAACACAATTTATACAATTTCTTTTCATCAGAACGTGAAGATGGAGCCACGTTGTTTTCTGTTTGTTCTCATAACATGGTAAGTAGTTCGACGAAGGACTTGGAAGAAGCCAAGCTGCTGATTATGCAAGATTTCAGCACTTCCGAAGTTACAGAAAGTTTAAGCTGTAATAACTATAGTTTAGGAAGTATAAATATAGAATTTGAACAAATAACTTGATACCGGACATGATCGTAAGTGCAGCTCTGCATTTGGCATTCTAATGTGGAAAAATCAACATGCATAATTATGTAAATTTGGAAAGTGCTTTAAGAAGTGCTATGTTTAACATCAAAAGTGACTCGTTTAAGACTGAATATGGAAATTGTGCTACTTATAACGAAAATCTAGGTTGGTGGTATGTAATGAGTTAGTTTAAATTTTAAAATGTCAATGTTATATTTAGAAAACGTCAATTTTATGTAGTTGCTAGGAAAGTAGTGGTAAATAGGCCGGCTGTCTAGAAGAATTTGTTATTTTACCATGTCAATGAGTGTATTTTCCAAATTGAGAGGAAATACACGCATTTTTGCGATGCTTCCGAAAATAGTGTGTATAAAATCATAAACTGCCAAATATTCGCCAACTAAACTGATAAGAACTAATTAAAATGTTATAATTATGCATTTGCCTGTTCGTAGGTGCCAAAATCCTCAATTTGGTGTAGACAACTGGTCGAATTGCTGTTAAGCTGTAGGAGTTCGCTCCTAAGTTGTTACAAGTCCTTAAAAGTAGCCAAGATCTCTGTCGAATTCAGAGGTTAACTAAACTGTCAACTTACAATTCACATTAAAGAAATATACTTTACCGTAAAATTTGAGTTTAACCCTTCAGTGGTCGCGCCAAGTCTCACAGACCCGATGCATACATTATTGAGTGGGAATTTGTTAAAGGTGGTGTAATAGGGTTGTGCGTCTAGGTAGCTTCAAATTTTTAAACTTACTTGCTTCCCGATAAACGGCATAAGCACAGTTGTTAGTGTTCATGAGCTATTTGAAAAAAGTCTGTGAGACTTGGCGCTACCGTTTACGTTTGTGAAATTTTTTTGTCTTCTTGATTATTTTTACATTGAATGTATCTGCAATGACCTCACAAATAATTTATGTTGCAATATACATCGATGTTAGTATACCAAGACGTCAATATATACAAAAATTAGCTTTGATTCTAACAAATGACCAATTACATTGGCGATCACTACTCAAAAGTTATCCACCGGAAATCCACCTAAGTAGACAAGAAGTAGCTGGAACCCCTACAGACCATCCAGTAGATGAACCTAATAACCCCACAATTAAAAAACGTTGCTTTTTTCCAGAAAAACTAGCAAAATAAAAAAAAATCGCATGCAGGGTTTTTGTGCACTGCTTGTGCATCCTTGAACCAAAATGATGAAAATGAATTGTTTTGTTCTACCTCTTAGTATTAAAAACTTGTTCTGCCCATAAATGTATATAGAAAATTAAAATGTTGAAATTCATCAGAGGCTGTGTTTACTATTATGAAATTAGCATGATTTACAAAAACGTTTAAAAAATAGAAAACAATAAATAGAATAATATTTTTTTAATGTTAGCAGCAACTGAAAAATATAACTGAAAATCTTGTAATTGTAAATAAACATCTCACATTACAATTTATTGTCATATAAATGGTTCTTAGTTTTTAGGTCTAAGAGACTTGGCGCGACCAGTCGTGTGATGAAACTGGGCCCGCCCACTGCAGGGTTAAACAATAATATTGGTTACAAATTTATTTCAGTCATACAAAGGCATGGCCCAACCCGAATGAGAGTTCACATATTTAAATATAATTACTGAGATAGTACCAAAATAATTAAGGAAACATAATTAATGATACACGGTGCTAGTTAATAAAGCAAAAACTATATAACCATTTATATTTGAATTGTAAATATTTAAGCAAGGATATGTGTCCAGTAATTTTGATAACAAACAAAACTAATAGCAATTTACGTAACAAGTCCGGAAATACCATCTTTACAGGACACGTGGGCAAATTTCAGGCCGATGTCGAAGGCGAGGCCTGAAATCTTACAAGTCCTGTAAAGGGCGTTTCCGGATGAGTTGTGACGTTTCAACCTCTTCACTAAGGGCGCCAAAGTTCTACCTCGGGTTAAGCTCAAAGTCGGAGAAATACGTTCCCTCAAATATATGATAAATCAGTAAAAACACCAGATAATTACCAGAAACACCGAATAATGTTTATAAGTATGTACATTAATAAGGCAGGAATGAATTATACATTATTAAATTATATTGATAGTTCTGGGGCGGTGTTCGTTTTCCTGGCTCGGGCCGCAGCCCAAGATGCTGGAGCGCAATGCGGGATAACCGGGGACGATCTGCTAAGACGCCTGCCGGATCTTCTAGAAAAGGATCGGTAGATCGTTTGACTCGGGCGATGAGCGCGCACGTCACTTCTTGAGAAAATGGTCCTCGTAGCTTGCTTGTAACCGCTGATTTGGCCTTCGTCGTTGTATTGTTGACAAAGCCATATTAATTAGCAAGTTCAGAGTTTACCTAAAGTCGGCTTTAGTTTTTAAACCCTGCAGCGTAATCCGCTGCTATCATAGGGGTTGAGAGCGTTATTCCTTAGACAGCCGGGGCTTTAATTCCAGCCGGTCGACAGCCTTTGGTTCCTCGCTGATAACCGAAGTTTCTTCGTTAAGATGGCGGTGAACTCGATGTACGAGGGTGAGTACGGCAAGCTTCTGGATGACGTTTCCATGCGTTTAAGGCAGGTTCTCCAGGTGAGCTTCTAGTGGGACAATCTCTAGGTGTTAGCTTCGGGACTGTAGCGGCGGCGATGGGAAATTCTGCGTGCTTTAACGTTAACAAAAATTAAATTTAGTGAACTATTGCCTTTCTGGACGCGTTTAAATTTGCTCTCGGAAATTAAACTGGGGCAGGTAAACAAAGGCGGTCTGGTCGGATGGACTACAGGGAAGTTAAGGCTACTTTAGTGCTGCCATCTTCCTTAGTGCCTTTTGGTTAAAGGTTGAAAGTTTATTCTGCGAGACAGTAAGCGCTGCCAGGACAGAATGGGGAGGAAGGCAAGGAGAGGAATTGGGAACAGGACGGGTCAGCTAATCTAAAGTCTCTCGGAATAGCCGTGTTGTCTCCTTTTATACATTTTGCGAGCCGCCATCGGTACATTCGCTCCCCACTTTAAATGGAATGGGAATGACTCCGTCTATTCTACAGCGCTACTTTGCTCATAGTGGATGGGATTCCCTTATCGTCTTGTTGCGACTCAAACTTATTCAGCGCTTGATAGGGCTATGAATTAAATTCAAATACATTTTATGTATAATAAGAATTAGTTCAGGAGCAAGCGTTACGGAGTTACATACACTATTTTTAGCCACTCGCGTTTCTTATAAATTTACCCAAATATTGGAACATTACATAAGAAACAAGCATTACACCTTCGTGAAAACCTAGAGATACTTGTAGTTGACTTTCTTAATAGCCACAATCAACAAATATTGCAAAACAATCAGAACGTCTATTTTCCAAAATAGATCTGTAAAGAAAAAAATCCAAAATTGTACAGTAATACATAGGTTTCAGGGCGGGTGCCTAAAAATAAATAAAATTCATTAATGTAGCTACAGATCAATACATTTATGTGGGTTTCTAGGCTTATACGGAAATCATATTTTATAAAACTCGTCAGTAGTGTAGCGCTGTATTCGGATTATATAAAAAACAACAGTCAGTTTGTTTGAATGGAAATGAAATAGCTTATTCTAATGTGTCAATTGAGGTAACTGTTACTAGTGTTGCCAATAGACAGGGCAAGATAATATTTTACCCACTATTGATTCTCGATCTTGAACTCGAAAGTCTATTAACTTACCATGGCTGTCAGTGGCTCTTCCTTCATCTAAAACTTGCAGTCGAACGTCAATTTTCGATCTCGAATTTTACACTTGTGCGCACAAAATTGAGGCGATTGCGACTACGTAGCGCTGAAAATAACCACGTCCTCCATATATTAACGGCGGTGTGGGATTTCTCTGATCATACTTTTGGTACCGTACTTGAAAGAGCAAAGTAGTGCAGCTGGCTCAAAAATATGTGGAACCTGCGGTCGTAGACGAGAATATGGGAGTTCTGTTTCTATGCTACTTCCTTTTTATGTAGGTTTCAAAGCTGCTATTGAAAACCTGTCAGGATAGAGAAATCTAGGTGCTCGGGCAAAATCACGTCTCGAGTATTCGAGATCGAAAAATGTCAATTTGAATCTCTAATTGCGAGACGAAATCAGCCGATATCGCGTGTAATGTATTTTTTAAATTTATTAAGAGGATTTTTAAACAATATAATAATAATAATAATAATAATATTTTACACTATAAACTATAAAGGATTTGGTATCTTGGTACGTCCGCAGATCAAACTGTTAATCTTGGATTAAAAGTTCTTGACATCTGCAATTTCCGTATGAAAGTTCCTGGGAGACATTTTAATCTAAATTGCAGCTCCTTGTCCTAAATTAGATGGAAACTGCTCTTTACGAACTTAATTAGGTTCCACGCAGTCCTGCCAATAGGTCGTTCGCATTACCATTTTTATCTCATTTCGGGGCCGATTTACATAACATTCGCAATAGTTTAAAGTCTCATTAGTGCTGCTGATTAGGCCCAAATTTTCGCATAACACTTGCGTCGCCCATTAACCATCAGCACCCGCAATGGGCAGCATAAATTAGGCACCTTGGACAACTACTGCAGCAACTTAGAGAAGCACGCGGCGCCGGCGTCACTCGTGAGAAGTAAATTTCGATATTGCATTAAAGTTAGACGCTACAGGTGTGGCTTGGCAAGTAAACAAAGCATCTTGTTTTCCCTTCCAAGTCTATATAACTTTCCCCCCAAAAAAGCCCGTTGTTTGTGGTGACATGCGGTGGCAAGACGGCACGAAGACGAGCTTAGAGCAGGACAACTCGCAAAGACGGATCACAAAGCTCGATCTGGAGTGCGGGAAACAGTCAAAAGCCGAAACTTATACGAGGCCTCGAGTGGCAGATTTATGGTGGCCGCCTTACAGCTTGGCGTGTAAGTACACACAGAAACTCAAGTTTTGGGAAATCTAAAGCTGCAAGAAACTCCGCCTCTGATATATGGCGAGGAGGACGCGCGGATTATTTACTTGCATAACGTTATAAATTACTCTTTAAGTCAAATTACTGGATTTGATTTGATTTATTGCCGGAACGAAATACACTCTTGTAACACTTCAGAATTTGTGGCTTCCCGGCCGGAATCCCGAAATCTCTTTGAAATTCGGGCGCCAACGCGCTCTGAGGTGTGCAGCTTTCGGCGGCATAAAAACACCGTTGTTCCTGAAATGATCATTTAGGTCAGTGCCTCCGCGCTTAAAGCTGCTTCGGCATCAAGGGAAACGCTCGAATACCTTTAAATGGTGTGAGCAAAAAAACTGTGAAACATCTAGGACGATAAAACCCATTTATGCAAAAACATCGTTTGAGAACTCCCAGTAAGCACGGTTTCCCTTCTCGCTGGAACTAAGTAGGGGTTCCGTTTTTGAATTAATTTAACCAAGGCACTATGTAGGCAACGCTGGGAAAATATTTTTATGTTTTGTTGCGGATGCGGAGCACCTTTAGAAATATCTCCCCCGAGTTAACTGGCGTGAAGTAAAAGAGCATCCCCTGAAACTGCTTCTGCGCTAGTTCAGGTCTGTAAAGGCTGCATCTTAGTAGTTTTCACAAATCAATCAGATATCTACTTGACACGAGAACTGGAAACAAACAATACATTCAAAAATAATAAATAATTGCCGAATTATACAAATTTAGTGTAGTAGATTATAGCGAACCTCGAATTATCGACTAATTTATATTACAAGAAACAACTTAGAGCTGTAGAAACATTTTGAGCAGAGCTCTCGGACACGTGATGTGCTTAAAAATGTGTACGCTCGCAACGACAATCGATGTCAGACTTGCTGATGGCCCATGTATGCAGGTAATTACCGCATCTGAAACAAGAGTAGCAGGTTTTTGCAGGTTCGTGATGAGTGTTTGCTTGCGCACCTCACATTGGCAGAGACTGAGAAAATATGTTTATTAGTGTTTACGCGCCACCATGATGGTTGGTCATTAGCCAATAGTATACCTACTGAGAAGGTTTGACCATGGACGACCATACTCACGCCTTTGGTAAATGAACGTATTCTATGCTCGAAATCAAACTTACCTTGGCTCCGGTTTTTCCGAAATAAGTAATTTTGTTTTTCTAAAAACGTGTATCTACTGAATTTAGCTTTACAAGGAATAAAAAGGAAGTAATTTAACAGTAGTACATTAAACACACACAATATGTCGGTTCAGTTCAACTAAAAGCCTTGATTCTATCATATTACGCTTACAGAAATCGACTTAAACGTGACGTCACGATAATGTAAAGACTAAAGGAAAGTAATATTATTGAACTGTTAGCCATGCCTCCAAATAACGATTAGCAAACACAGACGGAGATGAGCTTAAAATGTGTGTCAGTGAAGCTGACAATCCCTAAATACGTCTTCAACAATCTCATTTTATACACCGCCATTCAGATACTTAGCTATAATGCCGTAATTGATCGTACACGACACGAGGCGAAGAAAGAACCCTGGATCGAACAAAGAACGCTGGCGGAACAGACGATGGAAACGAACAAATGTTTGGGCAAGCCCTGGCTGAACAATAAACTCTGGCAGCCGCTGGTCGAGCAAAATCAGGTAAAAACAATTGAGTCGACGGCGATCGGGAACCAGAGAGCGCTTACCTAATCTGACGTGGATCGAAAATGAAATTCTACGATACTTCACCGGCACGTGAATGGAACTTTAAGCAATTTCATACCTAAGAAGCTTGTGGCCTCTGAACGGTCTGATGCAATATCACGAGAATAAACTAATAACTAATTAACTAATAAACTTACAACACTTCAATATAATTCGGATAGCAAGCAGTCAATACCAAAAAGAGTCTCGTAAGCAGTATAGCGTTCAAAGAGGCAGCTGAGTTACTTTGGTGAAGTGGGTGGGATAAAAAAAATTAATTAAAACCAAATACGGGCGCCACGAACTTGATTATTCCACAACTTGCGAATCTAGGTTAATAGTAATCGCAATTTGTATTAAAGAGCGATATCTGAACATTATATTTACAGACGCAAGCTCCTTGATAATCTGTAACCTGTTATAGAAAGGAAATGGCATAAACACGGTGCAATTAAAGTAATATTTATTTACAAAACATATAGACAAATAAAATAAAAGGCCAGAGCCTCGTACTGAAATAAATTATTTAAACTATGGTACTTAGTACTAAGGACCAAGGTAGATAATTAATTGAGGCCAACTCAATGCAAACCCACAAATAAACATAACGCAAGGTACGTAGGAAACATGCATATAAATTACTAATGTATTAATACATTTATAAATGGTGAATCCGGTATAAACAAGAAAATTGCAACCTCGTCAAGCTGATACATATTGAATCGCGCCAAAAATACTTAGTTATAGTATAAGGTTCTAGCTTATCTATTAAATACACCATCGATTAAGAGAACTGATCCGGCTTCAATATCGCGTAGATGCTGAA
The DNA here is from genome assembly GCA_940337035.1 of Agriotes lineatus. Classification (NCBI taxonomy): domain Eukaryota; kingdom Metazoa; phylum Arthropoda; class Insecta; order Coleoptera; family Elateridae; genus Agriotes; species Agriotes lineatus. The sequence goes on along the minus strand of OW679197.1, from coordinate 33,951,933 downwards.
TAGGACAGTGCCAACGTAGGCAAGTCATATAGACTACGAATGCAAAGTTAGAGCGGTGCAGTACTTGTAGCCCATAAACTAGAAATCCATATACCCAAGTTCAAAAATATGAACAAAATATAATCCAAAATTCTTACAAAAAGAAAAACCTTTAGGTGCAAATACGAAAATTACGAAAAGTCCTGTAACAATTAGGCACCATTAGCGTACAGATGCCCAGCGACTTTGGGGAAACTCACTTTAGGTGTAAAGGTGCTGATATACCGAAAACCATCGAAAATAAACCTTAAATGAGTAAAGTCCAACTGAAAACGTCAGCTTGCACAGCAAGTCTTACAAAACTGCACCGGCATGGTGTATTTACCAGATTTCACAACTAAGAAATGGGAAATATAATGGAGCGCGGCAACCATTAAATCTCCAAGATCCTTTGCAAAGACAAAACGCGAGACGCTGATGATTTCAGATGGTTTACTTTTACAAATTATGCCGTACATTTGTTAATTGAAATACAAAAAACAGACAAGCTGTTTTACTACCACAGTGGGACGAAATATTACTAAAAAAACTGGCCGTAGAAAGCTAGTTATTAGGTGGATCGCACTATGACAAACAGCGATAAATTCGCGAGATATTGTGAACGATGCACCAAAATCTAAGAAAATACTCCTAGAAAGCTAAGGCAGTATGAGCAATATGAGCATCGCCTGCAGATACAACCACATGAGGTAAATACTATAATTACAGGAATGATACTGCAAATAAATTCACACGAGTGGTACAAGAAATACCGTTCCTTTACAAGCTGCTGCAGGATTCGAAATTAATAAATATACCAAAGAATAGCCGATGTTATTAACCTCAAAACGTCAAACCTGACATTTAGCTAGAGCTAATTAAACGAAATAACACTTTCAGAGAGGCCTAGCAAGACTAGGAGACACCACACAACTTAAGTAGAATTCAGGAAATCCAAACCAAATGTATGGCTGCATTTACAACTAAACGTTCAAGTAGGACGACAGAACCAGGAATATTCTTTAAATTTCTACTTCTTTGTTACGTAAATTTTTCGCTCGATTTGCTTTGCTTCCAAGTACAAAGTTTAAAAGAATTTACGTTTTGTTTAACTTTGTTATTGCATTGACTTGGCTGCAAGCAAGTAAACTTTCTGAAACCGTATCCATGCATTTACTCCAAAATTGCATCGCATGATTTTACAGAAACTGGTGTTGTAACAGCGTATAGTTTTTCTCAACAAGTTGTGTTGCAAAACGTTGCAGTAACAGTAACATTTTGTTGCAACGACATCGTCATTATCAAACTTACCCTGAGGGCTACTTATATTTCCATCGACTTTTAATATTTTATAAAAATTGTTTTATTCACAGAAACTGGAAAAGTAACTAGCAGAATAGGTTGTTATTACTAACACATCTATTAGTAATTAATTAAGCTATTTTACTTATACCAAGACCATATCCGATACTTGAGCAAACGTGTTCTTTGCGATAAGGAAAAAAATCCTTAACCCTTCGTTAAATCTCAAATAATAAAATTCTTGATGTTATAAATAGCTGTTAACATTTTTTAAGAGTTTAACTCGTATTTGGTGTATCTAACGTATTAGGAAAATGCGTGATAATTGCCACCACAATGACTTATCCTACAACTACCATCAACTAATGTACTCTAGTAGCTAAACTTTATTAGGCGTATCGTGAGATTAACCCGAACTAAGCCGATGTATCAGTGAATACTTATTTGAAAATACCATTTCACGTATTTCACTTTCTAACTATGGCTCACTTTAATAACTTTACAGCATGGAAACTGTCGCTGTTCGTAAACGCAGCGGTTACCGCCACTAAAAGTATTGTACATCAAAGAACCGGATGTTTAAGTGGAATTAGTGTTCTGACATATTTATTACTTCATCGGCTTAGGTTGATTTCTCGTTATAACGAAGTATGTAAGCACGTTTTGTATGGCATACGAGCTGTTACCATTAAATTATAGGATTTAATTAGTGCATTCCATATTACAATAAATACCTTTATTATTATTATTATTTTTATTTGAAAAAAAATAACAAAAATACAGTGTGTCCAAAAACGTATCGATAATATTTCAAGGATGGATTCGGAAACTTATTTAGAATCCAAAACTCTATATAGATATGCGTAAGTCTTAACCGTAACCGTTTCGGCGTTATTGTTGATTTCATATTTTATTTAAGTTGCCAAAATTCGAGTTCAACGGATTTTATTTTAAAAATTGTTTTTTTTATTCGGCAGTGAGGAACGTCGAAATCGTCATTAAAATACGATAAATCGGCAGTGAACTAATCCATTGTTTTACCACTTTTTGTAGGCAGCGGAGTGACAGGTAAACGTCAACAAAACCTACAAATTGGTTAAAATGTGATTTATTTGCCTTGCTCCTACGGGCCTCGGCAACTAAATCCGCATTCGTGCTAGAAAGCTGAACTTCAGTGCTTTGATATACAAACTACTATTAAACAGACTCTTATTATCTTATTTACAAGAAATATTCAAAATTATCTCTACTGGGTTTGAGACATAAATCTCTATGTCGTAAAAGAGATTGCTGCATTCTTCTTTACATGACAATTTATGTGCAAGTAAATCTCTATTGTTTCCATTTGCCTTATATTGGGATGAAATACCCATTGATTGCAATGTTTTCCTTATTATTATCTAAGGAAGCAAATAGAATAGTACACGTACATAGTATGTATTTACTCTTAGTAAATAATTGTAGGCAGAAAGTTAAAAACTCAGAGCGATAAAATTCGCCTTTGCATTTTCATCTTTTGTGAGCTCTTACGATTCGAAACTCGTCGCTGTAAAATTTTTCCCCGATTTCCCTGCAGATTCGAAAGCAAACATACGTTTCAGGTGACTTGCTTAGTTTAGCAGCTTTTTAATTTATCAGTGAAGCGCTTTCGCAAGCAAAAGTTGCGAGTGCGCAGTTTCAGGGTGGGGATATCCTTTCGGCCGGTATTTTCCTTTTTCGGAAAACGGCATTCTTCTAATTTTTGCTTTGGAAGCTACACGTGTGTACGTTACACCACTTGCGTGTTGCTCCAGACGAAATTCTTGTTACAAGTGCAGTCTTGGTCTTGGTTATTATTACACATATTCTAGATATTCAGAATTAACCGATGTTGTTTCTTTTAATTATGCTTTTGTCATTTGCTTAGAATAATCTTTTTCGTCCAGCTCATTTACTCAAGGTGCTATGCAGGAGCGAATTACTGTAAATTATTAAATCTGGTGCCATTATTCGTTAAATTATTATTGCTCATAGCAGTAGGTAACTTGATGCCTACGGTACCTTTCCGGCATTTTATTTGAAGTACTTATTTGGAACACAACCAAAGTTACGCTTTTGATATAGAACATATTCGTTAAAATTACATCCTAACTAATATTTATGTAAAAAATTTACTAATACAGGTGCATTATGATTCCCTTTATAAAATATTTGCTGTTTGAAGCCGAATCTTTAGATTTGCTATCCGTGTCTACAAAAATGTATTTTCTATTTTTAATTCTTCTTTGCTTTAATCCCTATCGACCTCGTTGCTGTTTTGAGACTTCTGATTGATGCATAACCACAAATGTCAAACTCACATTTCTTCTAGTTTAATTGTTATTATAGAGCTCAACATTACAGTGAAGTACCCGAACTAATTGAACACAGAATAAATTTGCCAACTCTTTTGCTCCACGCCACTGTTCTATGGCCTTTTGCAAACTGCAACCGCGCGCCGCTGCTGCTTAAATGTCTTTAAGATGGCTGCTGCCTGAACCTCGAACAAATTTAGGTTTCTTCCAAGAAATCGTGTAAATTGCACCAAAATAGAATAAATCAGCACTGAGTTTGGATGAAAGCACGATATACAAATGACACCTATTTATTTGCAACTGCTAAACAAAGAAATTATAACAAACGTCAAACCAAAACAATCAATGTAGCTTCTAAAATAGACGGGGAAATGACCAAGGTTTTTCCGTTGAATTAAATTAATAAGCCTCCTGGAAGTTCAACATCCTTTCCTTTTATACACTTGGAAGAACAAAAGATTGTAAAATCATTAATTGGCTGATATTGACGTCAGTTCAAGAACAATTATAAACGAACGCTTGAAATAAAATGAACAAAAGTCAAACGTTAATAAAACATAAAATATGCTAAAATTGAATACATCAAAATCTTACGTCTAAACACAAATCTAAAACACCATTGAGTTCAGCGCATATCGGAGCGCAAATGCACCAAATCTCATACGGATCCGAGCTAGTGCAAACCCTATATATGCCGCCGGACAGATGGTTACACAGCCCTACTGGCAGTGTGTGAATTTTATCTCCGAGGGGGTAATTTTATTCACCAACATCTGCAAACATAGCTAGACGGAGCCCATGCATCCTGCAATTTCGCCCGATATCAAAAAGTTTAACTGCTCTGCCAGTGGATGAAGGCTTCAATATGTTCAACAACACCTCCTTCAAGTATGTGCCTCCTTTATGCACTGCACGTCCCCCGCATGGAGCACATTTGGTGCAATAATCGGTTCGTAACTGCTCTAACTTCACTGGCACGTAAGTTCGTAGCTTTCATGCGTACAATATTCAATTTTCTGTGCGCCCCCCTCTTCGACCTTCAACACACACATGCTCCTCAGCTGCGGCCCTGGAATTCTGATTATCAGCAATTTCATCAATATAAATATGGATGATGTCCATTATAATGAATATTTGAGTACTTTCAGTATTATTTCGTTTTTTTTTCTTTTTGCAGACCACCTGCATGGATAAATTGAATAGCGGTCGGCTTAGCAACGAGGTAGATGTGAGTTAAAATTTAGTCGTTGCCAAGATTGTCCCGGCAAAGGCAATGGATTTGAACTCATTAATTAAGCTAGATTTAAGAGTAAGTTGAGTGCGACCTATTACCTCAATTACACTTCCTACGCGGTATGACTGATGTTCGATACTGAAAGACAAAATAAGTTAAACATTATGTGTGTTGCTTTCCGCTTGATTTTACAATAATCACAAAAAATGGAAAACTGACAACTAATAAGTAGTGTATGTCAGAATTATTGATAATATACTTTTCTAGTAGTTTAGTGCTCGAGAAAAAGGTGTTGATTTCTCTTCTAACCAACTAAGAGGCCACATTCAACTCAGTAAAAACAAATATGGAAAAAACATTCAAGATATAAAAATGTACTTAACAATTAAACAAAAATGGGTAGCCTTGAATCATTCATTTTCAGCAGAACAAAACCCATTGAAACATAAATTAATAATAATAATAATAATAATAAATATACGGTACCCCCCACCCAAGAAAAGCGCTCTTCCGTGCTTTCCAAGAATACTTCGATACTCAGCATCACTCCGTTTCGCTAATACAATGAAATGCTATGAACCAGTTATTTATCAAAAAAAAAAAACAAAAAAAAATTTTTTTGCCGACGACCATAGCTCAAAAGTTGATGTTGCCTTTGTTTTCGGAGGACCTATCGTATGAAACCGATCCAAGACTTCAGGAAGGTTCCTGGCGACCGGAATCGTGTACACATACGAACATACATCCCCCGCACAGCACGTGTAGGCACCCCCCAATACGAGGGATTGATCTAGTGGGATGGGATCTTCACCAAAAGATCCGCACCGCCGAGACGGAGATTTGATATAGTGGGTTCATTAGTCGGTTGGCTCAAATTTTAGAGATATTTGACTCAGAGTGGTTTTCCATATGAGGGAATTTCAATACTTCGTACACTTCGTGTCGAAGTAATAATGTCTTTTATTGATACATAAAAAAAAATACAAGAAAATTTACAAAATACAGATTGAAATAAAATAGAATGTGTGTCAATAGGGCGAAGTTCAGAAAATCACTTCCAAGGAAGTAAAGTTCTGCTCTTACACTTAACCCCTTGTTTAATACATAAATTAAATTAAAAGATTTTTTCTGCGTAGCTTGCGCTATAGTTGGTGGTAGGTATATTGTTGATATCTGGCCATGCGTATATAATGTGAAATTAATAAAAAAATTATATAATTAGATTATGGCAAATTATAAAGAAAATTTTAAGGTTTTGTTTAGTAACATTTTACTGAGTTGTGTTTTAAATTTAATGTAAGTGAGAGTTTTTAGAAAATAAGGCAACGAGTTATAAAGATTAGCTATATTATATGAAAAAATTACTCCATTGTTGTTAACGATTTCAGTAATCAAGTGTTATCAGAGTTATTATATGCAACGCGGAATATTTCTTGAATTTAATTGTAGAATAACGCTTTACAAGCCACCTTGCGACGCAATTTCAGACAAAACTTGTAAACTCGGTTAATTATAGTTAACGTTGCTTAAGCATTGATTACTTTACAACCCTGTTTAGCTGAAACGTTTGCACTTCTTGGTCTCAGCTTTAGCCAGGCAATTATTACAGAGAACACCTACTCCAGATCTGACTTTACGTTAGGTCAAACTTAAATTTCTGTATATTTTCTAACCATATTGAGCAGGTGTTTTATTGTCAGAGCAAATATTTTAATGTAAATTGGAATACTTATATGTAAAACTTAAGTAAGTTCCTTATAATATTGTGATTTCTTCATCTTTTACAATCGGATATCATTCTTTACTGTAGTCGTTAGTCCCAGCTTCGTATTATGTATGATGACCTTGTAATTACTAAATCATTTAGAATAACTTTTTTTAGGAACACCTACCCAGTGTTACAATTACAAGCCATGCCTTGTAATAGTATGTAATAAACTCTACTTTGGAGGCAAAACAAAATTGCACATTATACAAGCCAATGGCGGTAGTTTGGGGGGTTCCCCTTAAACAAAGAAACAAACCTCCTACAGCCCGCATTTGAATTTATAATTCAGCGCGAATTATAGGCGATTTACATAAGTACCTGCCTGCGATTTGGTGCACTTGGGCACGAAATTATCTAAAATATGCGCATGAATCCATTAGAAATTGAAAGAAACCTGATTACGCAGAGACGTCTGATTAAAAATGTGCAGACCGGCCGGAGTCGCTCGACGCCACTTTTCGAAAGTCCCGTAAAATTAGCATTCTTTATTGCTGTTTGCTCGAAACCGTATTTTTTCGGGGACAGCAAGGTTTCCGGAACTGCATCTGGTACGGACGCTGCAAACAAATCAACTGACTGAAAAGTTTAGAGACTTAGCGGCGACAGTTGGCACTAAAACCATCAGTTCCGCCATTAGTTGGACTCAAGTTGCTGAAACAATCCCGCTCGCATTTGCTTTAATCTTCACTAGCTACTCTATTTTCTTAGAACTGAAATTATCGGCAGCTTTCTGTACTACATCAACTCGAAAATCTTGGTAGTTGCAAGTAATATTGCTAGAAAATTTAGTATCGTGTCTAGAGGGAATAAATTAAACGTTTCCTGAAAGAACAGTTTTCGTTACAACATTCGAACCCGTAACGGGATTTATAATTCGTATTTAAGTATACGTGTGTAATTTGTATATATCAACCATTTTTCAATCGGAAGCCAGCAGGACTATGTCTTGAAATGGAAATTATTTCATTCTACAGACATTAGTATATTCTTTATAAATTAGTAAGGAGAGCAGATCAACAACTTTAAGGTGTGGCAGAATTAAATGTTAAATTAAGTTATTGGCGTTTTTCGATAAATTAAATGAATTGTTACCTATACCAAAATAAAATATTTTACAAGTGCATTCTCCAAAGTACTTGAGTGCTCACTGTAGCTGGTATCCGTCTGCGCCTTAACTGAATCTTGACTTCAAGTGTTTCTGTGTAGCAAGGCGAAATGGAAGTAATCAAATAGCCGTAAACAACTTACACCAGTAGGGACTTACTCCTTACATTGTTATTTTTTTACATTACAGTATTAAACTATCCTGTTTCTACTGAAATATGGATATAATCCTATACATAAAAGCCATTGAAGCTGTCTCCGTCTATTCGTCATGCTGCATCGTCCAAGATCGAGCTTACTTCCTTACGTTGTCATCCCTCTCTTCATACTACATCGATGAGCCTGTGTGTTTACGCAGCTTTCCTGTTCTGGCGGTTAAGACGTTTTATAAGAAGCAGATTGGCTAAGCTCGAATCCTACCGGCTGCAATATTATTTCTTTTTGCGAATTAATGTAAATCGCATTTTATTAAGTGTTTCGTTTGATGGTTTCAGCCCAATTAAAAACATTAGGGTATTCTTATCTACTTTGTACATACACAACTATGAACATTTAGCACCGATCGGGCTTGCTTCCTTCTGCCTCATCTAATGGATATGGCAGAAACTTTAGCAGACAGTGCTATATGATGCTAGGTGATTATAGAACAACTATTTCTGCATTTTCATAAAAGAGTTATCCCATATAATCAATAAAGATAGATTCAAGAATTCATCTAAGATGGGGAGTACAGAGGGAGACTGTAAAAAGCAACTAAATAATATATGGACTCACCACTCAGCTTAGAGTCGAGCTCATCTGGGGCCCGGGACACACAGGGGTCCAAGGCAACGAGAAGGCGGACGAACTAGCCAAACTCGGGGCCGGGGAAACTTGTTTTGGACCGGAACCCCTTCTGGGTATAACAAGGCAGCAGGTCTCAGCAGCCCTAACCGGGTGGGCCTACAAGACCAGCGAGGACAAGTGGAAAGGATGCAGGGGCTGTCGTTAGGCAAAGTACCACATAGCGGGATTTGATTCAAAGAAATCGGCCTGGCTAATCTTTTGATAGGGATCTTTGCAGGCTACTGTAAACTAAAGAGACACCTAACACTGATAGGAGTAGAGGAAGATCCCATTTGTCCAAGATGTGGGAGGGACGAGGAAACGTCCCTTCACTACTTGGGAGAATGCGAAGCGTACCAGCTACTGAGGTATAGAACCTTTGGAGCACCTACGCTTCGAATGGAAGAGTTGAACTCCCTATCCTGGGCCGAAATTCTGATTTTCATTAGAAAATCAGGAAGGTTTAAGCAGGGAGAAAAGCCCATCGAAGAGGACGATAATGAAGGTGGTTGAGGGGATGGCATGGGGTTGGCAAAAAGGGCCTATGGTGGCCTACTTGCTAGACTTCGTTCTCCCCACAACTGCTACTACTACTACTCAGCGTAGAAGAAAGGCTTTAAAGTTGAAGAGGAAGAGAGACTACAGGTGGTAGAAGAAGAAATAGTGAAGGTTTACCTTATGACGTACGAGTGAAACTACTAATTCAATATTTATTAAAATATTGCATGCATCAGGGCTTGTTTGAAATTTTCTAGGACACGTCATGGGTTTCTCATAATACCAATAATACAGTAATTGGAAATTCTAACAAGCAGGTCTAACAATTGCTTAAATACGCATAATTTTCAAATATTTAGTACAGCAACGTTATTTATAAGCGAAGGTTGTAGATACGAATCGCTACACGAGGGATTTCAGTACACAAAAACAAATGTTTTACTAAGTCACAACACCGTGATCCAGGAATTGTCTGGTGGAGCAGCAAAGTTTCCAAGCTAGCTCCTAAACATGATGAGGTGGGTTGTCCGGAAGCGCCACTGGTTCGAGACTTCAAACCAGAAAACCTGAAGGTGCTGGTGTAAATCCCTAAAGCATATGGCTGTTTTATAAAACAATAAATAAAAGAAAAGCCAGAAATCGATACAACCTAATTGAGTATTTACACTAACTAAATCAGTGTAATGTTCGAAAGAGCAAACAGCGAAAACTGCAAAATACTACACTCATATTAATTTGAAGACACATTATGAAAGAGAGAAGCCAACGATTCTGTATATTTTCATTTATTCACAGTATTGTTTTCTTAATTACAAACTTCTATTTTGTTATAAATGTACCTAGTTGAAGTTTTGTGTTTTTATTTTAAATTGTATCTTAGTCTTAATCGTTGTACAAGTAGAATTGTTGATATATGTACAGTCGTGTGCAAATAAATCTGGGACAATGGTTTTTTCATATGTAAATTGAGTTAAGATTTGAAGCATATCTCCATGGATTTTCTGCTATCAGAAAGAGTTACATTAAACTTTGACAAGTAAATGAAAATGTAGCTCTTTCTGGTAGCAGAAAATCGATGGAGATATTCTTCAATTCTCAACTCAACATAAATATGAAAAAACCATTGTCCCAGATTTATTTGCACACGACTGTACATAGTTCTATTATATGGAATTTCAGCAAATTCAGTAAAGAGTACAAGCTGTGCGATTGTTCTCGCAATACACGAGCACAGGTATCCCAATTATCATAAGCAATAAAAACCAGCAAAAACTAATAATGAGTTTTACAATTCGCATAAAACCTAATTACGTTAGAACGCAAAAATCCGCATGAATAGGCGTATACGCCTATCAGAAAAAAATTTAACAGCACAAACCGTAGGTGCAAACACTTTACAATACCGGGTGCTGACTTGCGCGACGCACCATAGGAATTTGCATAGTAAATTCTTTATGTTCAATTATTTGCTCCCCTAACTATTTTAGAGTTAAAGTGTAAATACATTTTTTGTAGAGAAAAAAATACTGCATTCATTCATACTGTTGCTAACAATTTTTCATTTTCCGGAACCGAAGGAATGCAAATAACAAACTAGCATTTTCACAAAAATCAGTGATGCCATGGAATTATTGAAACAAGCCAATGCCAACACAACAGCGTGCGGCGCGACAATATGTGCTGTTTGTTTATCTACTTTGCGTTCGTACTGAGGCTATTACGACACGCGTTTACGTATCGTAATAAGGCTATTACGACACGCGTTTGCGTATCGTAATAGACACAAAAATACTAAAAATTTTCATTTTTTTGCTTAAAAAAGTGGCAAAGTAGATAAAATACTGTATGTTACCTCGTTTATAAGGCATTTTGTAGCACTTACTCCTTTAGGGCACTCCTCGCTTCGCTCGTCGTACCCTAAATCCGTGCGTGCTACAAAATGCTTCTTATAAAACTCGTATCATAATACATATACTATTGTCATTGATGTTTGACGTTTATAATAATTCATTATTAATTATGTTCTGATTAATCTCTAAGGTACCTAGACCTTGTCCATAACAAAAACGGTTTTACGAGTATGGTGGACGTTTGTTAAGTAAGCTCCTTGTTTATTGTAAAATATCCGTATCGGCAAATTCCAAACAGCACAACCATTAATAGACTGATTCATTTTAAGTTTAAGATTACAGGCAGGTTATTAAATAATTGTAGGTGCAATAATGAGTTCAGAACTTACACCAAAACGAGAAAAACGACAATACGTTTAATCTTTTGACGGGAGTGACTGGATAATCGCCCCGCACATACTTGCGTTGACATGGGCTTGTTTCAATAATTCCATGGCATCACTGATTTTTGTAAAAATGCTAGTTTGATTTTTTGCATTCCTTCGGTTCTGGAAAATGAAAAATTGTTAGCAATAGTATGAATGGATGCAGTATTTTTTTCTCTGCAAAAAATGTATTTACAGTTTAGCTCTAAAATAATTAGGGGAGCAAATAATTGAACATAAAGAATTTACTATGCAAATTCCTATGGTGCGTGGCGCAAGTCAGCACCTGGTATATATCATCTTCATTAATGGTATTTTACAGTGTTGAGTTTACTTGTGTGGAAATCGACCCGAACACACGGGTGTAACACGAACGGTGTACCTGGTAGGAAATTGCAGAGCCAGCAACCCTGAAGAAGCTACTGAGAGTTCCGATCATGGTTCCTGCGGAGAAGCCGCCCAAGCAAATCTGCAAAATTGGGTGGCAGAGGCATTTCTCCAGTTCGGTGTTGCTTTGCAATCTTCACGAAGGGAAAGCCGCATGAACCAGATTCGGAAGCACGTAGGTTAATTAGAAGGCATATAACTGTCTACAAATTGGTACTACGAGGTCACCTCAGAGTCTAGGAGGAGAGATTTGCAGTGCGAGGTGCTAACAGACCTAAAATTACAGACAATCGAAGACGACGTCCAGGAAACAACGAAGTTTTAATATTATCCGAATTCTAATCCACGAAAACTCGAGGAGTTCACATGCATAACGCCAAAAGGCATTCTGACACCATCAGCACTATAAAATTGCCACTTAAAATCATACTGTCAATCAGTTTTTTAAAAATTACTTACAATACCCTAGTTTTAAGGATTTGCAAAATCCATACAGATATGAAAAATTCGGCTAAACAACTCAACATACACTAAAGAATATCTGGAAACTCAAGACAATTCTTGGAAATCAGACTTAATTTTAATTCGCGCAAAAATACCGCATAACACACATGGTGAGTGTACTGAACAAGTGAGTTCTTCCAAATACCTAGGACCTGAAATCCCGACCTACGAGATCAATACTAGATTGGTTTGTCCTCTTGCCTTTGGCAAAGTACCTGTTACGAATGTCTTCAAATCTGACGCCCCGAGGTGTTTTAAGCGAAAATTCTACAAGTATATATTGCCTACTTTAACATACGGGGATGAGACTTGAACCATGAAACAATACTCTACGAATAAAGTTCGAGTAGCACACAGAAGTGTGCAAAGGCGACGTCAGGCTTATCTCTTTGGGATAGAGTGCGAAATGCAATCATACGTATGACGATCGGGGTAACAGATGTGGTAGAAAGGATGGCTTGTTTAAAATGGATTTTAGATTGCAAGCCTAGGAATTATATCGTGTGTTCGAAAAAATAACTCATTTAGGGTAAGCCTTGGAAATAAAGATCAAAATCTAGTCATGGCTTAACTTAAGTCTGTTGGTGAATGTCAGATTGCATTTTGTTTATGAAAACATCTGTCGCTGTCACAGGAAAACGATTGCACTGCATTAAGTTTACTTGCATCAAGCAAAAATGAAAGATGGCATTTACACAACAACGACTGAATTAATCAAAGCAGTCAATAAAAATCGTTTTTATTTGTTGTTTTGGACATTTTTAGGAAAATAGTTCAAGATTAAGATGTAATTTAGTTCTCTCTGACTTATGGTAGTTCATTTGCTTCAATGGGTATCTATCAAGTTATGGCAAACTTCAATTTGATCATGGCATCCTGCAAATGAGTTTTTTTTAACACACGATACATTCCAAAGCAGAGGATGTCCATCAACGCAATGGTGCTATCATAGTAGGAGAATAGTGACAAACTGGATAAAATTAGTGGACGCATAAGGCTCTGTGATGGTGATAATAAATGTAGCTAATGTTATTATAAGAGCTATGCGACGGGGTACAATCGGTTGTATAACGAAAAATTCTTAATCGTTTTGTAAAATTAAATTTGACCCTTGCAGTGGAGGTATGATGAAAGTTTTTCGAGAAAGTTTTACTTTGGCAATAGAAGTTAAGCTGTCATAGTTTAAATTGATATCGATTAATATGTTCAAAAAATAATAAACTTACTTGAGTTTTTATTCCAAAGTAGGGCGCATGGAATTATGAGAATAGTCTGATTCCAAAGTTATTTATTAGAAAAAGGAATCCACGGTAAATAAACGATTATGAATATAGGTTCAAATATGCTAACTAATTATAGACATCCGTTTGAGCTTCTTTAACGAGGAGGCATCCAAGTTTATCATCATCATATGAAGGTCATGCACGTCAATACCGGACTTTCATTCTTATATATATAGGTGGTCGTGGATAATTTTGTGAACACTATTTATGCATGTTTTCTCCACTATTTGACGATTGGTTACTCGACTGTAGCTGAAGATGAGGTTCTCTATACGGTGAATATTACATCTTCCACTAATGCAGCATTTCAGCATCCTCTTCCATTACTGCCACGAACAGATTCGCGCTCTTCGTTTTAATGGCTGAATATGCATATCGAACAGATTTTTAGATAATTAATAGAAGAAACTATAAACATTTCTTATTTAATGTGGTTTTTACTGAAAACACGATGTAAACTATAAAAGAAAGCACTCTTCACTAAAAACTAAATCCATTATAGTACTCTATTCGAAGAGATATACCAATAAAACGAGTGGAAACTGCAGTTTCATACGTTATAAATTAACAAACGTGGGAGCATTAAAAAGTTTTAAATTTAAAATAAAATTGTTTGCAAAACGACAAACATTAAAACAATGCCTATTTGAGAAAACTGTCGTACTTGACTTAAAATATTACTTTTGGTCGCATATCTGGTATGTTGAGCGGTTCTTGCAATTGTTTTGTTCAAACATTGCTTACATGGCTTTCTCTTTTTGGAAAACGGGTAAATGAGACGTCTTCCCCTTTCCCTCTTTTCGAGCTTCGTCTTTAGTAGGAGGGAGTGACTAAGAACTTGCCCTAAAGTGTTTGAAAGGTTATTCTTTGCATACTGGTATTTCTTGGTAGACTCTTCTAAATAATATTAGAGTTTATACCAGCAATATTAATGATGCAAAACCATACTGCTTCAGGCCAGGGTCTAGTTGTTTTACCGACTTTATGATAAGGTCAAAAGAATTCACCCCTTTTCTTGGTTGCATGTCAGAAGTATCCAAAACTGTGCAATGTCTATTACGTAGATAGGAAACTAAGGTAAATCCAGACAAAGAAAGAATAGGAACTTCCATCGTAAGTCAATTTGTTTGTTTTTGTGCATCTAGCAACTATATGTATGTTAGCAGATTAAAATAAATGTCTGCAGTAATGCTTTAAATGCAACCTTTTGTAGCCGTGGTAGTTAAGAGTTAGTATTGTTTCCGCTTTTAGCAATTTTGAAAATAGAAACAGCCGGAGCTGGTAGTTCAGTGGTCGGCATCCTGACTACTGACCTAAGGGTCGCGAGTTCGATGCCCGGTACTGGTGAGGTTTTTAAAAAATAAAATAATGTGGACAGAAACCTCTACAGAATGCCATCATTCGGAAGTGATGTAAAGCCGTGGATCTCAAGTTACTACGATGTGTAGTATGTAATAGATCCCTAGCTAAGGTTGGAACTTCTTACTCTCGAAAAAAATCTAAGTAGGATTTTCACCATATGTCCAAAGCAGTTGGTGTCTAAGGTACATGGTACTCCGCATTCCTAGACCTTGTCCACAACAACCCAACAAACAAAACAAAATATAAATATACAGGGCTGTGCCTATACATTTGAAAATTAACCTAATTAATTTTGCCTTAGAGTTTGTTTACTTTCCCACTCTGGTATCTGGAGATAGACAACAGATACGCACCTAATAAACCATAGGGAAATTATTGGTTGAATTGAATTTCCTTTAATATTTTTAGAAAATCTGTACTAATATGCCAACCTAGCTCGGTTTGAAGTCATATACCATTCAAAAAGGCCTTGGAAAGCACCCTTTAAATTAAAAGTTGATCATAGCTTAAACCTTATTTTGTCCTTATCTAAGTTATAAAGCACGAGGAATCGTTATTTATTTACAAATAAAGTAGAAAGTGCATTACTACATTCTCCTCGAAGCAGCGACTGTTTTCAATACTGCTGTCGGTGACATTTTCCATTCAGAGTCGTTTTGTAAGTCTGATTGTTCACAATCGCATTGCGCTTGACGTCTGTGACATTATTGTTATATCAGCCAATGACCCCATGTTAATATTAGACATATAGTTTAGATGGATCAATATATATTTAAAATTTTAACAACAAAGGAACACTACTTGGCTAAAATTATTTTAAAGAGATGCACCCTTTTTACTTAAGTTAATCCCTTTTGACTGTATTAATTACATTTTTGCGACTAAAAATATTTTAACTAGTTGGAATTCTGGATATCAATGTCACAAAGGCTAGCTTAGTCGTTCAGTTATAGAATCCTTAGTTAAGACTTTGTGGAAGGTGAGTGGCGATTGCCGCTGCAACCGCGGTTACAGTGAAAATCATGGAGCGCTTGAGCCGGAGCGGTTGACAGTTCAACTCCCAGCACGGGCGGTCTAGATTTTCACTTGATTAAGGTTTAGGTGTAAGTTACACCCGCGCCTCCTGAAGTAATGCGTGAGCGGTTCCGGGGGGCAAACTGTAGTCGTTGGGGGAAAAACAGAGTTAAGATTTAGTACGGAAAGAGAAAATAAAAACTGGATTAAGCAGGAAGTAAGTATTTCGATATACCGATATGTTATGTATTATACAAAAAATAAATTAAGATTAAACACTAAGCTCTTAATGCAATCATGAAACAACCTACACCTAAAAACTTTAAAAGTAGACATAATTAACATAGCCTTTCTTATGTTTGAAAATTTGGCTAGGCGGGAGGTCATTTTTTCTTGTGGAACAAACAACTATCGACACTATCTTAAAGTCGGTCGGTTGCCAATGGTTACTTCAGTCGTGAGATGAGCATTTATCCTCATTTCTTTGGGTTGCTTAAATCGTTGCCTTTTCTCTCGTAGTTTTCTAGAGTTTTTTATTACTTCGACACCAAGTGTACGAAGTATTGATATTCCCTCATATCAAAAACCACTCTGAGTCAAATATCTCTCAAATTTCGTGTCAACCGACTAATGAACCCACTACAACAAATCTCCGCCTCGGCTGTGCGAATCTTTTGGTGAAGACTCCAGTACACTAGATCGCTTCCTCGTATTGAGCGGTGCCTAAACGTGCTGTGCGGTGTACGTATGTTCGTATGTGTACACGATTCCGGTCGCTAGTAACCTTCCTGAAGCCTTAGATCTTTTTCATACGATAGGTCGTTCGAAAATGAAGGCAACATCATCTTTTGAGTTATGGTCGAAGTCAAAAATCCAAAAATATGGCAGTTTCTGATATTTTTCATACAACACTAAAACCTCGTTAAACCGACATAAATAAAAATCAAAATCTTTATATACCGACATCAATTCAAAAATGATCGTTAACCTATTCTAAGTTGTGAGGAAGAATAGAAGGGTTTGGCCTTACCTGTTGGCGAAAGTTGTATTAGATATTTTGCCGGTTGGTAAATATCGGCTTAATTTGGCTAACTAGTCGAGAGGGTCGGGGTTCCAGCAAAGCTGCAACAAAACTAAGGGAGAGGGCGCCAGGTCCTCGACGTCGGCTAATCCTTGAGTCGGACCTCCTCAAGGTATAGGATAAATCCAGCAATCCAATTATCAAAGACCAAATAACTTATCACAGCATTTATTTAGATAATCGGTGCTATAGTGTAACACAATAACAAAGACTAGATAAACATGGACAGGCAAATCGACAATCAAAAGCCATCAGAACTACACAAACAAATCAATAACACAGCAATAATCAAATATACAGACAAATCAATAAACAACCTAAAACACATTAAAATTGACAAAGGGCATTGCATCATCTGTAAAGCCATTTCATTCTTGGACTAACAATAAAACAACCTAAGCTGTAAGCTATTGCGGACAAAGAAAACAAGTTGCTGTTCAATTGGCAACGCAGGTGCAAAAATTCGGACGCACCCTGTGAGGCAGAGTGCAAAAAAATCAGAGCAATGCAAGCAAAAGGGTTAACTACAACCCCGAATGTTAGCTTGAACTTAAATGTGACAGCTTCAAGATTTTGAAAGGTCGAAACCCCCTTACGATTGTATGAACATACAGGACGAGGCGATTTCTGTCATAAACACATCATGCTTTTTATGACTACTCAAAACAACAGCTTGTATATGTTCCTGACAAAGTTAAAATAACAAGTTGCAAAATCGCTTTACTAACATCCAATATTTGAGCATTATATTACCGCGGGCAGTCCGCTAGTTACAACTTATTGCCGAATGACGTTTACAAGTCTAACCTCTGCAGCTAATTTTGTTAAATACAGTAATTATTGTTTTGTGAAATACAGCTAGTTTGTAATCTGGGTAAGTTTAACTGTCCTGAAGGGCTTGATAGAATAACTGAATGTTACATTACGTTACAGGGCCCAAAACTACCTTTATCCAAGCACTCAATACCACGAATATCTAAAATCTCATACCAAGAGCGTGGCTAATACAGCTGCCACAAAAATGTAGTCTACGAATACATAAGGCGCAAGACGAATTGAAATGTATGCCCTAATGCTACCTATACAATTAATTTACTATAACAAATATTGAATGAAATGTCTACAATTAACTAGGTGGTTAGTTCGCTAGCATAAATACACACCCCAAATCAAAGTTTCGTACTATTCACACAGATACGGCTGGCAATGGTCGAACACGGGCCACCAGTTCTTCCGGATCACCTAGTGCGTCAAGGCCACAGGGAGTAGCAAAGGCGCCGGCTTCCAACAGCGAAGCGTGTAACGCAGGGGGGACAGCGAACAGGCAGCAGGCAGGAGATGCAAGCGCCAATTGCCCCAATACACATAGCACCAATCGAGGTCAAATAACCCATACCAGGTAACAATTCATTTCCGGGATGGAGTAAAATGGCTAAAAATACAAGTTGTGCAGATAGATTACAGCGCTCAAAGGAGGAGATCGTAGGAAACCACCAACTACAAACCCTAAGGTGTAGTGCAGCCATCTAGTACAGTCAGGCGTGCGGAGAGTGAATGTCCGAAACGAATGCCGGTGAAATCAACACCAATCTCCGGAACATTCCAACAGGGGTTAAGAAGCCTCCATATCCTTCTAACAATGAAGATGGCTATCAAAGCCGTGAGACTAGGCCCCCAAAGGAAGCCATTCAAACTTACACGACGCAAGACTTGCCAGGAAATATCCAGAAAAATGCTCAAAACACAGCTTCAGCTTATCAAAGTTCCAAAAATTGGAAAGTTGGCCAACAGAAAAACCAAAGAATGCAGAGTGTGCTTTGAACTGATAAAGACAGTGCTGTATTTTGTTTGAATTTGAAACTGATGCTATTTGGGTTGCCTAACCATAGGTAAAATATTGTATTTTTAGAAAATAAATGTAACTTGTCAAATCTGACTAATTATTTCAACTAGTACAAGAGAAAATGGCAAAATGAGCTTAACAAAGTTCCGACGTGTGACGCACGTGCCATGGGTGTGATCTACGTGCCATAAGTGTGACCTACGTGCTATGGGTGTGAACCACGTGCCATGGGTGTCACCCACGTGCCATGAGCCAAACAAAATGTTCGTATACGTCCGGTTGTTGTTATTTTTTTAAATAATAATCACATGTAAATATATAGGAAAAATCCACTGATGATGATAATGATAATTTTTTTAAATTTAATTAAACTTGTTCTAAAGTCTTTTTGTCATAATGGTTTCTTAAGAATCGCACACACATACAAAGCTGAATTGCTTAAATTTGCCAATTTTTAGTTTAAGATAATTTCATGAATTGATTTTTTGTTTTTGTTAAAATTTGATTGGAATGAAATAATTAATAATTTTGTTTGGTTAAGCATTAATTGTTTTAAAATTTTTTACGTGATATAACGAACAACCTTTTTTACAGCATTCGACCGGTTTCTTAAATACACTCATTAATAACACATTCAATCACTTATAATAATGCAGAAGACTAAAAGCCGTGTTTACACAACTAAAAGTACCACGGTTGCATTCGTTCATTTCTATTTTCGGGTTTTTGTAAACAAACTTCCCTTAACTTTTAATAGCGATATTATCACAGAAAACAATTATTTATTATGCATATTACCTGTGTTTTTTCAAAACTGTTGACACAGCTTCAAAGGCAAGTGAATTTTGGTTAATAATAATGAGAGTTACTGAATGCAACCAAGCAACGAAATCCAAGCCGTACGTTTAACATAGTGTAAAAACGACTCCAACGTTAACGCTACATCATCGCTACATAACCTATATTTCTGCAAATATTTATGCTTGGACTCTTCGCCCAGTAAAATGAAACAAGCTGGTAAATCCACGGCCAACTAAATAGTATCGTGGTAAATCATAGCGGAGAGCTACAACGACGACAGCAGCAAATCAAAAAACTTCATGCAGAAAAAGCCATCCATGAATGCAAGTGGGCAAAAGAAGTAACTCGTACTTTGAATAAACAAAAACGCAAGTAGTGTGCATTGAGCATTGTTCTTTCATATTTCTGACTCAAGTTTAACCTACAGTTAGTAATGAAGAAGTTAAGAAATTCCTAGAAGATAATCGAATCACGGTGCGCTCCTGCAAATTCCTTAAACCCAACAGGTAAATCATGCTGTTATGGCAACTTAAATTCTGCTGCGTGGTACTAATACAGAGCTGGTCGAATTACGGCTTCAAAATTTAAAGGCGTTCACAGAACAAAACTGGAAAAACCATCCCTGTCCTTGATACGTTCAGTATGTTATCCCTTAGCAACTCGCTTTAAGACGACGGCTACAGTTTATGGTTGTGAACATGAAAAGAAAGCCCTACAAGCTTACACTAATAAGATGGAGAAAACAAAAACTAGAAGTCGCCTATTGCACGAAACGTGAAACTCTTTATTGGGCGAGACTTGTAATTTTATAATCGTTAGCACGTAACACTTGAAAACGCGCATGCATTCAGTCTGGCAACCCTGCATATTCTGACCCGAGTGGTGCCGATCGGTTTGTTTACATCTGGGTGACCTAACCAAAGGTAAAACTAAGTATTTTCACAAAAGCGATAAAAGAACATTAAACATAGCTGCAATACTTTTTGCCCTTGAATTTGCCACCAAAAAAACAGAATCAGTGACGGATGTCCTTGCATATTGGACAGGTCCGAAGTCAAAGAAGCACTTTTGTAAGAAAATTGAAGATGTTGACTTTCCCACAAAATACAACAAAACCGACTGTAAAAATAGGTCCTCAAAGCCAAGTCGACCCATTCCAAATTTGACCAGGGCTGAAGTTCTGCAGTTTCGACAGGGCTATAAATCTGATGGGGGCATTTCAGTTCTGAACTGTTTTTATTTTGAGGTATCACAGCTTCCAATTTTCAGGCCGTCTGTAGTACCTACATGAATCGAAAAGTCCTCTGTCTCCCTTTTGAAAAGGCTGCGTTATCCTCACTTGTATAAACGTACTTTCAAAGCTGGTGAGTCATTTATAAACTCTATGTAACTGTTAAATTTTGTAGGAATATATGGATGTGACCACGAAAAAATGGCTCTTGGTGATTTTGAGAAACATCATAAGACACTTCACCCCAACTCATTTGCTGCAATGCCAGATAGCATTTTAAATTGTAATATATGCGGAAACGGATGTGTTGAGGTGAAGTGCCCATACTGTGCTAAAGATAAGTCAGTTAGTGAAGCACAAAAACGGAGCTAAAATTGGACAAAAGGCATCCATATTTTTTTCAAATTCAAATGCAGATGGTTTTGACCAGGACAACGTTTTGCGTTTTTGTCTTGTCTAGCAGAAAAGATTTCTTTGTAGAAAGAGTCAATTTTGACATTGATTTTTGGAATGAAAAAGTGCTATTGCATTGCAATTTCACAGAAAAGTTGTTTTTCCTGAGCTCTATGCCAAGTATTTCACTGAGCCAAAAGAAAAACAACAAATTGAAATGCCATCTATGACCACTGGTTTGGATTCAAGTTATAGTGACATCTAGAGACCCTGTATATAGTTAGATAAGAGTTGAGAAAACACAAACGTCAGCGGCCAAATTTGATCCAAAACATGCATGCGCAGTTATACTGTTTGAAAGTCACTAGATCGTTTTATCTAAAAGACGTTTTTAAAATTTCTGCTGCTACTTCAAAGCACTCAAAACATAGCGTGGAGTACTGTTTGTATCAGAAATGAGTAACAAGTGTTAACAAACTGAAATATGTAAACACATTTCGTATAGCAGTACAGCCGTACTTCTTCCCACTGGTTTTCATTAAAATGGACTATTTTTGATATGCTGCTCTTAGCTCTCTGTTTTTAAGATTTTTTTAATAGAATACCTTGTTCGGATCTGTTTTTGCAGCCAATTATACAGCAACTCGTCATTTCAGACACTTAGGTAAACGTGCAGCTCCAAATATTTGCATAAAAAACACATATTATTACATTTTCAGTGACAAGTTTTGACTTTAATGAACAATTTGTCAAATTTGATTAACGTGAAACTGTTTCTAAGGCAATGAGTATTCAAATATACGACGCGCGTGATCCACCAATCACAATGGATTCCCTCGTTGTCTCAACTCTTATAGTCTGTTCACTAAACATAAAAACACAAAGTGGCCTTTGATTTCTAAAATTTCATGAGTGTACTTCCAAAATGCATCTTTTGTCTAGGAATGTACTTACAAAAAGTTACTAAAACAAATAGGTTAAGAGTGTGACATTTAATAAGCATCTGTCATAACTACTTTTAAGGATGTTAAACAAATACTGTGTTTGATACTATTGATGTAGCATTTATTAATAAGTATTTTTATTACATTTTATAAAAGTTCAGGCAAGAATTTCCAGAATAGTGTGTGCTTTGACACTGAATTAATGATATCTATTGTCATTTCTAAATTCAAAGTTATAGTCTAAGAGCTGGTGACAATTTTTGGTGATCATTTAGTTAAGGCCTATTTTTTCAGAAAATGTTGCTGGAGGCATGTATAAGTGTCATCTGTAAGGATTCTCCTAGATAGCGGTATTGGAGGGAGGCAGAACACCCCCAATTTGCACTGTCAGTATATGTCAAATTCGAGGTGAGCCGGTTAGGTTTTGTGTCACTTTGTGTCAAAACTGACGGAAAACCTAACCTGCTAAACTCGAATTTGACATAGACTTACAATGCCACCAACCTATTATTCATACGTTTCAATTTCCACAGCCGCCCCTTATGGACTTTTTTAGTGTAAGTTATGTCAAATTTGAGCTTAGCAGGTTAGGTTTTCCGTCAGTTTTGACACAAACTGACACAAAACCTAACCAGCTCACCTCGAATTTGACATATACTGACAGTGCAAATTGGGGGTGTTCTGCCTCCTTCCGATACCGCTATCTAGGAGAATCCTTACAGATGACACTTATACATGCCTCCAGCAACATTCTCTCAAAAAATAGGCCTTAACTAAATGATCACCAAAAAATGTCACCAGCTCTCCTACTATTATGCAGGTATGGAAACCTTTGCAAAACAAAATACAGAATCCCTAGCAGACAAATTTTACGCATATGCCAACTTCAAAAAAATTTATATGTTTTTGTGTTTACTGAATGGCCTATATGTAACTATATACAGGGACTCTAGTGACATCGCCATGGATATGCCATCTACGAGTGCTGGTCCAAGTTCAGATGACATCCCCATGGACATGCGAGCTATAGGTGTTGGTTCAATTTCCAGTGACATCGTAATAGGCACTAATGATGAAGAGGTTTGTATTTTTGTGAATTATGTTACAATGTTATGTACCTATTTTGATTATGGATGGTGTCACTGTACGAAACCAGACGACAGCGAACAAATTGTAAAATGTTCTGACAGAAAATGTAGAATAAAATGTTACCATTCAGCATGCCTACAATTAAAAAAAAATCCTAAAGGAAAGTGGTTATGTGAACTCTGTAAATATAAATAGAATTATTTTGTTATTCTGTGATAGAATTTGTAAATATGTTGATTGTTTATTTAGCTTAAATGGCTTTTTCATACTTAATTTAGACATTAGTTATTCTGTTATTGTGTACTGATAGAATATGTAAATATTTTGATTGTTTATGTACCTTAAATAGCTTCAAAATATCCTTTATACTTTATGCATTAAACTTATTTTTCTTACTTAATTTAGACATTAATTATTCTTTTATGTTGTGTAGACAGCATGTGTAATTTTATTGATTGTTAATGTAGCTTACATAGTTTCGAAATATCCTTATGTTTCTTATCGTATAGGTACTATTTAATAACTTTTGCTATGTGATATTGTAATTTTGCTTTTTATTAATTGGCCACATGCAGAAAAAGTTAATCAAATAATTTTACATTATATAATAAATGGTGGTGGATAGTATTAACGTTAGATCCTTAAGTAAGTAAGTATCGTTTATTGTCAACAGATCAACTACAAGAGTGACATGAACATTGTCAGATAAAAATAATACCTAATGTAGTACAATATTGTTGTAGTCATAAAAACACTTTTTAATTAAAATGGATTTAAGTTAAATTTATCGATTTTATATGATTTAATATATATCGGTAGCGAATTGTAGATTTTAATACAATTATAAATGGGGGACTTTTTAAATTCAGCAGTCCGACGCCTAGGTATGGCTAACGGGTTACCATGTCTGGTGGGATATTGATGAGTATTGTTACTCGTTGAAAAATAATGCATATGTTGCTACACAAATACTGCTAATTTGAAAATCATTATAGATGGAAATGTTAGTAAGTTGTTCTCCAAAAAGCAGAGCTTGCACGACTGACGAGGTTTAATGTTAAAAATCAGGCGAATTAGACCCTTTTGGAGAACGAATACTCGCTTCCATTCGGTAGCCATACCCCATAACAAAACATTATAAGTCATGTGGCTGAAAGCCAAGGCATAATATACCTGTATTAAGTCAGACGTGTCAAGTACCGGCTTTTAATTTTAAAATAGCGTAGTAAGCACAATTCAGTTTTTTACATACTACAAGCGCACAATTGGGAATTATATGGAATGCCCTTGATATTCTGCAAGGCTACTTGATTTTTCCACTCTCATCTCAAAACAATCGATTATTACTGAAATCTTGTTGCCAAATGCTACCTTGAAGCATTCTGGCATTGATTTAATCAGCTGATCTCGTTCAGGCCAAATAATAACATTTTTCATCCGATGATACATAATATTCAATGTGGTATAAAATATTCTGGAAATTGTTTGTACGCTGATGTTAAACATGTATGCCAATAAACTAAAATCTAAATTTAATCTAAGTTTTATCACTGTTATCAAAAACGTGCCTCTAAGCATGTTTTACGTACTGAATTAGGAATAAATATATATAATTAAATGTGAAATGTTGTATCGGACTTTTTCCACTGTCTCGGATGTTTACCACACGACGTTTCAGGAGTTTTTGGTCTACTCTCGTCCTCAGGTGAATGAACTCCTGGTTAGTCCTGAGGACTGATTTTTGTACATCTTTTTCACGTACACTCGTACCTACCCCGGGGTTTGATACCGGGGCCACTGATCGCTTGTGATTACGAGTCTGACACTCGTACCACTAGGCCACTAGCGCGACCATTTATTTTAGTTATAAACTTATATATATGTTACCGCTATATGCGCAGTAGTTTTCCTCTTTAGCTACAATTGATGCGTTATCCCATTGTATGTGGTGGTCTTTGTTCCAGACGTGTTCTGCGATCTTGGATTTGATGGTTTCGCCCTTTCTAATATCTTTGCGGTGTTCCGATAATCTCACTCGTAGGGGTCGTTGTGTTTCCACTATGTATTGTCTTCCACACTCGCACGGTACGCTGTAGATACAGTTCTTTGAACTCTGATCTTCGTTCTGAGGCTTGGTATGCGTCATCATGCCTCTCAGAGTTGTTGTGGACTTGAAGGCAGTTCTTATGTTGAATCTGTTTCCGATTCTTCTCAGTTAACTACCCCCTACGAGTGAGATTATCGGAACACCGCAAAGATATTAGAAAGGGCGAAACCATCAAATCCAAGATCGCAGAACACGTCTGGAACGAAGACCACCACATACAATGGGATAACGCATCAATTGTCGCTAAAGAGGAAAACAGGTTCCGTAGGAAGCTGAAAGAAGCTACATACATAGCGCTGGCAGAAGAACCAATTAGCCAGGCTAGCGCAGAAATAAAACCCATTTGGATGCCACTACTGCGCAGAGAATTGCAAAAATAGTCTACTGCGCATATAGCGGTAACATATACAGTGTGTCCCAGGGTTGACGTTACAAAAGGTGAGTTGTACTAAAAATTTTTGAATTTTATTTTAAGGTTTTGGGATTCGGTCCTGCTTGGTTTGAAAAGAATTTTAAGAATATTTTTCTTTTTCGAGAAACAAGTAGGCCTTGACAGGGAAGCAAAAACTATTTTATTTTCGGCTAAACTACCCTTTTTGTTTATGATACGGCAAAATTCTGTTAAAAAAAGTTGTTCATAATGATAAATTATGGCTCTATACAAAATTTCAAAAATATTTGTCGAATTAGGAAAAACCGTTATTTTTTAAATTATTTTATTTTATTTTCGAGTAAACTACCCTTTTTGTTCATGATACGGCAAAATTAGATGAAGAAAAGTTGTTCAGAATGAGAAATTAAGGCCCTATACAAAATTTCAGAAACATCTGTCGACTTAGATTTAACCGTCATTTTGGGTCTAGGACACAACCCCCACTGTCCATAACGCCCACCATGTCCATAACCTCCACCGTGTCCATAACCCCCACCGACGATTTGGGCCATAACCTCCACCGTGTCCATAACCCCCACCGTCGGGTTTGTTCGTAATTTAAACTGTGCCCATAACCCCCACCGTCGGTTTGGTCCATAACCTCCACCGTGTCCATAACGCCCACCGACGATTTGGTCCATAACCTCCACCGTGTCCATAACTCCCACCGACGATTTGGGCCATAACCTCCACCGTGTCCATAACCCCCACCGTCGGATGTGTTCGTAATGTCAACTGTGTCCATAACCCCCACCGACGATTTGGGCCATAACGCCCACCGTGCCCATAACCTCCACCGTCGGGTTCGTTCGTAATTTCAACTGTGTCCATAACCCCCACCGACGATTTGGGCCATAACGCCCACCGTGCCCATAACCTCCACCGTCCATAACCCCCACCTCGTCCATAACCTCCACCGTCGGCTTTGTTCGTAAGTTTTCAGAGTTTAAAAATGAACTTGAAACATTGCTAGACGGATCGGCAAAATGCCAAGGGCATATAAAATTAACGAAACCGTTCGTTTGGACTTTCCTATTTTGTAAAGACAAACGCTATCTAATACAGTGACCGCCAAAAAGTAAGTTATATACCAGAAAATTATTTATTATTGGTTTCTGAAAAAATTTCATTCTTAATAAAAGTTTGCGCATTTTCTGGAAGTCGTTTTACGATTGTTCTATTTGTCAAATGACTTAGGGTGTGGCGCGAAATTTAAATGATCTGAAAAAAAATCCTACTGATGGATAAGATGAGAACTGTGTCGCCACTGGCGTATGTCGTACTGCTATTATGTTAGGGATCGAACTGGAATATTTATCAAAGCTTTTTTGTGAAGAAAAGCAGTTTATTTACATACTTATATATTTATTTATTTTTAATTTCTTGGCATAAAAGAGAACACAGACCAAGTCTTAAATTTGTCGGCCAAAACAATAAAGTCTGCCAAAAATATATAATTATCTCAAAATTAAGAGAGTGAAAATAAACAATAATAATTACTTAGTACAAGTGTTTGAGATGAATTGCATCCCGTAACTAGCTACACAGTCAGAAAAGGAAGAATATAGCTACAGGTTACAATATTATTAATTAAAGGTAATGAACTACTACCTAAATCTAAAAAAATATATTATATATATATATATATAACACACAAAATTTACAGAACATTAAAGTATAAATTAAAGGTAAACCTTAAATGGTTCTGTAATTACGTATGTCCGACAGATCGAACACCTCGAATCTATACTGTAGCAGGATTATTAACATGATTATTAACTAAATGTAATTAATTACTACCTAAATGTAAAAACATATATATAATATACAAAATTTACAGAATAATTCAAATTTACGTAAGTCTGACAGACGTAAAATCTAAATCTAAAAATATACATATTACATAATATATACAAAATTTACAGAATCAATTGTGTTTATCGCATGCAGGGCTTTTGTGCACTACTTGTGCATTCTTGAACCAAAATGACGAAAATTAATTGTTTTGTTCTACCTCTTAGCATTAAAAATTTTGTTCTGTCCATAAATGTATATAGAAAATTAAAATCTTGAAATTCATCAGAGGCTCTGTTTACTATTATGAAGTTAGCATGATCTACAAAAACCTTTAAAACTGAAACTGAAATATAACTGAAAATCTTGGTAATAGTAAATAAACATCTCATATTAAAACTTATTGTCATATAAATGGTTCTTAATTTTTTGGTTTGAGAGACTTGGCGCGACCAGCCGTGTCATGAAATTGGGCGCGACCACTGCAGGGTTAAAGGTAAACCCTAAGTGGTTCTGTGATTATGTAGGTCCGACAGATCGGGCACCTTGAATCCACTGTAGCAGGATTGTATGCCTGCGTTGTGCAATACCCGCACAGTACGCACATCCAGTTCAATAGGGACACAAGTGCAAATAGTTAAATTTTACAGGAGACGAGTTTAAAGATTATTTTAGTTTGTTACAAATCGGAATACGCTTGTAATTCCACCAAACTTTACTATATACTTAGTATGTATATCCTTTTAAGGTAGTGCTAAAAAGCAGTTTTATAATTTTAACCAAAATGTTCATTTTGTTAGATGTGGCCATATTGCACTAAGTTCCCTCAAAAAATAAGTTTTAAATTAACATTACCGTACACATGTGGCCATATTGCATTGCTGCAGCAAGCAAATGAAAAGTATAAATCACAGTTTACATGGCTTTATTGAAAAGAATTTAATGAAAACTAAATATGAGTAGCTTATTTAAAAAAACATTTAAGAAAACACAATTATACGAGTAGGTACATTATCCTAAACATAACATAATTCAGTTGAGTAATATTAGTAAGATATACAAAATGTACCTAAGTGCAAACAACATCAAAAAATTAATTTTCATCTTCATTATTGTCTGTATTATCAACCGCATTACTAATTTTACATGATAATAAATTTTCATAGTAAGGATGATGAATCTTTTCAATTAAGTTTTGTTTACAGAGCTCCACTAAGTGTTTTTTAGTTTTGTCAGACACTGCCGGTGGTTCTTTATAAGCCATCTCTAGCTTTAAATCTGCAATGCGTGTAATCCTATGTCCTCGCCGTGTTTTCAAATTTATGTCTACTTCTTCGTAGTCAGTATCAAAATTACTTTTATAGAAAAATTTATTAGGGCAATTTTTGTTTACATTGATTTCCTTTATTTCAGCCCATGTAACTTTTTCACCTTTAATGTTGACAGAAAAGTTTTTGCCAATCTGTTCGTTTAATAGCTTAAAATCAAAAAAGTCGTCAGTTGCCATTTCTTTTACGTAATAAGGGTTCCCTCCTTTTTTTGCCAATCTGATAATTGGCGTCCATTGCGCAGGAACATAGATTGGTCCCGATCTGAGTGCCCTTTTCTTTTGGCGTTCAATGCATGAATGCATTGAATCGCCCTCATTTTGGGTATGCCCAGTTGTCAAGAACTTGTGGGAAATACTCTCAATGTTGAAATTACTTACGGCGTAAAGGTACATTGATAAAATGAATTTGTTTTTTTGTTGGCCAGTGCAGTTGTCGGAATAAAAAATAACTTTTTTATTATCACAATAGCCCTGTAAGTAATTCAAAAGGCAGGATCCAATATCGTTAGCCCCACGACGAGCAATAGCCTCATGCCAAAAGTAGCAAACCCCAGACTTAGTCGGTATATCATAAATTGTGAAATTATAACAATTTAAGCGACATTTGTAATAATAAGTTGATATTTCTCCACTCGGAGTTGGCAAAACAGCTTGCAAATCAAAAACGGCAACTTTAAGGCCTGAATCGTCTTTAGCTTTGGCAACGTCAGCGTGTTTTTCTTCTCTAGCTCGATTTTTGCAAGCAATATGACTCTCATAGGATTCTTTTGAGTTGCGCTTTTCTTCTTCACTCGAATTTTTAAAAGCCTCACAAGTGGCGCATTGGTCTTTTTTTGGCACGAAAAAAGATATATTAAACTCTGTGTTAAATATTTTTTCGTACATAGATTTTTTTGCTGCTGGCAGTTTTTTCTGTTCCTGCTCCTCTTTGTAAAATCTGTACATCTGTGCTATAGTCAAAGAGCCATCTATAAACTCTCTTTCCGTTTGCGCCCGTAGATAGTGTGATTCTATCCTAGCGAATGAATTTATATGATTTCTAATGCCATCCTTAACAGCCAGGCTGATGGTTTCAATTTTATTATAGTTTCCTCTTCTATCTCTTTCTATCATGGCATTAGTATCCTTAGCTTTGGCCCAAGTCGTTCTAATAAACTTATCCCCTACATCCAAAGTATGCATAAAAAACTTTTTACAAACCGGTTTCTTTATTCCACCACCTTTTGTTAAAAAATAAGAAATGTTTGCGCTCCTAGTACTTCCTTCTGTCACTCTTCTATATTTCGGTTTTAACACTTCCATATGGCCAGCAACATATTGCCTGTGTAATGCATTGTCTCCAAGTTTCCAATAATTAGTATGAATGGTTTTTCTTTCATCAGGGGTAAAATTGGCAACACACTTAAATCGGCACATTTTACAAGGTGGTTTCACCGCTTTTGCTGAAATATTTCTTTTACCTTCAGATACGTAAGCTTCTCCACAATTTACTTTCTTCTTTTTTTCATTTCGCTTCCAGCTTTTTTCATTTCTGACTCTTTTTCTGGATTTATTTTTAATTTGAAAATTTTCTGCTTCTGCTTCTGCTTCAATTACAGCTTCCAGATTATTATTACCTGCTACGTTTTCGATATTATTATCAACGTTTGGAAAATTTTGATCATCAAAGTTAGAGCTGTTTAGTGAAATATTAGCTTCACCAGATTCGGAAAGTTCATTGTCATCATCAGGGATGTAGTTTTTATCTTTAACGGAATCATCGGAGTCGAAATCCACTTCAAAATCCTCAATTGAGTTTCCTATGGAAAACTTCCTACCTATTTCTTGATACGGTTCCGTTTGCCACTAAAGTAAAAATACTTATTGTATAAAACACAATATTTTTATTTATACCAGTTAAATAAAGACCGTCAGTTGTTTTATATTACCTCAAAATTTATTTCTTCTTCTTGAAGAGGATCATTCTTGGCATTCTTTACGAAATAACTTGTTCCAGTTTCCTTTAACTGAAAAAAAATTAAACATTACAACGTTACTGCGAGTTAACAGATTATAAAGCTGTCTTGTAGGTACTTACTTGTGGTGTATTTTCAATAGCAATCGAAGCTTCTAGTGTATGTAGATATGAACTTTCAGAACAAGAAGGTGGAATCTCAATATCTTTATTCTTCTAAAACAGAAGCGCGCCTTTTGTAAATAAAAATTCTAACCTCAAATTAATTTTCTAAAACTCATCACTTCTTCGGCAAGTCTGATTGCCCTTTCTAGAATTAGTCTTGTCCTGGACGACATTACTTTCAGGCAAAATTTTCAAATTATCTAGCACCTTTAAACACAAACACAAAAATACCAACACAATCACTCAATGCACAATGCACATGCACTGTCACAACCACTGTAACGAATTTTTATATTCAAATTACCTTATGCTAAATGCAACCGATTAACTAGAGTGTTTAGCTTGCATTGGGCATGCGTGGCAAAACCATATGGCCGCAAGTTTACTTTGATGCATTATTAGCCTGAAATTATCGAATGCAATAGTGCCATATATGACATATAATGCGTTATAGCATTTCAAGTTTAAGATCTTTAAATGCAATAATGCCACATCTGTATTATATGGCTATATTACTCAAAATATTCTTACAGTGCAATACAACATTATGTGACTTTAGAGATCGATTGTCTGTGATACAACATGTGGCGTTATCACATTACATAGAGGACCTACAACGAAAGTACAATATGGCCATAACTCAAAATCGACAAAATTTGCACTTGTGTCCCTATTGAACTGGATGTGCGAGTAGATGGCCGCAATTCGACAAAACATAATTGCGCTTCCGACCGCTACATATGACACAAGCGTCGCTTGGGGGCAGGTTCTCGTCTGCTTCTGAAAATGTAAGTGTTGTCATTAGATTTTCAAAACATTCTGAATATATTTCTGTAATAGAGTACTTACCGTCATCGTATCCGATGCCCCTGAATGGATTTTCCGGCTGAACTTCGTCCGTTTGAAAAGCTTCCACTGAAATAATCATCACTTTAATTTTAATTTAAAAAAAAAATTAAGTGTGCCTGTTCTAAAATGGAACGTATTACAGTTAGTAAAAACTGGTGTTACAATATTTAGTGCTCCTGTAGGTGTTCTCAAAACCGCTTTAAAAAATTATGATTCCAAAATAAACAAAAAGCGTCCGTGGAATGAGAGTCCGATTAGTATACAGGGTGTATAATATAAACTAGATCGATATGGATGAAGTTTAAATTTTAATTCGTTTCTCAGGCAGTGAAATTTGGCATACGGGTTTATTTATTTATGTCGTACTCAGCCAACAGCCGTTAGGCCAGTTTTATTAAAATCATTTTCTACGTCAAAATTATCTCAAACACATTTATTAACTTTCGGTTCACAAAACTGAAGGATAATTAATAACAACTAAGGGCTAACTAATTGCAAAACGTAATATTGCAGTTCTTAAACAATAACTGTTGATCATTTTTTTGTTGGCAATTTGTTTTCGCAATATTCATTTGGTCAACCATTATTGTTTAAGAACTGTAATGATTAAGTTTTGTTATTAGTCAGTTGTCAATATTATCTTTCAGTTTTCTGAACCGAAAGTTAATAAATCAGTATAAAACAAAAAAAGGTTTTTTATATCTTTTTGAAGCAGAAAATTACAAAAAAAATCAAGAATACCATTTTTAAGCATCTTTTATCGAAGACTCATATTACAGACTGAAATTGGTAAAACAAACCAAGATTATAATAATAATCAATAAAAATGACCAAGGACACCCCTGGGTTAAATAATTTTATGTGAAGGCTGTTAGAGATAGTAGGACTTACTAGTACTAACCCGTATGCCAAATTTCATTGCCTTATAATAAAAGCAAGCAGCTGCACATTTTGTTTGAAAACTTCTAACTCGTGAAAACTCAATTTAATAGTAGTATTTGCAAGTAGTTTCGACTTCTACGTAACTCTATTTTTATGTATGTATATACGTACATGGTATTGGCTCATATGAGTCCTCTGGTAGATGAAAAATGTCTTCATCGGCGGGATCGTCTACGAACACGGCAAAACATAAAATTTTAATAATACGAAAGTCTTCAGTAGCACTTTACCTGCAGACGCTTCATTAACCGTGGTATATATAGTGGAAGAAGGTATGTTATACATTATTGCAATTGAGAAATAGAAAAAATGAAATTTAATGAAGGTACAAGCGTGGTTACGGTTATTTATTTTTACTTCCTTTTACAATAAAGGAAGTATTCACCCCAAAAATTCGAAATTGAGCTCGAATGTCCATTTGTTTATTCAAGTTACAATTTTACAATTTATTTCAGGTCCAATTTGGTAATAAGAGATTTAAAGAAATAGGCTCGATACGTGTGTTTACAAGTTCGTGATAAATAATGTTTTATTTAGGTGTTCATGGCATTTTGTTTATTTTAACAGCGAATTAAAGTTAACGTCAGATTAGTGGCTTTTATAAGACCGGCCGTTAGTGTGTGAAAGTTGAAACAGTTAACGTTTACAATTCCATCCGCAAACGGCAAAGAAAAGGAAGCACAAAGGTGCACCGCGTAAAATCAAATCAGCGAACCGCAAAACCGCGAACGGCGAGGTCTGACTGTATCTCAAAAACGAAAAGAGGTGTGGCATTGAAACTTCATATATAAGTTTTGTGTGCTATGTAGATGCGACAGCAAGCTTTTGAAGAAAATCGCATAATCGAAAGTAGATGTTTACTCTTGTCATTTTTCAGTTTTTTGCGATTTTTTCAAAAACGGCTCTAACGATTTTGTTCAAACTTTACGTTTTTATTAAATTTTTAATCTGTATTGATGTGACATAGGTAATTTTCCAGTTGAATACTTCTAAAATGGGTTTCTTTTGTTTTTTTTCCTATTTTTTTATTAACTCTTATTTTAAATAGAACACCCGGTATATTATTACATTTTTGAATTCAGCTTAAAATTCTAGAGAAAATTTGTCTCTTCACCTAACGCTCTATTTTGTACAGTTTTAGTAGTTTGTAATTTTTGAAAATTTTTGACAAATGCTTATAAATTTTAAATGAAATTTTTGGCTAATTATAAGATCACTGTAAAAGGAAGTTGTGTGCGTGTATCACACCAGATTTTTTACATTCAGATCGTTTGTGCATATACTCACATACAAGTCCAAGTTGGGGGTAGGGTTCCGGTGGTGGGATTACGACAGCGGCCGCGTGTTCCCCTAGTGGTGCTGCATCAGAATCCAAACCTTGAATTGAAATTAATACTGTTAATGAAATTACATTTTGCATCTATTGCAATTAAATCTGATTTTCTGCAGATAATTAACGTGGTATAATAGTGATGCACGACTTTTTATTTTTTTATCTTGCGCTTCGGCATCGGCGATGATCTACAGATAAAAGTACACAAAAAGGGTGCTCATGTCCAAGATATAAAAAATATGGAAAAACTACATAGCACGGCGACCCCCCCCCCCCCACCCCCGGCTACCCCATATGTGCCGCCACTGGTACACTTATTAAAACAAAAAATAGCATAAACAACTAGGCGAGTAGTTATGAATCACTCTGTATATACCCCGACTGACTGATTCACATCAAGTTTTAAAATAATGTTGAGAGTTGAGGTAATAGTGCATCAAAAATTAATCACAAAATAATTAAAACCGAATGCAGATGTTAGTTATTTTTTGGTTTCATTTTCCCCCCGAAGGTATTGTTGTCGTGTTTCAGAGGTCTACAAGGCAAATAAACGTTTTTTCTACAAAATTCTACCTTTAATAACCATAACAATAATTGTGAAACAAACACCATTATTATTACTATTTTTTACTTTCTTGTACCATAACTAAGTATAAGGAAGTTATGTATTCGTAAAAAAATTCGAACTTGAGATTTCAAGGGAAATACATGTTTTGAGGTTCAACTAATACGAATCGACTATTTTCGAAATGATGTCTGGCTGTCTGTGTGTGGTAAAAATTTTGTGTTTACGATAACTCCAGAACGGCTTAACCGGTAAAATTGAAAATTGTCACAGAGATTAGTGGCCATTAGACTTACAATTGATTTGATTTTGGGCGGAAATGCTCAACCGGAAGTGGGTCATTTGACGATTTAATTTTTATCTTGGCAATATCTCTTTTATTATAGCCTGAATCAAAAATTGCACTAACAATATTTTACAGCTGAAAATGTAAAGCATAGTTTTTGTATAAAATATTTTTTCATATCTCTTATAATTTACGAGGAAATGGTAAGTGTAAAAAGCGAAAGATTTACTGGTGTAGTGTTACTCCAGCAAGGGAACTGTTTACTTTTAGTTAATCTGTCAAAGTATTTTTGCTAAAACTTGTGTTGTGAATGGTGTAACTATCGTAATTCAAGCAACGTAACTTGGAAAGCAAAATAGTTTTAATTAATATGTAATATTATTAAAATAAATGTTAGTCAGTTTTGATTAATTTTATCCATTTGTCATTTGGAAATAGTTGCATTATTTTTGGTTATATTTTCACAAAATTTGTTTAGTATTCGTTTATTATTGAAGGTATTTGAAAATTACCAATAATTTAGTAAATAAGAAGATTTTACTTTCAAAGTTGGAAAACACTACTATGGTTCTCACGCATACTAGAAGGCTACTTTTTAAAATTATCAATAGCGAATGAAAATTTTCAACTCATTATATTATTAATATAATACATCTTTTAATTTTTCTTAAACATATAACTTATAAGACCATTCTGTTTATTATATCCAAAGTATAAGAATGTTCGGTGGGTTGCCTACCCAGATTGTTTTAAAATTAATTTAAAAGAAACTTAAATATGTACGAGTATATCAAATATGTTTCACCAAGTACACACCACACGATCAATTCAAAATAATAACTAAGGTTCCGTTTTTATAACAACTACAGAAAGGAAAGAAACACTTACTAAATTCGGCGGGAGTATCCCCTTCGACAGGCACCAACAGTGGTTCTTCTTCCTCCTCCGGGGTTTCGTCATCCGCAATCGTTCTATTGATGATGCCTTGAGCCGCGTATGACACCATCTCAAGGAAGCACCCGACATCCTGATTTCGGAGAAATTCCGCGGTTGCCGCTTGTATTCGCCTGTCGTTTAGCCGATATTTCCTTTTTTCCAGGGAACGAATTTGAAGACCCTGGTCTATAAATGCTCGGAGTTCCCGTATGGTCGTGGCACATATGTTTTGGAGACCGTCTGGAAAAAGAAATGTTGAAAATTCTCTGATACAGTATCTGTACGTTCTCCTGCTTTCCATCAAAGTTATTTAGTCTACGAGAAACGTAAGGTGACAAATCGCCACAGATCCTTTTAAATATTTTAAATGTAGAAAGTTTTCTATTAGCATATATTTCATGGAATGTTTTGTAATTAAGGACCAGAAAATCTTGAAGAAGGTACACTTACCAATAAATTCCCACACGTTCGGCCCCTTTACCCTCAGAATCCTCACCAAACTAGCGTGAAACGATTCGGCATCATTATTTGTACGGAGTTTTCGGTTATAGACGGAAACGGAATTCGCACCCACCCTTCGCAGCCATTGCCTGTCATGGTAACTGCAATATTATAGTAAATCAACAAAATGAATTATTTTAAACCTTCTGTTATTCATCGCTTGTAAATTGTAGGTAATGGATTAATATTAACTCAAATGAAAAAAGATTTTTTCGAATAACGTAGGTAGGTATAGTAAACATATTAACAGGTAAAATAAAACAGGTAATTACGTAGGTACCTCAGTAACGCTGCGAACTCTTCTACCAAACCATGTTGTTGGAGGAAGCTGTTGATATGACGCATCGCTTCCGGAAAGTTGTTCGCGGGAAGCAGCGGCAAGCATAATAGAAATTTCACTGCCTTTTGGGCAAACGAATTATCTTTTATTAGACGTTTCATCCCCAACATGCCTGTTTTCTTCATAATTGCCTGAAAGTTAAAAATGACGGAATTAAATCGACGTAGACAGAACAAACGTAATCAATTTGTAATTAAATTGATTAGCAAAGAAAATACTAATTGACTAATGTAATTTTGGCTATAATGATAAAACATTTTTCAGCAATATTACATAGAAATAATTACCTGACAGTAGTGGAAAAGGCAGCCAGTTTTCGCAGAGTCCGGGAAGGCTTGACCCAACGATTTTACCAACGCGGCTTCAAAATCCGTCATAATTAGCCGCGGTTTAAAACTTGGCATTAGATCTTTTAAACTATCAAAGACCGTGTTGTATGCCGATACGCTCCTACCCGACATTAGGGCAAACGCGCAGGGAAACGCCTAGAAACATAAAAATAGACCATGTTAATTTCCTTGAAGATAAAAATTATACCAATAAACTTACAATTCCGTATTTAATTACTGTTATGGTTAATAACTGACTGCTCGTGGGGTGCCTGGGTCGAGTTTTGAAGGTGCCGTCTATATGCACCTCTTTGCTATCACCCAACAGCGTTATCAACTCTTCAGCCAAGAAAATGACTGACGTAGAGCTGCCATCTCCAAATGTTCCTCTACAACACGGCCGTTGGTCGATGAACCCAAATCTCATATTCTCCTTGCACACGTCCCCCAATTCTTGTAGAGATTGCGGCATAATAGGTTGCGTTTTTTTACGTTCCCGTCTCATTGCTTTAGACGTCGCCGGTGAACGCTATCTGCGATGCAGCGTCAACCGAAGCACTGGAAAAAAGGAGTAAAATTTTAATGATGCATTAGTCTTCTGGCCAATTTGAAAGTACCGCTTCCGTTAATTATGTTTTTAACTAAACAATAAAAGCTGTTCATTCTTAGGGAACTGTAAAAAATTTGAATTTACAGCGCTTCTGCGCAGTTGCGTGCGTACAATAAAATTTATTCAAGGGACTTAAAATTTGTAATAATGGAAAATACCTGATCTTATTGACGGAAATTAATATTTAATTTATTTAAAATGTAACACTTACCTGGAACTATTGCGGGCAAATATGCTTTTTATATCCTCGCTGGTTGAAACCGCTGCTGTCAGCAGGTCGTTCTTCAACTGCAAAGCCTCCTCTTTTGCCATGTCTGGTGGATGTTGATGGTTCTCTCCCAGTTTTAAGAACACATGTTCATTACATTTAGCTCTAGCTGGGAAATCCTTCAATGTACATGTAAGGTATACTTCTCCATTGGGTTTTGTGGACCTCTTGGAGTAGAAATTCCCGCGATCGGCATCGCAAGTGAAATAAACGGAACCCTTTCTGTAGCCGGGAACTTGACGAACGTCCATGGTAAAAGTAATAATTTACAATTGGAAACACAAGGAAAAAAACACAATCTGAACTGATGTCAGTGACAATTGCGAGTGCTGAGAAAATGTATGAAAGAATCTTTATAACTAAAGTAGGGTAATTAAGAAATCTAGATTATGGGCCGGTAACCATGACAGCAATTTTCCAACCAATAACAAAAATAAAATTGCAAGACAATAACGCCCCCCAGTCCAAGATAACAGTTTCTAATGGGTTCTTAAATTTAACAATAAGGGTATAACGCATCCCCACCTCACTGTCAATAAAAATAACATATTGGTTAAAGAGGTGAGTTAATTTTAGTATTCTAATTTTGCAATTTTCCATGCGATATTTTAGGTTTCCAACTAATCTGTAATTCGTTTTATTATGTAACGTCAATAACTTTTGCCTTGGCGATTTCAAATCATAAAGTTATCCATTAACAACAATTTTAAGTGGTAGTTGTTCACATACTTCAGTAGTTTCGAGATTCGTTGATCGAAAAAAGAAAAAGATTCTAGGTTATATAAAACCGTGGAAAAAAAGCCACAAGAAAAAGCCAAGAAAAAAATCACTATTGAGGGTGATTTATAATAAGATGAAAAAAATGTTACCGCCTATTCAGCAACAAGGTCTGATTATAAAACAATAATTATTTTATTCCGCCCCGCTTAGTTTTAAAATTATAGCACTTTACAGTTGCGGCAACGTCCATTATTGTACTGCTAGTATTATATTATAAAGGTGAAAAAATAGTAATTTATTATAAAAGACGATAAAGTAAAATTTTATCTACGAGTGAATCGTTTAACGTCGAGACGAAGTCGAGACGTTAATGATTCAAGAGTGGATAGAAATAATTTTATCGTCGTGTATAATACAATATTTATTTCTATAGCAAGAACTTTAACAATTTCAAAAGAAAATAAGGACAGTCAATCACATTTCAAAATGTCAGTAGCTAGATTGGGTTGCTACGATAATGCGCAGCTGTCATATTTAATTTAAACAAAAGTTAGAAAATTAAATTACTTTATCTATCCTTGTTAAAGTGCTACTTTATCTACCCTTGCTGTTAAAGTAAAACTTGACCTTTTGTTTTGAGTTGATAAAAGCACACCTTAACATGTGCTATAGAAAAAAAAACATTTTTCGTTGCTATGGATTTACAATCATAAGAGCATAGTCAATTAAAACAATTATTCTGAAACTACGTGAACGATAAAAAATTTACTCAAATAACGGTAATTACATTTAAAATTTGAATAGTAATTCTCGTAATGAAGAAATTTTGCACTCTTTATATTTTACATACGGGAAAACATAAAATTTTAGTAATATTAAAATTTAACAGAATAGTAGTTTGTCTACCAAGGCACTAAAGTTTAGCTTTTTATCACGAAAGTGGATATAGTTGCCGAGGCCCGTAGGGCCAAGGCAAATAAACCACATGAGGGATAAAAAGAAACTTCAGTGCCGAGGAGTACATTATGTTTTATTTGAAATCGAGAAATCGTGAAATTACAACATTTTAACCAACATTTGTAGGTTATGTTAATACCGGTTGACGTTTATCTGTCGCCTCGCCACCTACCAAAAAGTCGTTATCCAATGGATTACTTTAATGCCGATTTATCGTATTTTAATGATGATTTCGAGGTACTTTAATGCCGATTTCAAATAAAAGTTGTTTAATGCTAAGCCATATCACTCAATACGAAAATCACCTTGTTAACCAATTTGGTAGTTGTTTTAGTAAGTGTAGAATAAATCAAAACATCTTTACGAATTGTTTTTATGAAAGTTAAGCAATCCTCAGCCGTGCATTGTTTAAGATGTTCTCATTTTCTTAATGAGTAATACGCATTTACTTAATGTGTAACAAACTCATTTTCTTAATGAAGAACAAACTCATTTTCTTAAGACAAATACTCATTAATGAGAAGTAGAAGAACAAACTCATTTTCTTAATGAGAAACAAACTTAGTTTCTTAAGACAATTACTCATTAATGAGAAGTAGAAGAACAAACTCATTTTCTTAATAAGAAACAAACTTATTTTCTTAAGACAATTACGAAGTAGAAAATGAGTATTACTCATTAAGAAAATGAGAACATCTTAAACAATGCACGGCTGAGGATTGCTTAACTTTCATAAAAACAATTCGTAAAGATGTTTTGATTTATTCTACACTTACTAAAACAACTACCAAATTGGTTAACAAGGTGATTTTCGTATTGAGTGATATGGCTTAGCATTAAACAACTTTTATTTGAAATCGGCATTAAAGTACCTCGAAATCATCATTAAAATACGATAAATCGGCATTAAAGTAATCCATTGGATAACGACTTTTTGGTAGGTGGCGAGGCGACGTCAACCGGTATTAACATAACTAGTGATCGGCCGATACGGAT
This sequence comes from Agriotes lineatus, assembly GCA_940337035.1. Lineage (NCBI taxonomy): Eukaryota > Metazoa > Arthropoda > Insecta > Coleoptera > Elateridae > Agriotes > Agriotes lineatus. Next base: position 33,911,229 of record OW679197.1, on the reverse strand, counting down.
TTTTTTTGCCGATACCGATAATCGGCCGATACCGATATTTTAGTTGCCGATACCGATATTGTATCGGCACTACATTTTTAAAAGGTCTGTAATTATTTAATATACGTTGATATAAGTAAAAATTGTCAACTCCGCATCGATGCGGACGTAACATGAACCAATTTCGGTAATTCCCCGACAGTGTCGTGGTGATTACCCGTTTTACAGAAAGTGTATTGTTTTATTGTTTGCGCCAGTGCACAGTGCTGCTGCAGTTGCTGCTCAGATAATGATTGTGTCGTGCGGTATTATAATCTTTTGGGATTCAAATAAAAATACGATGGGAGGAAATAGCGAAAATAAATTTTTACATACAAATAATTAATAAAATGGTTGATCTTAAATTTGCCGATATATATCGGCAAAATTTCGCCGATACCGATTATCGGCAAAATTTGCCGATATAGCCGATACACCGATATTTATATCGGTATCGGCCGATCACTAAACATAACCTACAAATGTTGGTTAAAATGTTGTAATTTCACGATTTCTCGATTTCAAATAAAACATAATGTACTCCTCGGCACTGAAGTTTCTTTTTATCCCTCATGTGGTTTATTTGCCTTGGCCCTACGGGCCTCGGCAACTATATCCGCTTTCGTGATAAAAAGCTAAACTTTAGTGCCTTGGTAGACAAACTACTATTCTGTTAAATTTTAATATTACTAAAATTTTATGTTTTCCCGTATGTAAAATATAAAGAGTGCAAAATTTCTTCATTACGAGAATTACTATTCAAATTTTAAATGTAATTACCGTTATTTGAGTAAATTTTTTATCGTTCACGTAGTTTCAGAATAATTGTTTTAATTGACTATGCTCTTATGATTGTAAATCCATAGCAACGAAAAATGTTTTTTTTTCTATAGCACATGTTAAGGTGTGCTTTTATCAACTCAAAACAAAAGGTCAAGTTTTACTTTAACAGCAAGGGTAGATAAAGTAGCACTTTAACAAGGATAGATAAAGTAATTTAATTTTCTAACTTTTGTTTAAATTAAATATGACAGCTGCGCATTATCGTAGCAACCCAATCTAGCTACTGACATTTTGAAATGTGATTGACTGTCCTTATTTTCTTTTGAAATTGTTAAAGTTCTTGCTATAGAAATAAATATTGTATTATACACGACGATAAAATTATTTCTATCCACTCTTGAATCATTAACGTCTCGACTTCGTCTCGACGTTAAACGATTCACTCGTAGATAAAATTTAACTTTATCGTCTTTTATAATAAATTACTATTTTTTCACCTTTATAATATAATACTAGCAGTACAATAATGGACGTTGCCGCAACTGTAAAGTGCTATAATTTTAAAACTAAGCGGGGCGGAATAAAATAATTATTGTTTTATAATCAGACCTTGTTGCTGAATAGGCGGTAACATTTTTTTCATCTTATTATAAATAACCCTCAATAGTGATTTTTTTCTTGGCTTTTTCTTGTGGCTTTTTTTCCACGGTTTTATATAACCTAGAATCTTTTTCTTTTTTCGATCAACGAATCTCGAAACTACTGAAGTATGTGAACAACTACCACTTAAAATTGTTGTTAATGGATAACTTTATGATTTGAAATCGCCAAGGCAAAAGTTATTGACGTTACATAATAAAACGAATTACAGATTAGTTGGAAACCTAAAATATCGCATGGAAAATTGCAAAATTAGAATACTAAAATTAACTCACCTTTTTAACCAATATGTTATTTTTATTGACAGTGAGGTGGGGATGCGTTATACCCTTATTGTTAAATTTAAGAACCCATTAGAAACTGTTATCTTGGACTGGGGGGCGTTATTGTCTTGCAATTTTATTTTTGTTATTGGTTGGAAAATTGCTGTCATGGTTACCGGCCCATAATCTAGATTTCTTAATTACCCTACTTTAGTTATAAAGATTCTTTCATACATTTTCTCAGCACTCGCAATTGTCACTGACATCAGTTCAGATTGTGTTTTTTTCCTTGTGTTTCCAATTGTAAATTATTACTTTTACCATGGACGTTCGTCAAGTTCCCGGCTACAGAAAGGGTTCCGTTTATTTCACTTGCGATGCCGATCGCGGGAATTTCTACTCCAAGAGGTCCACAAAACCCAATGGAGAAGTATACCTTACATGTACATTGAAGGATTGCCCAGCTAGAGCTAAATGTAATGAACATGTGTTCTTAAAACTGGGAGAGAACCATCAACATCCACCAGACATGGCAAAAGAGGAGGCTTTGCAGTTGAAGAACGACCTGCTGACAGCAGCGGTTTCAACCAGCGAGGATATAAAAAGCATATTTGCCCGCAATAGTTCCAGGCAAGTGTTACATTTTAAATAAATTAAATATTAATTTCCGTCAATAAGATCATGTATTTTCCATTATTACAAATTTTAAGTCCCTTGAATAAATTTTATTGTACGCACGCAACTGCGCAGAAGCGCTGTAAATTCAAATTTTTTACAGTTCCCTAAGAATGAACAGCTTTTATTGTTTAGTTAAAAACATAATTAACGGAAGCGGTACTTTCAAATTGGCCAGAAGACTAATGCATCATTAAAATTTTACTCCTTTTTTCCAGTGCTTCGGTTGACGCTGCATCGCAGATAGCGTTCCCCGGCGACGTCTAAAGCAATGAGACGGGAACGTAAAAAAACGCAACCTATTATGCCGCAATCTCTACAAGAATTGGGGGACGTGTGCAAGGAGAATATGAGATTTGGGTTCATCGACCAACGACCGTGTTGTAGAGGAACATTTGGAGATGGCAGCTCTACGTCAGTCATTTTCTTGGCTGAAGAGTTGATAACGCTGTTGGGTGATAGCAAAGAGGTGCATATAGACGGCACCTTCAAAACTCGACCCAGGCACCCCACGAGCAGTCAGTTATCTATAACATAAAATCGGTGCTCTCTTTGTATGTTTGCGTGTTTGCGTGTTTGCGTGTTTGCGTCTATGTTTGTTCGCTATCTCCTCCGAAGATACTGGACCGATTAAGTTGTACGATGGCTTAAAAGTTTGCTAATTTTTAGATTTAGATCGTAGGCCGGTTTTTATTTTCAAAAAAAGTGCGAAAATGTTTTAATTTAATTAACACCTCTAGGCAGCAGGGCGGAGCGCCTTACGCCGTGCGCTATTAGCTCGGGTGCGCGCATTATTCAAACAAGAGAGGTGGTCCTGCGGTAGGGTGCTGGCCTATCACGCGGGTGGCCCCGGGTTCGATCCCGCCGATGCAACCTTTTTTTTTAAATTTATATTGATGAATCTCTCTTAATTTTGCGAACCGAAACGTAGTTCGGGTGACTCACTAGTTAACCATAACAGTAATTAAATACGGAATTGTAAGTTTATTGGTATGATTTTTATCTTCAAGGAAATTAACATGGTCTATTTTTATGTTTCTAGGCGTTTCCCTGCGCGTTTGCCCTAATGTCGGGTAGGAGCGTATCGGCATACAACACGGTCTTTGATAGTTTAAAAGATCTAATGCCAAGTTTTAAACCGCGGCTAATTATGACGGATTTTGAAGCCGCGTTGGTAAAATCGTTGGGTCAAGCCTTCCCGGACTCTGCGAAAACTGGCTGCCTTTTCCACTACTGTCAGGTAATTATTTCTATGTAATATTGCTGAAAAATGTTTTATCATTATAGCCAAAATTACATTAGTCAATTAGTATTTTCTTTGCTAATCAATTTAATTACAAATTGATTACGTTTGTTCTGTCTACGTCGATTTAATTCCGTCATTTTTAACTTTCAGGCAATTATGAAGAAAACAGGCATGTTGGGGATGAAACGTCTAATAAAAGATAATTCGTTTGCCCAAAAGGCAGTGAAATTTCTATTATGCTTGCCGCTGCTTCCCGCGAACAACTTTCCGGAAGCGATGCGTCATATCAACAGCTTCCTCCAACAACATGGTTTGGTAGAAGAGTTCGCAGCGTTACTGAGGTACCTACGTAATTACCTGTTTTATTTTACCTGTTAATATGTTTACTATACCTACCTACGTTATTCGAAAAAATCTTTTTTCATTTGAGTTAATATTAATCCATTACCTACTCTATTACAGAAATATATTCAGAATGTTTTGAAAATCTAATGACAACACTTACATTTTCAGAAGCAGACGAGAACCTGCCCCCAAGCGACGCTTGTGTCATATGTAGCGGTCGGAAGCGCAATTATGTTTTGTCGAATTGCGGCCATCTACTGTGCGGGTATTGCACAACGCAGGCATACAATCCTGCTACAGTGGATTCAAGGTGCCCGATCTGTCGGACCTACATAATCACAGAACCACTTAGGGTTTACCTTTAACCCTGCAGTGGTCGCGCCCAATTTCATGACACGGCTGGTCGCGCCAAGTCTCTCAAACCAAAAAATTAAGAACCATTTATATGACAATAAGTTTTAATATGAGATGTTTATTTACTATTACCAAGATTTTCAGTTATATTTCAGTTTCAGTTTTAAAGGTTTTTGTAGATCATGCTAACTTCATAATAGTAAACAGAGCCTCTGATGAATTTCAAGATTTTAATTTTCTATATACATTTATGGACAGAACAAAGTTTTTAATGCTAAGAGGTAGAACAAAACAATTAATTTTCGTCATTTTGGTTCAAGAATGCACAAGTAGTGCACAAAAGCCCTGCATGCGATAAACACAATTGATTCTGTAAATTTTGTATATATTATGTAATATGTATATTTTTAGATTTAGATTTTACGTCTGTCAGACTTACGTAAATTTGAATTATTCTGTAAATTTTGTATATTATATATATGTTTTTACATTTAGGTAGTAATTAATTACATTTAGTTAATAATCATGTTAATAATCCTGCTACAGTATAGATTCGAGGTGTTCGATCTGTCGGACATACGTAATTACAGAACCATTTAAGGTTTACCTTTAATTTATACTTTAATGTTCTGTAAATTTTGTGTGTTATATATATATAATATATTTTTTTAGATTTAGGCAGTAGTTAATTACCTTTAATTAATAATAATGTAACCTGTAGCTATATTCTTCCTTTTCTGACTGTGCAGCTAGTTACGGGATGCAATTCATCTCAAACACTTGTACTAAGTAATTATTATTGTTTATTTTTACTCTCTTAATTTTGAGATAATTATATATTTTTGGCAGACTTTATTGTTTTGGCCGACAAATTTAAGACTTGGTCTGTGTTCTCTTTTATGCCAAGAAATTAAAAATAAATAAATATATAAGTATGTAAATAAACTGGTTTTCTTCACAAAAAAGCTTTGATAAATATTCCAGTTCGATCCCTAACATAATAGCAGTACGACATACGCCAGTGGCGACACAGTTCTCATCTTATCCATCAGTAGGATTTTTTTTCAGATCATTTAAATTTCACGCCACACCCTAAGTCATTTGACAAATAGAACAATCGTAAAACGACTTCCCGAAAGTGCACAAACTTTTATTAAGAATGAAATTTTTTCAGAAACCAATAATAAATAATTGTCCGGTATATAACTTACTTTTTGGCGGTCACTGTATTAGATAGCGTTTGTCTTTACAAAATAGGAAAGTCCAAACGAACGGTTTCGTTAATTTTATATGCCCTTGGCATTTTGCCGATCCGTCTAGCAATGTTTCAAGTTCATTTTTAAACTCTGAAAACTTACGAACAAAGCCGACGGTGGAGGTTATGGACGAGGTGGGGGTTATGGACGGTGGAGGTTATGGGCACGGTGGGCGTTATGGCCCAAATCGTCGGTGGGGGTTATGGACACAGTTGAAATTACGAACGAACCCGACGGTGGAGGTTATGGGCACGGTGGGCGTTATGGCCCAAATCGTCGGTGGGGGTTATGGACACAGTTGACATTACGAACACATCCGACGGTGGGGGTTATGGACACGGTGGAGGTTATGGCCCAAATCGTCGGTGGGGGTTATGGACACGGTGGAGGTTATGGACCAAATCGTCGGTGGGCGTTATGGACACGGTGGAGGTTATGGACCAAACCGACGGTGGGGGTTATGGGCACAGTTTAAATTACGAACAAACCCGACGGTGGGGGTTATGGACACGGTGGAGGTTATGGCCCAAATCGTCGGTGGGGGTTATGGACACGGTGGAGGTTATGGACATGGTGGGCGTTATGGACAGTGGGGGTTGTGTCCAGGCCCCGTCATTTTTAATAAATGCAATTTGTTTAATCTAAAAAATTACATTTTAATCTAAGTCGACAAATCCTTCTGAAATGTTTGTATAGGTTCATTCTAAACAACTTTTATTAATAAAATTTTACCGTATCCTGAACAAAAAGGGTAGTTTACCTGAAAATAACATACAATTATCTAAAAAATAACGGTTTTTTATAAGATGACAGATCTTTCTGAAATTTTGGATAGGGCCATAATTTATCATTATAAACAATTTTTCTTAATAAAATTTTGCCGTATTATGAACAAAAAGGGTAGTTTACCTGAAAATAAAATAGTTTTCGATTTCCTGTCAAGGCCTACTTGTTTTTCAAAAACTGAAAATATTCTTAAAATTCTTTTCAAACCAAGCAGGACCGAACCCCAAAACCTTAAAATAAAATTCAAACATTTTTAGACCATCTCACCTCTTGTAACATCAATCCTGGGACACACTGTATATAAGTTTATAACTAAAATATATGGCCGCGCTGGTGGCCTAGTGGTAAGAGTGTCAGACTCGTAATCACAAGCGATCAGTGGTCCCGGGTTCAAACCCCGGGGTAGGTACGAGTGTACGTGAAAAAGACGTACAAAAATCAGTCCTTCTCAGGACTAACCAGGAGTTCATTCACCTGAGGACGGGAGTAGACCAAAAACTCCCGAAACGTCGTGTGGTAAACACCCGAGACAGTGGAAAAAGTCCGATACAACATCTCATAATAAACCACTGTCAAAAATGACATCATTCAGAGAACATTAAATGTGAACTCGATATATTGTATGTATTTGGTGTAGCATTTGCCATATAGTAGGCGTGTGTAAAAGAATTTTTTTTTGTAATGTCACAAATAAAGTATATCCATCTAACACGCAAAACTTTAAATGCGCGCGGGCTACAGCGTCATTCTTTCATGCTCACGTAAAACTTTTACATTGGCTGGAAAATTCTCACTTTTCTTAACTTGTAGAACAATCTACTATTAATTCACTAGCGATTTAAGAAGAAAATTAACTCGCTAGCATATAAACATTATAAACAGTTACTTATGGAAGCTATTATAGAGATAATAATAATAATGCCAGTTTAAAATTACAAAGAAATAATAATTAATTGAGTTATTTAACAATAACAGTAACGGCGTAACTGGAGACTTGAGTTACCACATTTATATTTTTATGACGCTCAACGCCTCAACAGCTTAAACCTGAAAAGAAACATAGATTGCAGGCAGCTGAAAATTATTTCGGTGGCGCAAATAATTCTCACATATAATCTCATAAGAGCATTAATTCTTTCCGCAATTTTTATTACTGCGTTCCAACAACGTCGTATAAATTAGGACGCCTTCCAGAGGCGAGCGTTTTCTTTCCAAAGACTTTCCATTTGAAAATATATTTTTTGGAACTTTTTCTTACTGCCAATCTCTAGCGTGCTTTTAAAACTTTCTTTAGTGCAACCAAAGTTATTAAATTCGTTGTACATTTTAAATGCGGCATATGCCGCGGGTTTCAGCTAGTATAATATATAATTCAGGAAAAAAAAATTTTTTGGGAACGTTTTCTTCCATTCAATTGTTACATCAGCCGCCCGAAATTCAGCAGTTTTTGCATACAATCATTAATATTTCCAATAGAGGTGGCGTAAGACTCATACACCTTTATATTAAAATAATAGCCCAGTCAATGAAGGTTTCGTGTCGCAACTAATTAGGGGAAAGCTGAATTTTTGCAGGGTGTTAGTATACAAAGTAGACAGTAAAAAATGTCAAAGTCCCGACCCCCACCCCTCTTGCTTTCCCCCCACCCCCTCTCAAACATCGCAATAGCAGTACTTTGGTTAAATACTCATAACTCGAAAACTAATAAAGTTACAGACGTGATTATTTTCTAAAATTACTCCTAACAATATGCCGAACAAATTATGCAATATATAATTTCTATGTAGATAGCTTAGTTTTACCGTAATACTTATAAACATACAAAAAAATGCCTCTGCTAATTACAAAAACTTACTTTAACCAATTATATCTTTTTATCCTTACACTGTGGGAAGAAACGTCTTGACAAAACTTATAGATAATTTAATTAGCTTTAAAATGATGTATCTAACATTGCTTACCGTTAAAATTATTGGTTTCATAGAGAGCGATGAAACAGTAGCGGGTACCGCGCCGCGCCGCTCCTAGCAGTGCCGCTGCCGCCGTTGACACTCACCGCTGAGGGGCACCGTACTCGTATCTCGTATTTGTGTACTCGTATCCGTAGTCTTGAGTTATTTAGAGCAGCAATATAATAATTGTCACTTCAAGTTTCCATAAGAAAATAAAGATTTAGTTCACTTGTATCACTGATAAATAATAAAATTTCACTGTCTAGGCTCTGTTGTTTAGTTTAAAAATCTTAGTTTTGCTGCACAATAAATGCAAGATAGTATTTTTTATACATCAAAACTAGTATAGTATTTTTATAGCTTCTTATTTCCTACACAACGAATAATATGTTAACTAATTTTCTTTTTAAGTCGTTTACAAAGGATCGGTTGCCAACATGTCATCGGTTTGGTCCGAAATATAATTACAATGTATTCCACTGCAGTGTCCACACATAGATGTGCAATCAAACCCGGCTTTTCGGCAGCTACAGTTTGTAACACACACTGTCTTACAGTTGCAAGATATTAATAGTAGAAGTTCACTTGGAGCAGGGGGATTCGTCATGGGCTTAGGTATCAGTCTATTATTTGATGTGTACTGCCAACCCCACTCTTCTGCTGGAAGTTTAAAACCTAACCAAGCTTGAATCTGGTGGTAAACCCTCAAAAGATGCTGATGAGCAGCGTCTGAAGTAGGTGGAAGTTTTGCCAAATCAAAGTTTGACTTGAGCGACATTTTTGCGGTTAGTTGCTTGAACTTAAAATATCTGGCTTCATTGAGAGTTTTGAACTTCGATAAGTTGTACATACTTAGAATGAACTGTTCTCCGCTTTCCAGAAGGATTTCTTTGTTAATGTCTTGCTTTGTAAAAAGCTCAGCCTGAGCTTTAGATTCAGTTGATTTACTTATTAAATCAGCTGCTTTTAACTTTCCTAGCCCATAGAAAGAAGATGTCGTGTCGCAACCAGTTATGGAATGCGCAAAAAGCAGTGAAGTTCGCTGATCAACATGTTGATGAATAAGAAAATCTACAGAGTATACTTTGGACACTGAAGATGGCTTTAAGTAGAAAAGTTTGCCGTCATGTTGGGGAACTAATGCCACAAGTAAAACCAAGAGATCTGTATCAGTTCCCACTACAACAGTGCTATTAACAGTTTGCACATATTTAATTGCCTGACCGACAATGACAGTGTCGGCGTCATCTTCCGCAACAACAACATTTATACTTTCAACAACACACCTTGTTGTAACTGCTTCTATTAACCTCTTTTTGTTCTGAGGGTTTGCTAAGAAATCTGCTTGTTGTGTTGTGCAAACTGTATTTTCATCAAACAAAATTGTGTGAGAAAATTTCTTTGATGCTCTTCTCTCCTGTTCTTGCCATTTCGTAGTTGGAGAGTTGGAATACCCATCGAATACCACTGTCACTCTATTTCCGTATCTACGAATTACATAGCTTAAATAGGATCCTACAATTTCTTTAAAAGTACTGTTTTTTCCCCAAACCACTGCGTGTAACAAATATCCGCCATCTATCACAAAAACAGCTTCATTTGCCTTGAAGTTTTCTTCAACAATTCCACCTTCAAATACCTTCATAAACGATGCTTTCGTACCTTTTCGTAGTAACGTCTTGTCAAATAATGAGGGTGGGTGGGACGCTAATTCGAACTCAAAATAAGATTTCAACTTAACAGGGCTATCACAGATGCATAGGATTCTATTGAATATCTGCTGGGAGTTTATTGTAACCTCTTTAGACCTAACTTTGATAGACTTAAAACTCGCCTGTGTTCTATCCATATCCTTCCTGTGTAACTTTATTTCACTGAACGATTTTCCCACCATATTTTTCATTGCTTCCAAGCCAACTTCGTATGCTTCATCGCAATTGACAGAGGAGTCGCATACCAGCCCAGTTGAAAGTGATATTAATTCACTAGTGCCGCAATCAAAAAGATTGTGCTGACTTAACCAGTCTTTGAACTTTGAAAAATCCTGTAAGTCTTGTAGGAGCCTTGGCGTCGCGTCATGGAAACCAACATAGTTTTAGTTTTAGTTGATATTGTCATTCTGACAACGCATGTATTATCTACTGAATAAATATTTTGAGTGTACTACGTTCAGTATCTACAGTGGTGACACCGACGATGTCAGAAACAAGGCAATCGCGTGAGGATGAGGAAAATGGCACTGCACCCTCCGAGACAGCAGCTGATAGCACTGCTGTCGCACGTGTCGCGGTCAAGCCGCCTCCTTTTTGGCGAGAAGATCCAGCTCTTTGGTTTGCACAGATAGAAGCACAATTTGCTACATCTGGCATCACAACGGAACTGACAAAATTCCATTACGTTGTAGGTTCCATCGACACCTCTGTCCTCGCTCAGGTAGCCGACATCATTCGTAATGCACCTGCGACAGACCCCTACAACACCCTTAAAAAACGCCTTACTTCTTGCTTTGCGGAATCACAAGAGAAACGACTTGCACGCCTTCTGAAAGGTACGTCCCTGGGTGACAAGCGTCCCACTCAATTGCTACGAGAACTGAGAAACATAGCTGCAGGGACAGTCAACGACGAAGTCCTCCAATCTATTTTTATCAGAAGTTTACCATCCCAGATGCAGTCTATTATAGCTGTATCTCAGGGCAATCTTGATGATATCGCCCTTATTGCTGACAAGGTACATGACGTATCAAACCACGAAGTGCTTACTATACAGGAGCCAAGTACGTCAGTCTTGCAGTCACAGTTGGACAACATCACCCAGACAATTACTCGACTGGAAGCACGTTTGTCTCGACCTCGCTCCCCTACTCCTCAGCCATCATCAACAGGTCGAAGCACACGGTACTGCTGGTATCATCTGAAGTTTGGCAACCGGGCCCGCCAATGCAAACCACCTTGTGAATTTCCTATTCAGGGAAACGGCAGACGTGGCCGCAATTAGAGGCAAATGCTGCCACGCACCCTAGTCGCCTCATTGTACACGACCCGACCACCCAGTTGTCATTTCTCATTGACACTGGAGCAGATGTCTCAGTAATTCCTCCAACGAAACGTAATTTTCCGGTAGATTCGTATCGCCTCTATGCCGCCAACGGCTCGGTGATCAAGACCTTCGGACAGAAAACCCTGAACGTTGGACTAGGCCTTCGTAGACTATTTAAGTGGACCTTCATTATGGCCGATGTGACTAAACCTATCATCGGAGCCGATTTTTTAGAAAATTTTGGTTTGTTAGTCGACCTCAAGAACCGCTGTCTTATTGACCGACTAACTTCTGACCGTTCACTATGTTCTGTCGTCGGCAGTCCAATTCCCAGCATCAAGACCTTCGACCAGCATATAACGTACCACGATATTCTCTGTCAATTCCCGGCTATAACACGACCACCAGAAATCGTCCCTAAAGTAGCAAAGCACACAACAACGCATTACATCATCACTAACGGACCACCGGTGTTCGACAGAGCTCGTCGGCTTGCTCCAGATAAACTTGAGGATGCTAAAAAAGAGTTCCAGTTCATGATGGATGCAGGGATCTGCCGCCCTTCCAAAAGTACATGGGCGAGTCCATTGCACATGGTTCGCAAGAAAAATGGTACCTGGAGACCTTGCGGAGATTTTCGTCGTTTAAATGCCGCAACAGTCCCTGACCGGTATCCTTTACCACATCTCCAAGACTTTTCGCACTTGCTACAAGGTAAATCTATCTTTACTACGCTGGACTTAAATAGAGCATATCATCAGATTCCAATTCAAGAAGAAGACATTCCTAAAACCGCAATAATTACACCATTTGGATTATTTGAGTTTGTAAAGATGGCGTTTGGGCTCAGAAATGCTGCTCAGACAATGCAACGCTTTATGCATGAGGTTCTGGGAAATTTATCTTTCGTCTTCGTGTACATAGACGACGTGCTCATAGCCTCCCGGGATGAAAACGAACATCGAAAGCACTTGATACAGGTTCTCGAACGCTTAGATCACTTTGGCATGACAATTAACATGGCCAAATGCCACTTTGGACAGAACGAGGTGCCCTTTCTCGGTCACTGGGTCACTGCGGTAGGGATTCAACCGCTACCCAAACGCGTAGAAACCATCTTAGAGTACAAGCAACCTTCTACGGTACATGAGCTTCGTCAGTTCCTCGGCATAATAAATTTTTATCGCCGCTTCCTTCCCCAGGCAGCTCATCATCAAGCTGTTTTGAATGAATATTTAAAGTCATCACGGAGGAAAGACAACAGGAAGATTGTTTGGACGGATGCTGCTTTTGCAGCGTTTAACAAATGCAAGGATGACCTCGCTTCTGCAACACTCCTAGCACACCCGTCGACCAGTTTCCGTCTTGGCTTGTCCGTCGATGCATCAGATTTGGCAGTAGGAGCGGCGCTACATCAGCTTCACAACGGGAGTTGGCAGCCGCTCGGGTTCTTTTCGAGAAAACTCAAGCCTGCGGAGCAGCGGTACAGCACATACGATCGTGAGCTTCTAGCTGCTTACTTGGCTGTAAAGCACTTTCGGCATATGGTTGAGGGCAGAGAGTTCACGCTGTTCACTGACCACAAACCCCTCGTTTATGCATTCTTGCAGAAAGCTGACAAATGCTCCCCGCGTCAACTAAGACATCTGGATTATATCGGGCAGTTTTCCACTGATATTCAACATATCTCAGGTCGGGATAACATCGTGGCTGACACGTTATCGAGGCTTTGCACCATCGAGATACCATCCCATATTGACCCAGAGACCTTGGCTGTGTCTCAAGGGCAAGACGAAGAGTTATCCCACCTGTTACAATCGAAGAAGACCTCCCTCAAGCTTGAAGTCGTCCTGTGCAATGACTGTGAGTTGTATTGTGATACCTCTACGGATCGCGCTCGTCCTTATGTACCTCTTACACTACGACGATCACTTTGCAACAGCTTACATAACCTGTCTCATCCTGGCATTCGTAGCTCGGTCCGTTTGGTGCGGCGCCGATACGTTTGGCCATCGATGAACTCTGACTGCCGCACCTGGGCCCGCAACTGCGTCCAATGTCAACGCAGTAAGGTTGGTCGTCATACACAGGCACCCTTAGACAAGTTTCCACTAGCGGAAGATCGTTTCGACCACGTCAACATCGATATAGTCGGTCCACTTCCACCATCAGAAGGTTTTCGCTACATTCTAACATGCATCGACCGGTTCAGTAGATGGCCTGAAGCTTTTCCAATGACTGATATGTCGGCGGATACCGTAGCAAAGACTTTCTTCGGGAACTGGATATCACGCTACGGCGTTCCTTCCCGGTTAACATCAGATCAGGGCAGGCAATTTGAATCTGAGTTATTCCGGTCTCTGGCCAACCTGTTAGGAGTCACTAAGTTCCGTACTACACCTTATCATCCAGCTAGCAATGGAATGATTGAGCGCTGGCACCGCTCACTAAAAGCAGCTCTCATGTGTCATGCTCCACGTCCGTGGACTCAGGTTTTGCCAACTGTACTCCTTGGATTACGCACCGCCGTGAAAGAGGATTTTGGATGCTCATCAGCCGAGCTCCTCTATGGTACAACGCTGCGGCTCCCTGGTGACTTATTCGAACATTCAAGAGTATTTCACGGCTATGGTAATGAATATGTGGACAATCTACGCCGTACCATCAAGCAATTAAAGCCCACTGCAGCCGATCACGGAATAATGAAAACTTTTGTGCACAAGAATCTTGCTACATGTACTCATGTTTTCATCCGCTCAGATGCTGTAAAACCTCCACTACAACCCCCATTTGAAGGACCCTTCCGTGTGCTGAGCAGAATGGGCAAAGTCTTCAAGCTGCTTGTTAAGGGATTAGAAAAGAATATCAGCATAGACAGACTTAAACCGGCATTTTTGGAAAGTCAGTCCATTATCACAATACCGTTAGCACCTCCATCTGTTTCACCAACTGCCCCTATTCCACCAACTACGTCTACCGCTAAAGCTGCTCCTGACACTCCAACCAAATCTGTTGTTCCTGTTCCCTCTACTTCTCGGCCCCATCGTACTCGTCAACGTCCCGTGCGTTTCTGTACGTACACCGCTGTCGCTAGGGGGGGAGCACTGTAGGAGCCTTGGCGTCGCGTCATGGAAACCAACATAGTTTTAGTTTTAGTTGATATTGTCATTCTGACAACGCATGTATTATCAGAAGTAATACTATAAGTACTTCGATATTATCGGGTTATATGTCGATAACTTGTTGCACAATAATAAAAGAGTGTCAGTTTGACAGGTTAAATAGTCCGACCGCGTCAGCGGGAGGATTATTCTGTCAAACTGACACGATTTGTTATTGTGCAGGAAGTTTGAGACGTATAACCTGTTCGAAGTACGCATTGTATTCGATTTGATTATTTTGTGAGTAAATTTTAATATTAGGAACAAATAAATATTTTATTGGCAGCTCGATTTATTTGTATTAACCTAGCTGAAAGTCATCTCCATGAAAATAACATCAAGTTGACAAAAGTTATGTATTGCGTTACCTAGTGAAGTTACTATAGTATAATCGATTTTGTATAATCGAAATTATACAAGATAACTTAACTAAATCCAGCCTTTTGATTGGTTGAAATCTCTACGAATAAAATAATCTACTGAATAAATATTTTGAGTGTACTACGTTCAGTATCTACAGTCTCTTGATTTGCGGCTTTCTCTCAATTCTACATGCTGCTCGTGGGTATTATAGTTTAATCCAAGAAAACTTCTAAAGGCTTCACTTATCCGTAAGAATGAAGGAGCTCCTAGTACCCATTTATTTAAGGTGCTCTCAGTTATTCCTCGGCCATGAGTTAGACCTCCTATTGATTTTAACGATTTCATCAATGACTGCTCTATACACATGTCACTCCAATTTCCAGACCAGAACTCATGTTTCCTTCTAATAGTGAAGAGACCTTTCGTCACAAAGAGATCGTACTCTGTCTCAGTCAGCTTTGATTTGAGTTTCTTCATTTCTTGGACATACATCTGAGCAGATTTTGCATAAGGAATGTGTCCTGCAGCATGAAAGTAAGGAAGCATATCAGTGATAGTGTCTAGGTGCAATTTCCAGTTCCCCGTTCTCTCTGCTAGAATAAAATTTAACATTAGGTTGATTTGCTGAATTAGATTTAGCCAAAGCTTTGATGTTCTACTCTCAGACTTCTTTACATTGATGAGGTCTGTCAGCTTTGCCAAGGCTGATTGAACAGATTTGTCATCACACGCAGTTGCTTGAGTAATATCACAGTGAGAAAGTTGTTCATAAACTGTTTGAACCTCGTTACAGAACACACTTACACGTACCTCTTCATCTTCTGTCACTTTTTCAACAATAGCAGCATAGGTTAATATGTATGCTCTCACAGCTCTAGCAAAGGCATGTCCGGTAAGCATGTGTTTCACCGTTGCCTTACCGTAGACAGTCTCCCACAATGACTCTATTCCACTACCTTCCATTATACGACCAATGCATCCCAAGTACGACATAAGCAAATGGAAACCTCCCAACCTTACAACAATCCTTGACAAATCAGATTGATCTTCAGAGCCAGCAACGATTTCCATTGCTTTTAAGTATAGTGGCTGGTCAAAGGTCACAATGCATGTTTCCTTGTTCTTACTACACTGTTCAGCTGCAAAACACAATGCTATATACACTGATGATGGGTTATTTGGATCAATGTCTATAAAAGGAATAGCCATGATGTACGAAGTGTCCTGGCCTTTTAATTTTCTAGTTGAGACACTCATAAAACCATTCCAGCCTGGTTGAGTGTTACATCCGCTGACCCATAAGAGATTAAGTGGATGAATAAAGGATACTGTGTTTGCAGTTATTTTCCTCAACGATATGGCACCTGAAAAGTCTTCCATAACAATACGAGCTAAGCCACTGGTTTTTCGCTTAACATACGACCGTTTACGGATTTCTTCTGCAACCTTAAACGATCCGTCAACTAATCTAGGTACTTCTGAGGTGATAGAGACATGTGACGATGGAGTGATACACGCAATTCCTCCCATCGCATGAAATGTGTTCAAGCCATCTAACGATCTTACGTTAACGTCAGCGTTGTCAAAAACGTATTGTGTAAAGGAATCAGATTCTATGACTGGGGGGCCATGCGTAATTAAAGACCTTATGTATCTGTCACTTTCATAGTATGAGGAACATACTCCCAGCGCAGAAAGTACCCCAATCAAATGTTTTGACCCATACATTCTATTTAAATATAGAGACAAAGAAGTTTGTATTGACGATAGGAAGGACCTTGGTCTTACAGCGGAAATTATTGAATGGTTAATCACAGCACGTTTTCGACTTATGTCAGAGCTCAAGTTTTCAGTTCGTTGTTTGGTCACTGTAGACGTAAATAGTGCCAATGTTTCAGGAATAAAATCATTTGATATGGTACTTACTCCCTTTTCACTTGAATACTTTCCACAGTCGTAATTCATTTTTTGGATGTCTTCTCTAACAATTTCTGCTGCTGTTCTAACAATTCTTTTTCGTTCTTCTTCAGTACTGGTTTCTCTGTTTTTGTACCAAGAATCTAAAACTTTGTGACTAGTATGTGACATACATAAAATACTTTTCTTTCCAGATAAATTATGCACAACTAGCCTATCTTTGAAAAAAGTTTTGACTTAAGATGATAATCCGTATAGTCTATATCAGAACCACTTAATTTAATTACAATCTCTCGTAACTCTTTCAGTGAATACTGGCACTCATTGTCGTTCTCAAGGTAATTGGCAAGCAGGTTAAATTGATCTGTAGACTTTGCTGATAATGGCCGTCCTACCTTTTGTTCACTACTTTTAGGTTTACAAAAGTTTTTATAACATTACCCATGGTAACGGGCTTCAGCGGCAACTAAATCAATTACATCTAAAAGCCTAGACTTAACTTTACAGGCCCAATCATCACTCCTAACATCACAAGCATTGAGGAGCATTTGCTTTATTTCAACAGTTGAAACCTCGTGAATTTTGGTTCGGTATTTATATGGAAGTTTAGCGTCAAAACCCGCACGTTCTCCACATAACAATCATGCTTGAAATCAAATGTGTTGTCTAATTTTCTGAGAAAGTGCTGCGATGTAGAAGGTTCTGCATTTTGCGCTTTTAATGCTGCTTTAATGTTGCTATTATAGGTCTGGTATAATTTTGCCTACATGTACAATGTACTTTTATTAAATCGACATTAGCAAGTAATTTATGGATTTCGTCCTTTCTCTCAATACTGGACTTGATTAAAGTATTTATATCCTTAGTGACAGTTACCCCGTCATCTTTGACTTCCTGATTACATATAACACATATATTGTTCAAATCAGTCATTATAAGTAACTGAAGAGTGGGCCTACATAATTGAATTAATGTAAATTGGTTGAATTCAGACTTGAAAAGTTTTTACCAGTTTTAAGAGCTTCCTTCCAGCTTGCTTATCTCGTTCAAAAATCCATAACAATAGCACAAATATTAGCATTTCACTACACCTGGCACAACACAACCGTATTTCTGTACACAAAATACAACTTTATAACGAAACACAAAATCCCAACAAACCGCACAATGCAAGGGTTAAACGTAAACTAAGCAGACACGGCCCACTCAGTGTTGCCAACGCTGGGAAATTCAGTTCCACTAAATGGGAGAACAAAATCCACCAGAATTCCACTAACTTATTTTCAAGTAAAGTAAAATGAACTACATATTTTTTTAAATATTGTTTTATTATACAAAATAGTAAATGCATCATAAACAGTGATAGAATTTGAATAAAATAAAAAATAATGTAAGCAATACAGAATAATAAACAATAACAAAGATACAAAAATATGTATTGAATTATCGATAACCTCATCTTACCTTGCGGTGTAGAGGCTGGTGCTTTATGCGCTTGCATCTGGGGGTACAATGTTCAACTTGCCCCGGATTCGGGATACAAAGTTGGAGCGTGCCTTTTGTGCAAAAATATGTATTTAAATAAAAATATCAAAATCGATATCTAACGTCAAAGCGTTGTGGTCTCCCTTTTATAACCTTGAGCTACGCAAAATGCTAGAGGCTTTCCCGATTTTCTAATAAACAATTTGAAAAAAGTCCAGCTCGAATTTATAAGCGCCTACCGGCAATCATTCTAACATAATATAGCAGATATAGTTCTGTCGTTCTTTAATTGCTATAAAACTTTTGCAATAAATTTATATATACTTATACGTATAATCAAAATATACCGATTTTTAAATTTTTCACGCATATATTTATACTTCAAATTAAAAACCTCATTCTACTAGATTTTCCACTATACCACTAACTAACAAATTTCGCCACTAGATGGTGCTTTCAATCCACCAGATTTAGTGGAAATTCCACCAAGTTGGCAACACTGGGCCCACTATTATCGAAGAGAAACAGTATTCAACAAGCTACGTACTGAGGACTGTATACAAACAAGTTACAACGTGCAGTCCGACTCATGGGCGCGGCACTGCTAGAAGCGGCGCCGCGCCGGCGCGGCGGCGCGGTGTCCGCTACTGTTTAATCGCTCTCTATAAAGCAACTATGTCATCAAATAGCTTAACTAGACCCATCATATTAAAGCTAATTAAATTAACTATAAGTTTTGTCAAAGACGTTTCTTTCCACAATGTAAGGATAAAATGATATAATTGATTAAAGTTAGTTTTTGGGTATAGCAGTGGCTTTTTTTGTATGTTTATAAGTATTACGGTAAAACTAAGCTATCTACATAGAATAGTAATTTACGTAACAAGTATAGAAAGTGGAGCTTTTCAGTACGAGTGAGATGTTTCCGGAAGAGGTCGTTAGGCCGAGTCCGGAATTTCGAGACGAGTATGGAAAAGCCACTTTCATACGAGTTTCGTACAATATTTTTTCGTACACTAGCATACAAAACGGAATACTAAATTTATCCTCGTATATAGCAAATAAGTAGAGTAATATTAATGTAATGTAATATTATATGTGTTGTAACCCTTCTTGGTTGTAACTAAGGAAACGTACGGCAAAGTGCTACTTTGTCGTACGAATACCGCAAAATACTACTTTGCCGTACGAATACCGCAAAGTGCAACTTTCTGATTAATAAATTGTACGGCAAAGTAGCTCTTTCAATGCTAGTGTACGAAAAAGTATATATTACATAATTTGTTCGCCATATTGTTAGGAGTAATTTTAAAAAATAATCACGTCTGTAACTTTATTTGTTTTCGAGCTATGGGTATTTAACCAAAGTACTGCTCTTGCGATGTTTGGGAGGGGGTGGGGGGGAAGCAAGAGGGGTGGGGGTCGGGACTTTGTCGTTTTTTATTGTTTATCTTGTATATTAACACCCTGCAAAAATTCAGCTTTCCCCTAATTAGTTGCGACAAAGGGGTATTTTTACCTTTATTGACTGGGCTATGGTGTGTTCTGCTAGTTGCCTGATTTCTGGGGGCGCCCCTGCAGTTTCTTCATCGCAGTCACTTTCACTCATTTTAATAATAAATCATTAAGTTTAATACAACAAAATACCGCGTTATGAATTCAACAACGTCAAATGTCAAATTAATTTTTCTCGTGGTTTCAGGTTACGTGATAATTCAGAACTTTTTCATAACTCGTACGTAATATATACAGGGAAAATTCATGAACTGCGAACACGAGTAAATCAAGACGAATTTACGATTGCCTAAAAAGACGCCAAGACCGTTGGACAGTCGATCTAGGGTACTCTGATATTAATTATATTAAGCCAAGGGTGGTTTGAGTTGATTGTTTAAGTTTACGTAATTGTTCAACGTAGATGTCGTATCCACGCATAGTGTAGGTACTTTTTGTAATTGAATAATTATATCACAGTTAAGTTGTATGAGATACTGTGTTATTCCGTGATTAAATTCAGGTGATAAATTCAGATTTGAAGAACAGGATTTTTAGAGATTAACAGTAAAGTAAAAAAATCTGGTGTGATACACTCACACAACTTCCTTTTACAGTAATCTTATAATTAGTCAAAAATTTCATTTTTAATTTTTAACCATTTGTTAAAAATTTTCAAAAATTACAAATTCTACAAAAACGGTACAAAATCGAGTGTTAGTTGAAGAGACAAATTTTAAGGTGAATTCAAAAATGTAATAATATACCGGGTGTTTTATTTAAAATAGGAGTTAATAAAAAAAAAATAGAAAAAAAAACAAAAGAAACCCACTTTAGAAGTATTCAACTGGAAAATCACCTATCTCACATCAATACACATTAAAAATGTAAGAAAAATGTAAAATTTAAAAAAAATCGTTAGAGCCGTTTTTGAAAAAATTGAAAAAACTGAAAAATCACAAGAGTAAACACCTACTTCCGGTTATGCGATTTTCTTCAAAAGCTTGCTGTCTCATCTACATAGTACACAAAACTTATATATGAAGTTTCAATGACATACCTCTTTTCGTTTTTGAGATATTCTGTTCACAGACACACACACAGACAGACACACAGACAGACAGACAGACCAATGAAAAAAAATATGTTTTTTGGGATCAGGGGACTCTAAAACGTGAAGATCTGTTGAAAACTCAATTTAGAATTTTTGGGGTGAATCCAATACTTCCTTTATAGTAGTAAAAGGAAGTAAAAAATCTGGTGTGATACACTCACACAACTTCCTTTTACAGTGATCTTATAATTAGTCAAAAATTTCATTTTTAATTTTTAAAAATTTGTCAAAAATTTTCAAAAATTACAAATTCTACAAAAACGGTACAAAATAGAGCGTTAGTTGAAGAGACAAATTTTCTCTAGAATTTTAAGGTGAATTCGAAAATGTAATAATATACCGGGTGTTTTATTTAAAATAGGAGTTAATAAAAAAAATAGAAAAAAAAACAAAAGAAACCCAGTTTAGAAGTATTCAACTGGAAAATCACATATCTCACATCAATACACATTAAAAATTTAATCAAAATATAAAGTTTAAAAAAAATCGTTAGAGCCGTTTTTGAAAAAATCGAAAAAAACCGAAAAATCACAAGAGTAAACAGCTACTTCCGGTTATGCGATTTTCTTCAAAAGCTTGCTGTCTCATCTACATAGTACACAAAACTTATATATGAAGTTTCAACGCCATACCTCTTGTCGTTTTTGAGATATTCTGTTCACAGACAGACACACACACACACACACACACAGACAGACCAATGAAAAAAAATATGTTTTTTGGGATCAGGGGACTCTGAAACGTGAAGATCTGTTGAAAACTCAATTTCGAATTTTTGGGGTGAATCCAATACTTCCTTTATCGTAAAAGGAAGTAAAAAGGTAGTTTACAAAATACAACGCATTCTGAAGAAATAAACAATTCATTCTGAACAAACTAAATAATTGTAAAAAAGATGCAAATAGAAGTAAAACTATTTGTATTTCAAACAAATTAAAATTAAGTTTTTAAATGATTTCGTGTTCAAAGAGCCAGTTTTCTTGCGCTAAATAATATCCAAAGTGATCATAGAAACCTCTTCGCACATTGGCCAACATTCTAGGACTAATCCTTTGAAACAACTCTTCAATTTTTAAACGCAATTTCCCCAAATCGCTAGTAGATAATGTTATCCCGAAAACCATAAATTTTCGATTCTATGTAGTCCCATAAGCAGAAGTCATTGGAAGAGGGATTTGGAGAGTTAGCTGGCCACAAACTGGTTCCTCGTCCAGTCAACATCCTATTTGATAATGTATTGTTCAGAGAGTCTTGAACTGCAACAGAGTTATGAGTGTGGCAGCCATGCTGCTGCAACCAAAGTTCATTAAATCTCTCATTCGCTATACGTCCAATTTCTGGAATGATTTGCTGTTGTAGTAGTTCAAGGTATTTAGGGCTGGTTAGGGTTCCATCCATCAAAAATAGACCGATCATGTTCTTACCAGGCATTCATACCCAAACATTTAAGTTGTGGGGGTACTGAATCCGGAATTCAAAATACCTATGCAGGTTTTCTCGCAGCTAATAATGGCCAATGGGTTATGGCGACTTTGCACTGGAAAATGTCGACTTATCAGTGAAAACGACTTTCCGGAGGAAGCGTTCGCCATTCTGTCACAGTTTCACAAAATCCATATATCTGAAATATTCATCGGCAAGAATTTCGTGTATTTTTTGTAGTTCGTAGGACCGATAACAAACTTTTCGTAAATTAATTCTAGTAGTGGAAGCACGTAAATCTATTAGTTCAACAATTTGGTTAAGGGAATAATCTGGACGATCATTGGAAGTAGTACAAACCATTAGTTCCTTCAAATCCCTGTCTTCGTTGGGAACACAAGGCCTTTTATGCTTTTGGGGGAAACATCAAAATTTTCCAAAATTTGAGGTAACTCTGTACAACATTAATAACGATGGACAACGTCTATTTTCAAATGTTGTTGTGAAAGAATTTTGAATTTCCCGAAACCTTTGAACCTGATAATAGCATTTTACAATTTGCGCTTTTCCGTTGCCTCATAATTATCCATTTTAAGATAGAAATAATGACAGATATTATCTGTTGACAAAATTCGCGAACTGTCAAAGTCAAATTTTAGGTATTTGTAAATTCGTCATATGGTCTGCCGTGTTCGTAGTAAAGAAAATCTCTCTGTATATAAAATTTGGTCCGGGCCAACGAAAATTCGTTTTTAAAAAGTAAAACTACTACAGAAATCGGACATGGACTTTATTGCAAGCAGCGAGCGTACAAAAAGACAAGATACCTAGCTAAAACAGATGTATTTATAATCTTTAAGTGCTGATATCGCGCGGACGTGCCTTATCTTACGGTAGTCAGCAGGTTGGTAACTGTAACTCCTCCGTTGTTTTAGCAAGAACTATGGTCTAAACCAGAGTTCGACGAAAAGCGGATATTCGGGACCTCCTGAAGTTGCTTCGTTGACAACGATGTTGTTTCGCTTTGGGACCTGTTAAACTTATTTACACAAAAATATTTGTACAGCATATATACGGCCATCATTACTATTAAAATATACAATACAATAGTATAAACGCTAATTTTGTTATAATGAATCGAAACATCGTCAATACTATTTAATTGATTTTTCTGCTCATCCAATGAGTTATAAATTTTATTAATGCCATCTAAATTGATAGTTTCTAACTGTAAAGGTTTAAAATTTAAAGTATCAGTTGCTATATTAGTTTCAACAGAGCGTAAATTTGGCAATTCAATATTATAAAATTCTAACTTAAAGTTCTCATAGGTTTTCAGAAGCGTGTCCTCTATTTGAACATCACATGCACTATTTAGTTCTAACACATAACTGCCTTTTAGCACCACATTGATTTTAGATTTTTTACAAATTTGTTTAGCCACTATACTTCTGGGTGTGATGATGATCCACTTGGCCTTTTCTAATGGTTGAATTTTCACTCCGGATATGTTGACGGGTACCTGAAGACATTTGGTTGTGTTTTCTGAATATTTGAGTAATTGGATCTCGCACGGAGCTTCCGTTTTGATTTCCGTAGTACGAAGTTCATGACATATGAATTCTTCGGGTCCTACCTCTTGACATTCGTTGTCGAAATATGCATAGCTTTGCTCGTTATATAGGAGGAATTTCGAAATAGGTATTATAGTTTTAAATATTTTGGCAGATGGGACTGGCAAGGAATATAGATGATAATAATCATAGCTTTCAGCTTTAACAATTGGAATTTCTAAAATAAAGACGATTTGATTTCCTTTACTGTAACTTTTAATTTCTATAATTTTTTCATATAACAAAATATTCTTCACAACTGGTTCGAAAGGAAGTTTATGTTTTTCAATCTTCGTGTTAATACCTGACAGCTCCGAAAGTAAATCTTCAGGTTCAACTAAGGAGTTGTGGAATGTATTCAATTTTGAAAAACTGATTGCTACTTCAATTCTCTCTAACATATCGTAAATAATTTGGAAGCTAATTGCAAATTGCGAGAATAAAGAATGGAAAAGAAAATAACTGTGCGTATCGATCGCTGGTAAATGTGTAGTTTTGATGACCTGCTGTAACTGTAAGATTAGAGATTGTAGCATCATTTGATTATGAGCGAGCCCTTCAGTACTATTTTTAAATTTTAAAATTTATTTTTGGAGTAAAGTAATTTGCTCCTTAATTAACGTTTTCATTTGTTTTTGATTATCGGAAAGTGTAGTTATGGCTTTATCGTATCTTTCTGCATCGGTATGATCTAAATTTCCTGTTATTGACTTCATTATTGATCCTAATCCATCGATATGGCTGCGTTTAGATTTTTGCATAGCAAGTGGGTTAATCTGATAAATTTGACTTTTAATTTTACTTTCTTATAAATTTACAAGACTATATATGAATTATAATATTCTCTTTCATAGCTAGGCTTCTGAGTTGCATTTTTAATTGTGCTTTTAATTTGAGAAAAAGACTTTTGAAGTACATTAAATTACTCTATTATTTTAGAAGTATCATATACCTGTATAAAAGACCAATAATTAACTTTGTTCTGAGCGTTTCCCAATTTTAATGGAAGAAGTCCAGGATTACTATTGAGGTTGTGGAATTTTGGAAGGTCTAATTTCGCTGCGACGATACAGATGGCAAATCTGTAACGATAGAAGGTTTTCTAAGTTCCTTTATATGAACTACTTCTTTTTTATTTTTATTAAGTTTATTAGTAATTTCTACTCTATTTCTTTCTAACATTTTTGTGATTTGGTATGGTCCCAAAAATTTGCGATTCTTTTTATTCCTACAATCGGGGTTTTGCTTATATACAGTTTTCCCTAAAGAAAATTCATTATTTGAGTTTCCCTGTGAATTTAATTTGGAAACTACCTTTTCCTTATCTGCTTGTAACTTTTCCCTAACTTTTTGTATACGTGTTCCAATCTTTGTTTGTGATTTTCGGCGTATTCCGTATAGAATGAAGTGGGTATAAACATTTCATTTGGATTTCCAGAATTTGTATGTCCGAATGTTAATTCGAAAGGTGTGTAATTTGTTGCACTGTGTATTGAATTATTATAGCCAATAATTGCATAGTCCATTAGGTTATCATTTTCATTTGCGTGGATTTCTTTTAAGATCCTTAAGTGTTCAATAATTGTAGAATGAAATCTTTCAACAATGGAGTTAGATTCATGATGGGCTGCGGTTGTAAAATGAACGTTAATTTTATGTAATTTCAATATTTCCTTAACAGTTTCATTATTAAACTCTGTGCCTTTATCGACAACTAAGGTTTGAGGTACTCCAAAAGATGCAAAATATTTTATTAAAGCATTACTAATATGAATAGCTGTTTTTCCTTGGATAAATAGAGCTTGTGCAAATTTTGAGAATGAGTCGACTAAAGTTAAGTAATTTCGGTTATCAAATGTAAAAACATCCATATGAACAATTTGAAATGGTTTAGTTGCTGTTTCTGTTAACATTAAGGGTACAGGGTTTCTTTCTAGCATATTTTGCACGTTGACAAATGTCGCAAGAGTTAATATAATTTAAAATGGTGAGTTTCATGTTTTTCCAATAATAATTTCGTTTTTTAAGTATTCTAACGTTTCATTAATACCTCTGTGGTTCGCTTTTCCTTCATGATGGTTCTTAACTAATAAAATTTGTTCTTCTTGATCTGTAACAGTGTTGACTCGTTTAAGACATCTAATTAATTTTGGTTCGCGTTCTGAGAACTGTTTCAAATAAACTCTACAAAAATCTCTATATAATGAGTCTTTATGAAAATATAAACAGTAAACCTTTTTTGGGTCAGTATTTTCCTTTAAAAATTGAAAAATTAAATTTTCATTACTAACTTCTGGAATTTTGATGGTTATTATTTTTTGACTGTCATACGTTTCGCGTGTGATCTCTAATTTATGATATACGTTTGGGAATACTAAAATGTGGTTTGTTTTATTATTAATTATTTCGTCATAAATTTTGATTCCATCATTTGTAGTTTCATTAAAATTTGAATGCTGTGTAAACGTATCAGAATTATTGTCGATTCCGTCAGGGGGTTGTATTTGTATATCCGAGATTATTTTGATTTTTGGGTTTTCATGTATATTAGTCGAAGTTTGGGGTTCGTCATCTATCATATCTTGAGTATAATCTTGTAGAAATTCGGAAACATCTCTATTTAATTTATCAGGTGTTAAATTTTGCATATAGTCCTCGAGAAAGTCTGAAATATCTTTATTTACTTCGCCGGGATTATTAACTAGGGATTCGTTTTCTAAAGCGTTAATACTAATTCGTGAAAGACAATCGGCAATTTTATTAAGTGTATCTTTTTTATAGTAAATTTCATTATCGTACTCTTCTAATTTAAGTCGCCATCTTACTAATTTCGAATTTGGTTCCTTCAAACTAAACAACCACTGCAATGGTCTGTGGTCTGTATAAATCGTGAACTTTCGTCCGTACAAATATGGCCTAAAATGGTTACAAGCCCATACTATGGCAAGAAGTTCTTTTTCGATGGTTGAATATTTTGTTTCGGATTCATTTAGCGTTCGGGAAGCGTATGCTATTGGTTTGTCTTTCGAAATTTGTCCTTGAGAAAAAACTGCTCCAATTGCAAAATTACTTGCATCTGTGGTGAGAATGAAAGGTTTAGAAAAATCTGGGTATTGCAAAATAGGGTCATTAATTAAAATTTTGGTAGAAGTCCTAAAGCATTCGACGAATTCTTTGTCGTGAATAATTTTACTGTTTTTCTTTAAACATTTCGTCATTGGTTTCGTAATTTTGGCAAAGTCCTTAATAAAGCGTCTGTAGTATCCTAAAAGTCCAAGAAAGCTTTTTATTTCTTTCTGTGTTTTAGGAATAGGGAAATTTTTTATAGCTGCTATTTTGTCAGGGTTTGGTTTTACTCCTTCAGGGGTTATGATATGTCCTAAATGCTGAACTGATTTTTGTAAAAATTCAGATTTATCAAGCTGAACCTTGAGATTACTTTTTCTTAGTCTATCAAATACCGATTTAAGTCGTTCTAAGTGCTCTTGAAGAGATGAACTGAAAATAATAATGTCATCTAAATAAACAAGACAACATGTATCTTGCAATCCTCTTAATACATTGTCCATGACACGTTGAAAACTGGAGGTGCGTTTTTCAAACCCATAGCCATTCTTTTAAACTGGTAATGTCCACCATCAGTAGTAAATGCTGTTTTTTTAATATCATCCGGATCTACTTCAATTTGGTAATAACCACTGGCCAAATCAAGAGTAGTAAAATAATTAGCTCTGCCTAGTTTATCGAGAATGTCCGTAATATTTGGAAGGGGGTATCTGTAGTCTATGGTCTTTTCGTATAACTTCCTGTAATCAATGACAAGTCTCCATTTTTTCCTACCCGAAGCATCTAACTTTTTTGGAACAATCCAAATTAAACTGGATCAAGGTGAAACACTGTCCTCAATTATTCCTTGATCTAACATTTTTTGAATTTGAGTATTTACTTCGTTTTTGTGAATTTCTGGATAACGATAAAATTTTGTAAATATTGGAGTGTCGTCTTTCAACTTAATTTTGTGTTTAACTTCGTTAGTAACACTTAAAGGTATTTCTTCGCTATGAAATATATCTCTATAATCAAAACAAAGTTTCCTAATCGCGTCTTTTTCTTCTCGGTTGCAGTGATCTAGTCTCAAGTTTTTTAGATTTCGTTTTAAAGCATTATCAAAGTTTTCATTTGGGGATCGATCGATTTCCATTTTCTCTAGAAAATTCACTTCTAGTAAATTTTGGAGTTCAATGTCCAAAGGTTCCAAAATTTTTAAATTTACTGGATTTTCGTTAGAATTAATGATAGTGGTATGAGCGAAATTATTTGATACCGTTACTAAAGCTTGCGGCATTTCTATTCCATTTCCGAATTTTGTGTGACTTAAAATACCTATACCGACTTTTTGTTTGACAGGGATTTTGACTCTTTGATTAACTCGTGGGGGTATATTAATTGAAAATTTGGCTAGCTTACTCGCTTCGGTTTTAGCTGTCTTAATTTCGGTTTCATATACGATTGGAATTTTTGCACTAGGGGTTGTCAATTCTCTAGTCCTAACATTAATTGCTTTTAATTGTTCAAGTAAATCAATGCCTATAAGTCCGTCATATTTTGAACTGAATTTAAAAAGATAAAATTTATGAGTTTCGTCTACATTAAAAATATCGAAAACTGGAATTTCCATTACTTCATCGTGATAACTAGTATCATGGGCAGTTTGAATGTTAAATGGTTCGTCATAAATATAATTTGAATAAAATTTGTATGCTAGTTCTGGGTTAATTAAACTCCTTGTACTACCAGTGTCTATCAGAAAATTTGCGTTAAGACTGGGAATATAAACATACGGTAAATTTGCTTTAACTAAATTTAATTGTATCAGGTTGGGTTGGTTTGTAGGGCGTCTAACTGAAAATTTGGGTTGTCAGTTTCCTGAAAGGTATTGTTATCGTCTGAAAATTGATTTTCGTGTTGATTTGGTTCATCTACATAATATTCGGAATAATCACTAGTATACTCATTATCAAAGGTTCCGGGGTTTTCATAGTATTGTGATTCGTCTACATAATTTTGACTGTCTGAAGTGTATTCGACATTTTGATTTTCGTTAATAGCTTCTTGATAAAGTTCCGTTGATATAAATGTAGACTTTGGTCTTAAACTTGAATTTCCAGAAGATGTGTCCATCGGTTCTGGTTTAAAATTATTACTTTGATTTTTTGAACGAATAGAAGATTGTACAGGATTAGGACTAAAATTGAATTAATTTTTACGTTGCTGAAAATAAGGTTGACGTTGTGTGGGAAAATTATTATTTGGGCGCCAATTTGGCTGAGTACCAAATGTTGTCAATCTTTGAGGTAAATTGTTTTGTGAAAATACTGGACGTTGCGGTAAACTTTGAACGGGTTGTATATTTGATTGAAATCTTGGCCAGGAATAATTTGTAAAATTATTTGGAGGCAATGGTCGCATGTAATTTTGATATCCGTGAGGTTTAACCGGTGTAAGTTTTTGAGATGGTCTATATAAATTTTAAGTGTTCAAAGAATTTGATTTTTGTGTGGCGTATAGAAAATTTTTCTCTTCTATTACTAAACTCATTGCTTTTTCAAGACTGTCTGGGTTTCTTAACCTAACGTTAGTTTCCAATTGTCCTGTTAGTCCTCTAATAAATGTTTTTAAAGCCAAATCGTTATAACTTGCAAGGTGAATAGGTTTTTCTGTAGCGGCCATGTTTAAACTATTTAATTTTGAAATTAATAAACTTCGCGCGTCTTGACATCGCATTCCAAAATTATAGGGTGATTCATTTTTATGGGGCCTTAATGCTAGTAAATCTTGAATCAAGCAATCAATATTTCGCTGATCACCAAAACTAAGAGTAAGGGCATTTTTTATTTCATTCCAGGATTCTAATTCTGTTCGCGATCCTATTAACATTAAAGCGCGTCCTGTAAGTTTTCCCAGGATGGCTCTTAATAAGATATTGTTAAGTGCGACATTGGTTTCCTTGGCAAAAGCACAAATCAGGTTTTCGCAATTGTTTATAAATATACTCAATGTGTGAGGGTTTCCATCATAATTAACTATTGAATCTAAATGTAATCGAAGTAATTGGTAATCTACACCTACTGCACCAGTATTAGCAATGTTATTTGTATTCATTGTGCTTTCTGGTTCTACTAAATTAAAATTGCTTAGTAAATTCGTCAAATCGTCTATTTCTACGTCTGACATAAATTTTAAACAGTTACTTATACTTTAAATATTTTCCTCTGCGTTTATTATCAATCTAACTGATTGTGTTAAATAGGAAATTGGAAAAAATAGGAACGAGCACTTACATTAGTGTAGTTTTCATTCTGCAATCCTTGTAAAGCTGGTTTCTTAATTCTACTGCTGGCGTTGGCGATGCTGTCCTTCACCAGGTTGTCTTCTTAATCCTACAGCTGATTTCAGCGATGTGGTCCTCCACCAGATTTTCTTAACTAGGCTGGCGTTGGCGATGCTGTCCGTCACCAGATTGTTTTCTTAATCCTACGGCTGGTTTCGGCGAAGTGGTCCTCCACCAGATTTTCTTAACTAAGACTGGCGTTGGCGATGCTGTCCTCCACCAGGTTGCTTTCTGTGCGAATTCCGTCTTCGTTGCACCGACTTTGCTGGAGCTGAACAACACTTCCGATATACACTCGAATATTGTTCAACACCGAACTTTTATCCGATCAATCGTTAAAACGAAAATCGATGCTCGATGCAGCGATTTCGGATATCCTACCGACTGCGCCAAATTTGGTCCGAGCCAACGAAAATTCGTTTTTAAAAAGTAAAACTACTACATAAATCGTACATGGACTTTATTGCAAGCAGCGAGAGTACAAAAAGACAAGATACCTAGCTAAAACAGATGTATTTATAATCTTTAAGTGCTGATATCGCGC
>OW679197.1:33680454-33880248 GCA_940337035.1 Agriotes lineatus | reverse complement strand
AGGTTTTAATAGCGAGTGAATAAGATATTTGAAGGAACTACTTAGCTTTGTCAACGTTTGAAATGGTAAGAACTGTAACAAATATAATTTCGACTAACTTTTCACTTTTCATAATTTTGACGTTGACAGTTGTCATTTTTGAAATAATTTTCATAATAATAACAAGCACTATCAAGTGTAACAATTTTGATAAGCAACACAATAGCGATTAGTAATGACACTAGGATAATTTGCCATATCTTATAAAGCAAGAACCTAACCTGATTTTAGAGCGATATGTTCTACCGGAGCTAGAAAAAGAAATAAAACTCATAGTAAACACATTTTAATAAGGGAATATGTTCTAAAGCAGCTATTTTAAAGTAAATAAACTAGTAAGCATACCGGCATTGAGGGGGCATGGCAGTATATTAGCGCATATTTTTTTAAATTTTTTTTTAATTTGTTTATTGGAGGAAACACAGATACAGACATTTGTTAACAAAAAATTCTTATATAGCAATAGAACTTGCCTGCATCCTAAACCATTCCTCACTAATATAAAAGTACTAAATTAACTTAATCTAAGTTCACAACATAGTTGTTAGATTTAAAGGCAATGTAAATCAGGAAATGTTTCATGAAATAGGTATTCATGTAATAGTTAGCCTAACTTTATTTTTGAATGTATGCTGAGAGTCAAAAAACATGTCCAGGACATGCATCTTCTCGTTGTACAAGTGGCACATTCTCCTAATGGGATCTCTAATGGCAGCATTCGTGCGTGGCCGACTAAGATGGAACAAGCTCATGAGTCGAGTATTTCGTGATGGCACTCTCAGTTCTATCAGTTGCAGTAAACATGGTGAATCAATGAGGTTATTACATATCTTATAGAGAGTCATTAAATCAAGCTGCAGACGTTGATCAGGAAGAGCAGATAATTTATTGTGTGTATATTGTATGTGTTGTGTGATCAGGTTACTCTTTCCCACAGACTTCCGGGAAGAGCGCAATAATATCCCAAAGAAGAATGGTGACGCGCCAATACTGATCCAATTGAATGCGGAAAGCATTCCACCTACCCAGGGCTTCCAACCGAGAACTTGCTTATTGCAAGTCTTACGCTTTTAACCACTGTGCAACGTTGTCGTATTGGACTGTATTAGAAATGAAGAAGAAATAGCAACGAAGAAGGTCAGAGGACTGCTACAAACGGATAAAATCTACATAGGGACATAAACTATATGCTCAATATGAGAGACACATTGGAAAGACAGAGATAATTTTGCAACAAATGAGCATAAGGTATATATTTCATAAGCCAGAAGAGATGCTCCTTTGAACTCAGACATGTGGAAGAAGCTCTACACAAGAATGGCTACGGTCAACGAGACAGCAGGAAACCCTACCAATATACCATAAAACCGAAAGAACCTAAACCTATTAATTACGCCTGCCTTCTTTTCATCGCTGGAGTATCTGACAAAACAAGAAAGTTCTTAGATAAGAAAAACATCGTAATCCGCTATGGTACAACAAAAAAGATCGAACAGTTGATCGCGACCAACAAAGATTCTTTGCCCAGACTCCAGACAGCTCCAATGTACTTGTGGCAAATCTTACATCGGACAAACGAAAATAAGCATTCAATGTCGAATAAAAGAACACCAGAGCCACACACGACTTGGAAACACACAAACATCTCAGCCATCGCAGAACACTTATTAGGACCAGGAGACCATAGAATCAATTACTACTCCGTAAACACACTAGTCAAGGGCTAAAAAATAACTTCCCTCATGTTATTCGGGAATCTCTAGAAATTATTAAACAGCCTAAACGATTTTAATCGAGAAGACGGCTATCGCCTGGCAGTTAGTTGAGCAAAATCCTATCCAACCATAAACAAGTTTCACGTGAGCAACCAAGCCGAAAAACGACAAGTCCCAATAACATACAAGATCTACATGAGCAGTCAACCGTAACGACTCCTCGGTATATAACCAGAAGCAAAAGGCACCAACATCAGTCTTTAGAAAACTTCTGAAGAAGCTGACAGGCATGAGCAGCGAAAAGTAAAGTTCAAATCGACAACTACGGCATAACCCCGGAAGAACCTACCATTAAGGTACTCTTAGTTCATAAGCGAAGAAACAACCATTTACTTATCAAAGTTTTGGGTTGCCATTAAAACGTGAAATTATCAAGTAGCCATGATGGGTAGTCATTGACATCTAGTAAACGACAACGATAAATTAATTAATGACGTTGCGTTGGTGACTTTGAAAAATTGTCTTTTGTGTTTTACGAGAATGCCGTGACATAACAAATTCAGCAATGCTGAAACGTTCGTTAATGTTCTGGAAAAACTTTGCTATATCGCAAGATAATTCCTGAATCACCGTGTGTTGTTTTTTCCTTCTTCTTCTTCTGCAAAAACCCTGGTACCCTAAACGGATGTCGGTGGTCCTTCGGTTGTTTACCTATCCATACTTTTCAATGCCACATCCTCTTTTATTTCGTTTAGTGTTTTCTTCCTGCTATTTTCTATTTGGTAATTTGTTCCAGCCGAGTTTGCCTAGGTCTTCCTCTCTTTCTTTTCCATTACTTTTGGTTTCCATTATTTTTCTGGGGTATTTTTTCTATCGGCATTCTGCGGAGGTAGCCAAACCATTCTAACTGTTTATTTTCTATTTTCGTACAAATTGATTTCTGCTGTAGCATTTCTATTATATCTTCATTTCTTATGTGGTCCATTTTAGATTTATTTGCTATTTTCCTTAATACTCTCATTTCGGTGGCTGTCAGTTTATATTTGTGTTTACTATGGATAATCCCAGTTTCACTGGAGTATGTCAATATTGGGGATTATATATCCTCAATTTGTATCTACTATTTATCTCTTTTTTTTCCAAAGATAGTTTTGTTTAGAGAATAGTATGTCAAACCAAAAATTTTTCTGATTTTATTAGCTATTTCTCGGTATATTTTACCAATCATTTGTGAAGGTGCTTCCTAAATAGTCCATAGTTGTTACTTAGTCCAATATTCTTCCTTCGTAATAGAAATTATATGGTTCGTTTTATTAAGTATCATTATTTTACTTTTCTTTGTGTTTACTTTCATATTTAGGTTTTCGATTTGCTCTATCCATATACTTATTAGTTTTTGCATATTTCTCTTGATATCCGCCACTAGTAGTATGTCATCCGCGTATAATGAGGCATCAATTAGCACTGGCCTCGTGTTATTACATCCTATGACTGTTTCCAGTCCTTTGCTTTTTCTCTAGCGTTCTTTAATATCCAGGCTATCCCCTCCCCCCTGCTTGATTCCTATTTTTAGTTTAAGTTGTATATAGAGTTGACCAGGTTTGTTAATTTTCTAGGCGTCTGTAATTTTTCCAGGCAATCTTCTATTATTGATCTTTGTGTGGTGTCGAATGCTGCTTGAAGACCTATGAAGGCTATGAATAGTTCTTCACCTGTTTGCATCTTTTTCTCTATTACATTCCTTAGAATCTAAATGTTGTCGTCTGTTTGTCTACCTGGCCTAAAAGCTGCCTGTTCCTCTGCTAGTTTGTTCCTTGTGTGTGCTCTAATTTTTAGTTCTATTATTCTTGTATAGGTTTTGTAGATCACTGATGATAAACATATTGCTCTGTAGTTTTCACACTTTGTTTTCTGTCCTTTTTGTTTTGTTTTCGTAAAGCATAATTGCGTATTTATTTAATTTACCAAAACTTCTGGTGTGGCATTTTCTTGGTGGAAACTCTCAATTTCATCTCCCGTAGACACATGAAGTGACGCCTACAGAAAGTTTACGGATTTGTCCGCTTATATTTTCAAGAAGCGAACCTGTTCTTCAAGCCTACAAACCCCTTCTCTCTTTCCATGCAGCTGATTCGAGACCTTTACTTCGGGTCCACATAATGAGTAGCATGGTTTTTCGACAGAATCCACATCGTTACGTTGCAAAGCTGATTTTTATTTGTAAAACAAGAAGTTATATAGGTGCTGTTATACCGGTGTCCATTCTCAAAGTCGAACATAGGCAATTAACATTAGTGCATTTATTCGTTTTTCATTGAAATAATTCATTTTTCTGTAGATAATTTTAACACACGTTGACAGAAAATACCTGATTTTATGCCAACTAATTACCAATTTTTTTGACAAATGCTATCGAACTTGAAAAGCAAGGCATGGCATATTTAAAAATTCCCCAAGTTTTAAATTAGTATTTTAAAATAAAAACCGCATCTTGAATATTATTAGTGGTATCATTTGATGCGTAATAATTTTATCTTTCCATTGATGCCATTACCTTCCCTGTAAGTTGAATTGGCGAGCAGGAAAAGGCAAAATCGTTCAATACAATGTTAATCGCCTATGTTCGACTTTGAGAACGGACACCCGGTATATTAGTTCATGTTATGTTTTCTCATAGTTTCAAATGTACAGTTACGGACACCTCAAAGTGCACGGTTTTTTTGTTACTATGGTTATTTTTGCGATTTTTTGGCTTATTAAATGGGGGTTTCTCCAGTGGAGTTGCTTGTGGTTATAAGAATAGGTATTACTTTTTTTAATGTTTGTATTTTAGCAAAGTTTCACAAGTAAAACAAACTATATAATAATATGTATTTAATAAATATGTATCAGTATTCAATTGCTACTACGCTTTGCAGTTTGTTTCGCATAGAGTTGACCAATGTTTCCATATTGTATCCTTCTCTCAGTTCCTTCCAAGCATTGTTATTCTTTCCCATAATTCATCGGTTTTGTTTGGTGCAAAATCCCTGTATAAATTTTTGTAGTTAAATAGCCGCAAACATTTTCGATGGGATTCAACCCCGGACTTCTTGCAGGCCATAGTAATAAATTGATATTATTCTCATCAAACCATCAATGAACAACCCCTGCTGTCTGCACAGGACAGTTATCCTGTAAAAACAATGTTATCAATTACGTTAACATAGACAAAATTAATTAATTAGGTTATATCTAGCCTGTTGAAAAGTAAATTGATTAGGAAAGACCACTCTTACAGATGGCAGCATCACATTTGCAAAATGTTGCGATAATTTTCAGCATTCAGTCGACCATTAATTCTATAGCATGCCCCAGATCCCGTGAGCATTGATCCATCGCCATACGTTTACAGAGAATCGTCTACTACTCCTTAAGGGTTGAACATAATATTGCTCCTCAAATCTTGAATTTTGTGGTCTACACACCCCTTAATCGTCAATTGGTAAATGATTGAAATACCTCCTTTTCACCTGAGAAAACAGTAGTGTTCTAAAGTCGTCGATCTCATTCAAATAGTCAGTTGCAAATTGTACTCTTCATTTTTTGTTCTCTGGTGTTAAAAAAAACTTTTCTTGCAGAAGTCTCTGCTGCCAACGATTTTTAATTTTGAAAGTGCAGCTCTTGCTCACATGCAAATCTGTTGCGACTCGACTTAGCGACCAGTTCTCTTCCAGTTTTGTAATAGCTCACATTTTCTCTGCTTCTGACAAATGTCTGGGAATTTTCCGAGTTTTCAGTTCTATGACAGTTGATGCCAAACGTAAACGTCAAAACTCGACGTCTATGATTAGAATATCGTATTACAAGCTAAAAATCTGCCGTGCACTTTGAGTTGGCCGCAACTGTACGCTCCTAATTCCGATCATAAATGTGTTCGGAGTAATTGTTTCTAAATTCCTGATCAAAAGTCGGGATAATAGAATACTACGTATAGTTCTACTGCATTTATAGATATCTGAAATTTTTCTTCCTCTCAATTTATCCTGAGAGTATGGTACTATCGCACGAAGTGCGATTTTATAAGCCTTCTTCGGTCGCGACCCGGGAAGGTGGCTAGCATATCCCGTTGAATTACTTAGTAGGAAGAATGCCCTTTTTAGAGGTCACGATTAAGGGTATTAGTATGATGGCCATCTGCTGACTACAAACACAAACGCTGTACCAGCCGACAACACGTTCTCTTTCTGTAAAATCTATATTTAATTATCTACTCATAAGCCAAGTTACCCATGTAATGCATCGCATGGTTTGATTCTTTTTTTTAAAGTTTTCATTCAGTTTTGGTCAGCAACGTTCGTTGCCAAAATATTCATTCAAACGTAAAAGATCTAACATTCTTTTTCCATAGGTATCTCAAAAGCTTTGATGTAAGGGTTCTATTTCTAAAGATAATTCAAGGTTTCAACTAAGGATTCTACAATTTCCCGATACTGAAGTACTTTATGATCAGCGAAGCACTTACTTCAGAAGCACGTCTGGCAGGACGGGAAATAAAATTTAGAGCTTTCAGAATGGTCGCCACTACGTGGTCTTTGGGCTAAAGCTTAAAAGTGTCTCCTTCAATGTGAGTGTAATTATTATCTTTACTAATTTATATTTTTTAAGTAGAGATGCTGGAAAATAGTTATCTAACTACTAATAGCTAGAAAATGTCCATATTATTATAAATAGAAAAAAAATCTGTAAAGGGCTTTATCCAAAACTTCTCTCGCAGTGGACGTTGTGACACAAAATTGAGCAAAGCTGTATTTTTGATAAACATATTGTTATGATACCTAAAGAACAGTTTTGGATAAATATTAATGTAAATATAAAATTTGGTAGATCAAAACAATCAACTTAGAAAAGTTTAAAAAGAATTGGCTGTTTGAATGAAAGTCATTAATAGAATTTGAATTTGATGCAATTTAAGTTGAAAATGAATGGCACTTGAGTATTCTGTAGTGGTTTTGAAAGTTAGAAGGTAAAGACAAGCTCATGTTACATGTGACAAATATAATTTCTATTAAAAATAATATAATGAAGTATGTAGAACTCAAATAAGTTTATTTTGTAGAGGGCATGAATAATTGTAACATAGCACCTAGGAAAATTTTGTTATAATTATTGAAAAGTAACAAATTAAAACAACATGTAATTTTGTATTTTGGTAGCAATAAAAAGTGGAAATTTAACCTGCTTAGTTAAATTGTATTTGCAAAAGGAGAAGATAATTTGGAATATGGTTTAACTAACTACTAGCAAGAATAAGAAGCAAGAATACAATAAGATTTGGATAGAATTTATTTAATTTAAACACTACAATTGATATGAAGTTACATTGATTGGAGGGTCGTTGATTGCTGAATTTGTTGGGGGACTGCTGTCGACGTGTAGATCGGTATACAGGAGTTGGCGGAGGAACTACTGGATTCAGGAGATTCTGTTGGTTACTGACAACAGAGATGGCTAAAGTAGGTGCTAAGGGAGTAAACAATTAATTTGAATTAATCTGTGGGAGCAAACTTGCCGTGAAGCCGTTGGAACGAGGGAAGCTGTTGAAGGTGACCAGTGGTGTTGGTGAAAAGCAAGGGACCATTTCTGCAGACAGTCAGGGGTTTGACGAATTGGCAGCTGTTTGTCAATAAGCAGTGCATCATAAGCTGAACTATCTGGGTATCCGAACTGTGGAAGTCAGAAAGAGTGCTGTCTTGAGGTTACTTTGAAGCGGTATGAGTGAGAAGAGTCCAGGTGGGTTTTAATTTGTCATTTTTTAGGAACTTATTTGTAATTTTATTAATTAAGTAACCTACATTAGTTTTTTATTAAGTAATTTAAAATTTCAATAGATACTAATAACTATTATAAACTATTATAAACCTGACTAATTTATGTTGTCCTACATGTAAATTGAAGGTGCCGATACTGCGGTCAGTTAAATTTGTACGTCACCTTGACGTTTGTCAAACAATTCAGCAGGCCATGGTTCAAACATAAATTAATTGTTTATGAAATATAAAATTGTCAATTAACGTTGACAGTTACCTTATTTAATTTTTTTAATTCTTATACTAGTTTTATTGCAGTTTTCGAAAAATCATTGTTTGCATCTCGAATGCGAAATACTTTTCCGTTCTAGATACAAAAATAGCCATTTTCGACAACCGTCAAAAAAAGGGGACATTCTAGAACGCAAAACTCTTTTGCGTTCTAGAACATAAAAGAAATGTCAAAAAATTTGTCATTTTTTAGGAACTTATTTCTGATTTTATTAATTAAGTAACCTACATTAGTTTTTTATTAAGTAATTTAAAATTTCAATAGATTCTAATAACTATTATAAACTATTATAAACATGACTAATTTATGTTGTACTACATGTAAATTGAAGGTGCCGATACTGCGGTCAGTTAAATTTATACGTCACTTTGACGTTTGTCAAACAATTCAGCAGGCCGTGGTTCAAACATAAATTAATTGTTTATGAAATATAAAATTGTCAATTAACGTTGACAGTTACCTTATTTATTTTTTTTAATTCTCTATACTAGTTTTATTGCAGTTTTCGAAAAATCATTGTTTGCATTTGTAATGCGAAATACTTTTGCGTTCTCGAATGGGTATTTTGCCTCGCTAAAGCTCGGCAAAATAACTTCCATTCTTGAACGCAAAAGTAGCATTTCGCATTCTAGATACAAAAATAGCCATTGTATTACCTGCGTGAAGTGTTTTTGTGCGTTTGAATTACTTTTTTTACTCGGCTGGCGCCTTGTCAAAAAAGTGGCATTCTCATGCACAAAAACACTCACTTCGCGCACTTAATACAAAAATTACTATTATTAAAAATATGTTGATGAGAACGTTTCGCTAATTCTTTGTTAGCTTCAACAGCTCATTGATTTATACAAAAACAACACCAGAATCCAAGAAGAATTCATCGAAAATGAACACGACGCCCCAAGAATTTTAAACGTTGGTTTAAGAAAACTGTGGATTCGACAAAGTCAGGAATGTGAACATATATGTTCTTTTGTCCTATTTTATAAATCAATGTGCTGATGAACCTAACAAAGAATTAGCGAAACGTTCTCATCTATATTTTTTTAATAAAGATAGTTTTTAATCATGCGTTATGACAAAAACGATTTTACTACTCACGTTGTTCAATGTTAAATTAGCTGATATTATCTCTCAAATTGTGGAGTAGAGGATTCTGGTGAAGAGTGTAAACCCATTGGGTAAACATAATTCTTTTCCAGTATGTTCATCTGCTTTATAATTCCATAATGTTTAATTTTCAGAATTATTTTATCCTACCACCGCGAGGGTTGTCTACACCTACTTCATTTGTAATAGATATGGTTGGCTTGTTTTTAAACTTAGAAAGTATGTGTAGTTTGAGCTTACGTATTTATTAAACTATATTTTCCCTTAAACGTTCGCATTGTAATAGTTATTTATTCGCAATCACATTGTAATGTGTCAATTTCATCACATGACAAACAGCTGGAAACTAGATGATTACTTGAAACTAGCCAGGAAATTATTACATACCCCGAAAAATATTACATACCTGAAGAGTGGGGCGTTTCCATGGTAACCAAAACATTGAATGGGTTGTTTTCATGGTAACAAAATTATTAGCTACATCAAGATATCTATTATTCAGAATTCAAATAAAATAGTATACATACCACGGTGGAAAGTTTCATCCCTGTCTCGAGATAAAGTTAACCTCGACGCTACGCGTCTCGGTAAACTACCTAATCTCTCGACAGTAATGAAACACTTCCACCTCGGTATGTAATATACTATTACGTAGTTAGTTATTATAACTCACAATGTTAAGGTTAACGTGGGTTATGATGTAAACAAGCTAGTAATAACCCAGTTTACTTAAAACGAACTAGTAAAATACCATATCACTGAGTATTGAATACTAGTTAGTCATGGTACAAATGTGTTATATACTGCTCCACAAATGAACTCGACCACCCATAAAAATTTTACTTTCTACATTACGTCATTAAAAAATATAAACATTTTTGTTTTATAGTATGGCCTATATTAAGAATATCAACTAAAGAATTAACCAAATCATATTAAATAAAATATAAAAATAGTAAAATTATTAAAAAAATCTGGTGTGATACACGCACACAACTTCCTTTTACAGTGATCTTATAATTAGCCAAAAATTTCATTTTTAATTTTTAAGCATTTGTAAAAATAATTACAAAAATTACAAATTCTACAAAAACGGTACAAAATAGATCGTTAGTTCAATAGACAAATTTTCTCTAAAATTTTAAGCTGAATTAAAAATATAATAATATACCGGGTGTTCTATTTAAACTAGGAGTTAATAAAACAGGGAAAAAAAGGAACTTATTTTAGAGGTATTCAACTAGAAAATCGCCTATCTCACATCAATACACATTAATATGTAAAGTTTGAAAAAATCGTTAGAGCCGTTTAAGAAAAAATCGTAAAAAAACCGAAAAATCACAAGAGTAAGCACCGTACTTCCGGTTACGCGATTTTCTTCAAAAGCTTGGTGTCGCATTAGATAGTACACAAAACTTAAATATGAAGTTTTCAATGCCATACCTCTTTTCGTTTTTTGAGATATTCTGTTCACAGGCAGACAGACCAATGAACAAAAACATGTTTTTTGGGTTCAGGTGACTCAAAAAAAGATCTGTTGAAAACTCTATTTCGAATTTTTGGGGTGAATCCAATACTTACTTTATCGTAAAATAAGAGAAAGAACAAAAAAAGGAAATTAATAGTTCTTTTGAGTCTCCTCGGAACGTTAAAAAATTTTTGGCATACTTTGTATGCAATGTGCTATCAACATTTGGGTAAAATTCAAAATTTTTAAACGATAATATTTTATTAATGGTCTGAGTTTTATGTAAACCAAATTATAAAAAGAAATGCTTTTTATACTGACAAAATCCTGAAAGATTACAAAAATGCCATGACTGTCCTTTTGGAATAGTATATTAAAGTATGAGTGGATAACAAGGTCTTTAAAACACGCCGCGAGTTTTTTGAGCACGACGTCGTAGCCGGAGTGCTCGAAATAGAGCAAGTGCTTTAAAGACCAGTTATCCACGAATACTTTACGCTATTTTTTATTATACCTCCAATACTGGAAATAAATTACGCACTAAAAACTTAGAAATAATTTTTGTCGTGATAAATCGAGAGGGCATAATAATATTGCTACTATAGTTACGAGAGTTATTTACGTTTTTGTAGCGTCCATGTCCGTTGTTGCATTCAGTCGTTTCCTTGACAACCTTTAAAGCTCGGCGAGCTTTAATCGCCTGTATTCGCACGCTCAGGCGTGCTTTTAAACGGCGATCTGATGCAGGTATAATAAAAAATAATATTTCTTCACGGCTAGCAGTGAAAAAAACGGTTTTGGAACACCATTTCCTTAGTTACAAAACATATAAAACGTTACATACATAATAATATTACTCTACTTATTTGCTATATACGTATGATTTTGTTGCAGAGAATCTTTTATTCTTTTTTTGACGGCTGTAGAAAAAACGTTGTTTGTATTTCGTGGCAAAATTCGTGTTTTTATGGCGCGTTTGAATGACATTCTCACGCGCCATAAAAAAACATAAAAAATTACTATTAAAGATTGCACGAATATATGCAAATGATCCAGTTCATTTGTTGAGCAGTCGTCCAAATGTGGGGTTTGAGTAGGACTTATTAGGAGTACAACGATAAAGAAACCTTGAAAAATTTAATAATTCATTTTAAAAATACAATTATACAAGACAAGCATTAATAATTCAATCAAGATGATAAGAAGGTTAATTGGCAATAATTATAGAACAAAATAAATATATTTATATTTTAATAAAAGGTCCTAATAAAAGTAAATAAGTATTGAGAATTTAAAATAAAATATGGCTGATAAGCGGATTACACGAAAAAGTAAAAGGACAGAGGGGGAAAAAGAAGAGGAGAACAGCATGAAATGGAAGCAATAACAATTCCTACTGAAGCAGAAATGGAAGAAGAACAGCAGAAAGTAGGTGTACAAGGAGATCAGATAAGAGTTCAAGAAGAATAATAACAAAGGGACATTTTGAACAGTTAATGGAATTTATGGTAGAAAATGAGAAAGATGCAGGATTTGCAATTGTCAATACAGAAAAATGCAGAGGAAAGTAATAAAGATTTACAAGAAATCAAGAAAGATGCAGTAGAAAGTGAAAGAAGATTGCAAGAATCAA
Organism: Agriotes lineatus; assembly: GCA_940337035.1. Lineage (NCBI taxonomy): Eukaryota > Metazoa > Arthropoda > Insecta > Coleoptera > Elateridae > Agriotes > Agriotes lineatus. The sequence goes on along the minus strand of OW679197.1, from coordinate 33,868,205 downwards.
TTCAGAAGGATGCACAGGAAAGGGAAAATAGATTTCAGATTTCAATACGAAATACTGCTGAGAAACTAACCCAAGAAAATAAGAAAGATGCTGAGGAAAGGGAAAGCAGATTGCAGGCATCGATACAACACACGGTAGAGAAGCTGCAAGAGCAGAAAGAAAATGCAGAGAAACTAGCACAAGAGTAAGAAGAATATGGAAGAATCGTTGAACTAGTTAAGAGAAGATTTTAATACGACACAATTAGAAAATAAGCAGGAGCCACAATTACAAATAGATAAGATTAATATAATATTAGATAATTATAAAGAGGAGATTAAGAATGAAGAGAAGAGGGAAAGGCAAGAAGAAATCAAACAGCTGGAAGAAACTTTTAACCAAAAGATAGATGACATGTTCATGTGCAAAAACACCAGTATGTATGCAACTACCATGTTGGGAGATACCCTATCAAGGAACTTAACAATTCATATGTGAGTAAGGAGGAAGGATTTTCAGATAAACAGTTAAGGGGGTTATGTGAAAAAAAATAAATTGCAGAATGATTACAAATCGAAACAAAAGGAACTGGATAGCATTCGTGCTGAAATAGAAAAATTAAAACCAGCAGCTAAAGAAGCTAAGGCAGTTAAGACAAATCAGAAGGAAGGATACTTTCGATGACAAAGATAAACTCGGACTTGTAAATATGTAAATAACAATTCTTATATTAAAATAATGCTGCAGTTATTAAAAATAAATACTGTTTAAAAAATTTAAATAAAAGATAGATGTTTTTACAAGAATAATTTGAGCAATGTTATTAGAATAAAAGGAATATGGTAATGATACAGCTAAACGTTTTACATACTAATACAATTAAAATTTAACAAAATAATTGGAGACAACTAAGAGAAAGAGCGCTACTACAAATCTGAATGAGAAATATCTAAATAAAGAAACAAGAATATGAATATGGTGTTAAAATTTTGTATTGACTATTTGAAATGTGAATCTTGTAATGAGAAATTATTTATAATTCAACAATTACGTAATTAAAAAAGATGGAGAACAAAGATGTATTCATCTAAAAGGTTTAATTAAATCTTGGACAGAACCCAATAGTGGCTATCCGGAATTAAGATTTGTTGCCGTTCCGAAATAGAGCGGGAGGTAAGGTAAAATGGAATGAAGGTATGACAAAGAATAATATAATAATTAATTTAAATAAATAATTGTAGCAAAAGTAATTTATTGTTGAATGAAACGAAAAAGGGTAAGAAGAATTTACATTTTAAAAACAAAATAGAAGAAATAAATAACAGAAATATTAATATTATTAATGAGAAGGAAAGTCAAGTGACAAAGTACATTCGTAACATTGTAGTAGTTAGGAAGAAGGGTTAAATGGTAAAATGGTAAAATGTATACAAGTCCTTTTGCATTAATTAAGAGCTTGAGAAACTTGAGAGAAGAAGAATGTTAAAACATAAAGTAAAATGAAGTCCTTGTATAAATAATACTGAAAATAATTTTTAAATGTTGTTTCTTTTATAAAAAAAGTTTTATTTTGAATAAATGATTTTAATGTTTATTAAGTTATTTGAAAACAAGTTAAGATTTATTACTGCTTGTTTATGTTAAAAAGAAAAATTAGAAATAAGAAAATAATGAATGATTTATTTTCTTATTTTAATTTTGAGGAATTATGTAATGATATACATAAGGGTGTTAGAATCAATTTTAGAAAGGATTAAGGGAGTACAATGGTTGAAAATAAACTAGATCTATTTAAATATAAATTGGGAATGTGAATAATTATTATGCAATTAGAAAGTAAAAGAGGAATTTGTAATTGAGTGGAAAATGGCTAATTAGAATACAGATGGATTCGCAAATAATAAAATATTTAAAAAATTAAGGTTTGAAGGAAATGACATACTCAATTGTAATAAAATTATAAAATTAGTAGGTGTAAATCAAATATTATTATGAGATAGAGTGTAAAAATTGATATCGTTAAGGACTTTGTTTCAATTATTTGAAATGACAATTTTTGAAAAATGCAACAGAAATAATTTGGTGTGATTAAAATATAAAAAATAAACCCTATTTTATTGAGAAGCAGTTTGGATAATAGAAAGAGTAATAATAAAATTTGAGTGGTGAAGTTAAAAGGAAATATAAACCAAGAAGAATAATTAAATACTTAAAACTAAGAAAGATTACAAGTATGTGGTAAAACTAATGGCGAGTAGAATTAATCTACAAATGTGAATAACTGAAGACGAATAATAAGTCAAGTTTATTGGAAAAGTACATTTGACATAATACATTAATCGAATTGGATTACGTCAAGTTGTTTGGTGATAAGGGAGAGTTCCATAGGAGGACCATAAGTTAAGAAGGCACGTCCCAGGAAGTTGACAGGCAGTATTGGAAGTAGGTGTCTGCATATTTGGTCTGTTAGCTGCATGCTGTGGGGAAAGTTTAAATTACTGATTCTGAACAGTTGAGACGTCATCTCTCAGAAGGGCCTTTCATTGCAGGAAGGTGTATGAGAGGTTGGATCAGTAGCCGGAGAGGAGCAGATTAGTTGAGACCAATTGAAATGTGGGTGATTTGAATAGCAAGGTAATTACTAAAGGGTGTTTTTTTTTAGAGGCGGAGAACTTTCAATTGAAATAAAACACAGAAAAATGTTTTTAATATCCATGAAATTGGCTTTATTTGAAAGATAATTTTATGGCATTTATGTTTGAATATGATTTCGGGCATGTGACCGCCGCGGCTGGCGTGTAGTACATGACGTAATCTGGAGGTCCAATTTTCACACGCTCTTCGCAGTAAATCAGGTAGCCAGTTAACAGATCCATTTCGTGGATCCATTTTGTGGATCTGTTAACTGGCCACCTCTTTCGTGCGATTTGACGCCGTTAGATTATTTTCTTTGAGGATATGTAAAGTCGCATGTCTACGTCGATAAACCGGAAACAATTGAGCACTTGGAAGCCAACATTCGACGCGTTATTACCGAAATACAGCCTGATTTACTGCGAAAAGTGTGTAAAAATTGGACCTCTAGATTACGTCATGTATACGCCAGCCGCGGCGGTCACATGTCCGAAATCATATTCAAATAAAACCAAATTCATGGATATTAAAAACATTTTTCTGTGTTTTATTTCAATTTAAAGTTCTTCTCCTCTAAAAAGAAACACCCTTTAGAAATGAAAATAAAGACTATAAAAGTGAATTAGTTATTAAAGGATTACTTACTGTTTTTATTATTGTTGTATACTAGAGAAGTAATCTGGTATTTGTCATTTGAATTTCAAATCTGTTTGACATATAGTTGACATAAGTTATTTTGACTTATGGGAATGATATTTAAAAATTTAGAACAGCAACTTTCAGAAATAAGCAATCTAGATAAAGGAATCCACCCCTGATTTTTCAGGAGCTAGCACAAATTATAATGATTGATATTATGAATAGTGATGGGCATAACCGGACAATTTTCATAACCGAATTATTTGCATTCGAATGATATTAATAACCGAATGATTATTTGAATACTCATTCGAATAAATTTTGGCTCTCGATTCGTTTCGATTTCGCCGGTTGGCCGGTTATGCGGTTCAGCGTCATCTGCATAGGCATCGTAACTTGCAGATAGCAAAGGAACTCACTTAATCGTTAATTATAATAATTGTATAAATGATTTTTATTTGATTTATAAGGAGTTTGTGCAATAAGTAATTGTGGATATGAATGAAATATATCTGGATACACCTTTATTGTTTTCGATTGCTGACGATTTATAATAATATAATAATAATTAATAATATATTCTTGTATTTGTATGAGTTTTACGACTCGCTATTCTGCATTAGCTCGATTACTCCTACATTCTTCCGATCTATAACCAAAACATCATATGTACATTATGTGTTATGTATTGGAAATTAAGAGGTATTTATTAAGAAGTGTAGAAAGAAAGAAATATACGGCACTGCTTGCTAATCGCAATAAAAAACAGTGGTAAAACTTGTATGTTTATCGATCGGCCGAGTTAAAGGCGGCAAAAAATTGATTTATGTTCATATCATATGACGACGGATCGACCGCGAGCCTCAGCCGGCAAGGAAGCAAGGGAGAAAACTGTAGAGCGAGACGCCCAAATGGTGTTTTCAGTACAATATGCCTTGCTTATGGTGATGAGTTATGAATGACGTATTATTTACAGAATTTCGATCACTCGCAGGTCGCTGCTCAGGATGAGGTTATTTTTCATTTGAATACTTGGAACGAAAACCGAGTTATACAGGTTATTTCAATAACCGGATAACCGGTTATTTTTCATTCGAATAAGCCCATAATCACTAATTCTGAACATAAATAGGGCAATTTTAATTTGACAAAATAAGAATATAATTCAAAGACATATTAATATCACTATACCTGAAGGTACATTGCATTATAAGGCGCCACAATGTGGACCTTAGCAGCATATTGGCTAATGCCAGACACAAGGGAATGGAGGGGGGGGGGGGGGGCAAGCAAAACTTCTTGTACTTGCAATGTGTGAATATAACAGTGGTTGTTTTTTTTTTGGGGAAGGGGCACGTGGGGGGAGTTGTAACAAACTCAATGCAATTTAAAATTTAAGAACAGCGAAAATCATTATTGTTGGTCCCTCTACCGGTAATAATTTTAACTAACGAGGTTGAATATTTCCAAATGCGTAAAGCTATTACAAATAAATAACTATCCTAAAATGGTGTATATATCGCAAAACCTATTAGAACAAATTCTACAGATTCCAATTTTGGTTCTAATATATCGAGTAACTCCGTCTGCAGTGGTCACTAGTTTGGCTAAGTAGCCCGGTGGATGCTGTTGCCTGTGCCAAGCCTTGATAAAAAGGGAGGGTTCTACAGAGAAGTTAGCACACTACTTGAAGAATTATTGTATTACATTAACATCAATGGACGTTTATTTTCGACTACTTTCTTTGGATGAGTCCAGAGACCAGGCCCACACATAAAACTATCCGAGGCATAAACACGTCTAAAAGACGAAGGAAAGATTTCTTCAGACCTTCACGATTCAGGTCTTTGGATGACGCAAAAGAGATTTTTCAATTCCGTCTGCTTGTTGCCGCTATAAAAGTATTTGTTAAAGGAACACCGTATTTTGTATGCGGATTATGTGCCTTCCTGGCATAAAACCGAGATTTTCGATAAAATATATACAGTGTGAGTACCTTAAAAAATTTAATTCTGCCTATTTTTGCTTTAACTCAAGAGCTATGATTTAAATGAAAGTAATATTTTGCACATAGCTCAGATTTTTACCTTTTACGAAAAAGGACATATTTTGGACCCAACTTATACAGTGTGATTACCTTAAAAAACTAAAATGTTGTTTATTTTTGTTTCGACTAATAAATATATAAAAGTGATTATTGCCACATAGCTCAGGCTTTACCCTTGACGAGAATGAGAACCAACAGATACAATATGAATGTTCTAAAAAATAAAACGAGAGTCAACAATATATGCGTTGTATTTAAAGCGGCCTACTTTACTTCGGCCTATCGCACCGATCGTTGAAATTTCATTCACAGGATTGTTAGCAGGTTTATTTATTTAGAAATGTTGATGTAATTTGCATTATTGTTTCCTTCTATTGTTTCAGTATTATTATGAACGTGGAGATATTAATACCACTAATTTCCTTTGATTTTTAAAATTGTTTAGTGCCACAACGTTCACTTGCTAGGAAAGTTCTGAGTAAAGCATTTTTCAGTTTCTTAGTAATATTGTTCACAGTCGGAGTTTTGTTTTTCCGGCACAAAAATTAATTTAATTCAGCCAGATTCTTTATTTTCATAGTGTTTCAGTCAAAGCTGAATATCAAAACTGGGATTGTGCGTGGACAGCACTAGTAAAAACTTCAAATGAATTAAATTTAACTAATCGGAAAAATTCTAAGTGGGACTCTTATCCAGGACACCAATTACTTCAACAAGCCACGCCATTGAATCAGGCTTGAAAGGAGTAAATTTTGATGCAAATTTTCCCCGACTACTGTAAAAACAAAGATCCGATTTGAATTAAGACAGGTTCAAAAAAACTATTAATAAACACACCTACCGGGGTCTCATAAAAAGTGCAATATCCTTTCGCGATTATGCCAGCGAACAGCGGCACCGAGAATAAAATTTTATCCTGCCGAGAATAAAAACTTTGTAACTCTAATTAATAACGCAATATCCGTGCCCCACAAGCACGTGTGACTTGCAGCAACATAAAAACCCAATTTCGGCAAAGGGCCAAGAAAGGGCGAAGTTGGTCGTAAAGAAAAATTAGCGGGCGAAGTGCACTTTCGATTCGGTGCAGGGCCACGCACTCGGCTGCAGTCGGAATTTTAAAGCGCGGCATTCATTAATACTTTTTTAATTAAAGGCAGAGAGATATTTAGGCGACGCATCAAATAATTCGTGGAAAAAGTGGAAACTAAGGGACGGCGGCGAACACGTGCGCGTTCGTGCCCTCCATGCTAAAGCTGATATGGAGGAAGGGATTTGCAGTAATGACATTTTAAGTTTAGACTGCTTGCCCTGAGTAAGGGCAAAGTACATTAGGGCTAAAATTTTCGAGATTTCTGTTTTATGTGCCGCGGCCTTAGAACACTTTTAGTTTCATAATTCCTTCTTCGGGAAGGCCGTAAAAAATTCGAGCACTCGCACAAGCATAAAACGCCCGCGAAATTAGCTAAGAAACTTCGCTCCCAGAAACAATCTGCCCGAGTGGAGGGAAATCCTTAATATACTCGCAGTCCTTAATTCTTTTAATAATTTTTCTTTATAATTAAAATTCTTTTCTTAAGCAGCGTCGCATTAGCAAACAGAAATTTATGTCGGCCGCTAGTCGCAGGGCGATGAGGAAAAGGAAAACAAAACGTATTTGCAGCGGAATTAGAAATTCGCTATTCTGCAGGAGTCTCGCCGAAACCTTATTACACATTTCTTATCTAGAAACACATTATTGAAATCTGTAATCCATCTGATATCGGATTTTCAACAAATTGAATCGGGGCCGGTTTAATATCATATTCAAACAGTGCTGTTCGCAGAACACGTCCCGGATCAGGCTGGAGAAAAGTGCATCACGTTTGCTTGTTCTGCGCTATGCAAATGTTGATTAAGATTCTTTAAGAGAAGTAAATTGCACTGCAGTATCGGAGTAATAAATTTGGTCTGAAATTTTAATTTATCGCAGAAGCTGCAGTGCACCGCACATGATTAAATTGTTTAAGAAAAATGCTGTACGTTTGCCTCCTTGGGCGTTAATTTACGTGGACATATTTTATAGAAGATAGGGTGGCCTAAGGGAATTTTGTGACGCCTGATTTCAAATATGTCATTGGGAATAAGCAATTCGTTAATATAATTTTAGATGGTAATATATTAAACCGGTTTGTTCTAATTTAATTTACAAACAAACTGCTGTTTTAGTGATTCTATCGAAATTACTAACATATTCCATTCATTTGAATTACAAAAAAATATCACCGACTTTACTAGAGTACACAAAAATTCCAAGTCGTGTATCGACAACATCTTCACAAATTTTGAAACACAACTTGCAACTGTGGCTGAATTTCAAATAATTAAATTTAACACCATTCAAAAACGGGCGACCTCTGTTTACAAAACCGTACCAAATAAAAGTTCTAGAAATAGAGTCAAATTTTCAAATTACCTCTTAAATGAAGATTGGGTAGAATTATATAGAAAGTCTGACCAAAACTGTGCAGTTAATGCTTTTTATAAAGTTTTTTTATATTATCACGATTTATCTTTTCCTCCCATTAAAATAAATACAAATAACAATTGTAAAAATGCCTCTATATTTACCAATCCAGAAATAGTTTCGGCCAGGGAAGCAATAAATAGTCTTGGAAACATTTTGAAATTGAAATTGTAAAATAATTATCTTCTATCGGCTGAATTTAAACAAAAAAATACGAATACGAACAAAAAGCTCTTAAAATTAAAAAAAGAAAAAATCAGTACAGAAATTTTGGAGTCTGATAATAAACAAAGAACAATATGAAGAATAATAAAATAAGGTGTAAACAATAACAATAGCAATGGAGTGTTAAGTGTGATTTCCCCAGAATCTCACAACGACTACTTTGTGCATGTAGCCCACGATTTATTTTCAAATATTCCCCCATCAAAGTACACACACAGTGTTTATCTAAAGAAATTACCAATAAACAATAGACAATCACTCTTCTTATATGCTGTTGAGGAATCAGAAGTACAAGATATTATAAAGGCATTAAAAAGGTCAAAATCACTAGACCTATATAATCAATGGGTTTGTATGTACAAAAAAATGTTTTATGTTTATCTGCCCCGATAGCTCATATTGCAAACATTATATTAAACGCGAGCATATTTTCTAATAAATTGAAACAAGCCAAAATTATACGTTTATATAAATCCGGTGAAATTGATGATAGATCAAATTATAGACCCATTGCACTTCTCTCCATTTTGGCCAAAATTATAGAAAAAAATCTGTAAAAGGCTTTACGCAGAACTTCCCTCGTCGACATTGTGACAACAATATATTTTAAAAATCAAATTAAGTTTACTATTCTTTTGTCATCGTGAGAGTCTAACGCCCTTTTTCTTTGTTTTAAAGAAAAGACATTGTGAGATTTTGATCTAATTGTCCGCTGTTCGCAAAATACAGTCTCGTTATTAAAAAGACTGTCTTTGTAATCGTCAAATGTAAGTCTATTCAAAGCAGCTTTGGTAATACCTTTAGCTTTCTCTGTAATTCTAAATTCCTCATTCTCAGCATCCTCCAGTGTTTTCCTTGTTTTTATTTAAAAACTTTTGCTGTCGCTCACGTCCTACACCTGATCCTCTCTTTACTAATTTAATTTTTAAATTTCTTAATATTGCCGCTGCGGCTTTAATAAACTAAGGTTTGTTTCTAACTTGTAAGGATTTTAATTTTTACCACCACCATCACGAAGAAACCGCCTAACAGTTAAAATAGTTCTATTTACAAGCTTAATCCACCTATCAACCTCATCACGACATTTTATAAACTGTAATGCACGCCTAATTGATTTTATAGAATTTGAACTCAATTCTGAAATGCTATTTGCTGCACACATATTGAAAGTACGCGTGTCGCTGTAACACTGATTTTGCAGACAGCCGAAATTGCGTATTTAGAGAGAAAACACATCTGGCGAGCAATGATGTCATCACCCGCAAATTTCTCACACATAACTACTTCGCTGAACTATCAAGAGGAGGCAATTTACTCCATGCTGTGATGTACCACATGTGTGATGAGTCATCATAACACATGTTGCCACATGCTGTGATGAGTCATCGTAACGACATGTTACAAGAACATGCGTGTATAACACATGTTCAGGATAATTTTAGTCTTCAGCGTCAACGCAAATTCCCAGACTATGACGTCACCCTGAGGACAATCACCTCGTAAAAAATACCCCCACAGTAACACCTGCGCGACATCCGGTGCGCGCAAATATCGCCCCTATTAACAACCTGCGCAGAACACATGCGCAGAGACACACTTTGGTCCAGAACCCCTCTTGTATTACTACTGAGTAAAAATATTATCACGTTTCTAATAAATTAAAAACATTTTCAAATAAAAAAAAATTATCCCGCTCAGGTTTGAACAAGCCGCATCTGCAGAGCGCCCCAACATAGAGACCCTATCTGCATCGATAAAGCCATCTACGCTACCAAGCCCATTTCTAATAAGTCCGGCGCGAGCTGTTTTTAAAGAAAACGCTGTTATTGTTAAAATGTTTTTACTTTCTTGTGACATTATTCTCTATCGGTTGAGTGTTATTTTCGGCAAATGTAAAGCTTGACCTATGTGAAAGTTATTACTTCCTTTTATTTCAAAATTAACACAAAAATAATCAATTATTTAATTTTTTTAAAGTGCTCACCCTGTATATATTTGTATGAAATTGTACCGGTTCTATGCCAGGTAGATATATAATATGTGCAAAATATCGTCTTCCTCATACAAATAGTTTTTGAGCTATACTGCCAAAAGACAGACAGCCAGACAGATAGACAGACAGACAGACAGACAGACAGACAGACTGACGGAATTAAGAAAACCTCTTTTTCGTCATCTAGGGACCCTGAAACGTGAAGATTTGAAAAAATCTCGGAAGATGATTTTTTCGTGATTAGAATACTTCCTTCGTGTTTCAGACGAGGGAAGTAAAAATATTGCAGTTCGAATTCTAAATTTCTTTGAAACCAACCATATTTTTACGGACAGACAGTTTGGGTTCAGAAAAGGAAAGGAATCGTCGGGAGCCGTGCTGAATCTCTTTAATTATATAACAGAATAATTGAAAAATAAAAAATCTTCCTTTGCATTATTTCCTGATTTAAGCAAGGCGTTGGCCTGTTTCTCAAAAAGCATTACGGTTGCAGGGGAGTAACTCTAAAACTAATGTCGTCCTACTTATCTGACAGAGCTCAATGTGTATTTTGCAAAGGTCAGTATAGCCAGATATCTTCAATTCAACATGGTGTCCCACAAGGAAGTGTATTGGGACCGTTGTTATTTTTAATCTATGTTAACGACTTGCCTAATGCCATCCCAGTTTACACAACTTTATTTGCAGGCGATACGACCTCTGCAAACCACATAGAAGATGAAACTAGTCAATCAATTACAAACCAACATTATCAACCAAGCCTCATATTGGTTCCAGGCAAATAAGCTTTGTTTAAACCAAAATAAAACTACCACTTTACTATTTTCAAATAAGCAAAATATCTGTGAATCCGTAAAATTTTTAGGCTTTACCTTGGATAACAGACTAACTCGGCAAGGCCATGTTGACAATCTTTCAATTAAGTTATCAAGAACGATCTATGTAATTAGACAAATAAAAAATCGAGTAACTTAGATGCTGCCATTATTGCATACCACGCATTATTTCATAGTGTAATGACGTACGGTCTGATAAACTGGGGTACCTCTACACATATTAAAAAAAATTCATTGTACAAAAAACAGCCTTGAGACCGCCCAGTTGTAAACCATTGTTCAAAAAATATAACATATTAACGCTACCGTCAGCAATACTATATTGTAATCTATTACACATAAAAGAACATTATCGTGATTATACAAAAAACGGCGATGCCCATGGTTACGACACCCGCAGTCGAGGCGACATGTAGGTTCCGCAGCAGAGGTTAATGTCCACTAAATGAAATAATTTCGGAATAGGACTGTTTAATTTCCTCCCTAGTGCTCTCAAAGATACCCCAACAAAACTCTTCAAAGTTAAGCTTAAAAAACATCTTCTGGCCAATGTCTACTATGAACTTTCCGATTTCAAATTTGTTTAAAATTAAAACGGTTTTGTTTTATTGATTATAGTATTATGCTTTTACTGTATTTTTCTGTAGATGACTATTTCTGTAAACGCATTTCATATTTTTTAAATATTTCATATTTTTATATTTTACCGAGAATTGTGAGATATCTAAGCACCGCGGTGTATATTATGATGAATAAAATACTACTACTACTATTAAATGCACGAACCGTTTGAACTAAATAATTCACTTAAAACAACTGACAAAATTTGACTAAATCGCAACATCGCTGTGTGGACTGAGTAGCCTAGTGGTGTTGTTGCCGGCCCCTAATCCGAATAAAGCAGGAGGTACATCTACAAACTAGGCCAGCAACCTACTTGTAGACGTAACATAATTCTGGCCGCAGAAATCAACTGAAAGCCTCGGAACCTGAACGGATGAATGAGTTGATCACAAACGCGAGAGAACAGAAAGCAGATTATGGAAAAAAAATCGAAGAACTGTTATGTAGAATATTATGCCCTGGCCAAGAAAAGGTGAATTAATTCAGGAACTTAAGGCGAAAAAATTATTATATGTGCATTATCAGAAACAAAAAAAAATGTGATAAAGGTTGAAGGTTACATTCTCCTAGCTGTAGTAGTATGCCGAACGACAAAAGAGCAGTCTGGAGTTGGTGTACTATTGTACGGGCTGTTTGAGAACAACATTGAAAATACCAGTTACACTAACGATAAAATCCTGTAAGAAAATTTTTCGGAATTTAGCTTTTTCCTGTATTTCATTTCCCGCATAATTTAAGCTCAAGTTCATAGTTCGGTGGTGCAGTCAAAATTTTAGTCCGTTCGATCCTTTCGTCCTCTCGATTTAAATGCTAGTGTATCGCAGCTTATCCCGTCGATTTTTAATTAAACTTTTTTCTCACATGCCGTCTGGGTGACGCCATCCTGCTCTTATCGCGTTTTTAATGAGTTCCTGGTTCCAGTGATGCGATTGCATGACTTACCTGTGAATCCCCTTTATAAGCGAAATTATGTTTCATGATTTCATCCCATGGCAACTCTATGCTATGAGTGGAATAAGGAACGAGTTTAAGTCACGCTTGCACCTTGTTATTTAGTTCATGCATCGTTGGCCGAAGCATCATTCAGTGGCGGCCCTCGAGATCGTTCAGAAGAGTGGTCGGTGTGTCCGGGGCGCGCGATCGCGCGCCGTTTTAATAAAATAAATTCGAAATTTGTGGAATTGCATTGTTGTCTATCGTCGAGTTCAGTGCATAGTCGTTCGTGGTGACCATTTAGCAGAGTTTTCCGTCTCCAAAAACTAGCATCTTCTGTCACGCTGTTCCAGCGGATCTTATTTGGAATTCTCAATTGTGTGCTAAAGCTGTCAGTGTAACGAAGGCCCGATACCGTACCGTCATCTGCTTGTTTGCCCGGGGTTTAGTTCAAGTCTCCCTCGTCTTGGGGATAAAGTGCCGCTTACACCCGCTCGAATATCTCCCCCCATGTGGTCCCTAATCGTTCTTTTCATGGTATTAGCTGAGGTGCGACCCTTAGCTGCATTGGACATCAGTTTAGAGCATCTGGATCCCTACACCAGGTATTTGTTAGTTGTTAACCGTTGTACCGCCTACACATTTACAGTGAAGTGATTTGTGAAGTGTTGTCCTGTCAAGCTATGCCTTTGTTATTTTAAATTGTAAGATGTGGAACAGGAACTACCGTTTTGAAGTGAATTTTTAGTCTTGCCGTCAAGTTTTATTGTTTATATTTTGTTTTGCATTGTAAGTTCAAGTCAAAATTATCGTTGCGTCATTATTTGAGTGATTGTTGATAATTTTGATCATGCAACGTAGTTCCTTTGTGCAGAATTTAAAGTCATTACTGTTTGAAATGTAGCCATGTCGTTTGATATTAATTTTACCGCTGTGTTTAGTTTAAACGTCTCCATTTAACATGAATAATAGGGTTTCCAGTCCCGGGATTCTACCACAAAAACCGAGTCCCGGGACCATAGCCAGCCCAGGCGAAGTCCCGGGACCATGTCAACATGCGTGCGTATACTCGATATCAGAGAATTAGGACGGGTATTCACTGGCGTCCGGCGTATTACTCATGCCTCTTGCAGATTCTGTATTATTTGCGTTTTCCGTAGGCAGGAAAGGTATTGTTTTCGGTAGGTTAGAATTAAACCTGTGTGTTGTTTCAGCCACATTTGCATATCTTCTCCTATTTATGTATTTGTATGTTTTTTTATTGGATTTAGATATGTGCGAAGAAGCTGAATAATTTATATTTTTGGGTTTTAAGTGTGTTCTTTATTTGTTTGCCAAAGCGTTACAATTAGAATGAATTCCGATTCGCAACCTACCTTCATTCTACATTTAAAAAAACAACGATTTGAAGTCACTATGGCAACAGTTTTATATATTGAAGATAAACAATTGGCGAAATGTAAAGTTGGTTTCTACAAAATTATCATTATCAGAGGCAACTTGACGAAAGGATTACACACGCACTTTGCAGTTCAAACAAAAGCAAAAGATGAAGAGCGACATACATGTTTAGTACCAGAAGAAAGCAATGAAGTTGTAGACAAGCCCCAACACAAATTATTAGCCCAGAAATACTTTATTTAACTTAAAACACTTGTTTTTCTTTGGAAATTTCATTCGAAAATTTCACCTGTACACTATTTCCCTTTCGGGACCATTTTCGGGATCTTCCGAACTAGTCCCGGGACCTGAAGTTTAGCTTGTAAGTCCCGAAAACACTTTTGGTCCCGGGACTTGGAAACCCTAATGACTAACCCCTTTTGCACATAATTTTTAACTGTAAAGAGTAAACGTTTTCATGTTCATTGACATTTACATATTTTCTATTTCAATAAAGTTCATTGTTAATTACTTACGTTTTTCATTGATGTGTGGATGCATATATTTGTGTTTTGTTCTGATGTACAGAAATTCAGACGAGTGTAAGATAATGTCACCAAAGGTAAGTTCAAGTCAGCTGTTGCAGTCGCCGCATCAAACTGTGTCAAGGTAGAAGTAGAAAGGAGGGCTCACTTCCTTCTACTTCCAAAGTGGGCCTAGCTGTGTTGATCTTTCCCGATTTAGTCCGAAAGTGGTGGCGATTCAATAATATAACATCTTTTAGCTCGTTTACCGAATCGCAGTCCTAATTCTAATGTAGTAAAAACCAGCACTTTCCCCTGAGCGTTTTAAGCCGGGGCAACCTCCTGTTACCGTCCATAGTATCGGGGTTGGGGCTATGTATCCGGTTAAAGTTCCCGATTGTGTCGTTAAGGTTATTTACGTGGTAACCAATTGTTGCTTTTTTTGTGAATGAAGTCGCGTTTTGTGGATAACAGATGTGGCTCCCAAGCGCTTGGCCTTGTTTTGCCCACTTGAGGGTCTGTTTTGTGACGTTAATACCCGTTTTGTCGGTAAAAATTCTAGATGGTACCCTTACATTTGAAGACTCGATAATATATTTAATTAGTTGTATCAGGAGCATACACTCCTGATACAACGAAAACTAGAGATGAATGTTATGTGTTAAAAGTCATTTATAAAAATCTATGTAATTATTTGCCCGATCCCTAATAAATCAAGATATTACCTACAATATAATTAAACACAAGTCATTGCCTAATCTGAATTCAGAAGATTTTCCAAATTTCTGTCAAGGTGCTTATCTTCTCTGTCATTTTCCAATTTGTGCTGATGCAGGGAGGACGATGTGAAATACATGTGAAGTTAACTTATTTGGGATTTTCGCTCTCACCCATGCTAATTAATACTGTGCTATGGCTTTCTATATGGAAATTGTATGATTTGGATGGAGGAGGTATTTTTCGTGATTTTTTCATAATCAGAAATTTTCTGTAATTGAACCTGACAGCATGTTACGATATTGGAAAAATGGAGCAGAACATCTCAACGGTAAGCCCTAGTTTATTTTGTATTAATTCTCGCTTTAGAAAATTTTTGTAAAAGATTTCGTTTTTGCAAAAGGCCCCGATGGCAGTCCACCTCTGGTGTCCTATCACCGAGCTATACATTACCTGCAGCCGAAGGTCGTAATGTGAAAAATCCGTTCAAACTTTGCGCAAGCATCTGGCTTCCCTTGAGGCTTATCCACATAGTTTTGCTTCTAGGTCACCTGTTTCTACCTATTGACCAGAAACAGGTTTCCTTTTAGCTAACCTATTCTCCTGCGTTAAGGAATTGGTCTACGAAATAGCCTGCAACCTCGACCGAACCTGTGCTTTTACCTTAAGTTTGCGACCGATCATCTCAATTGAATTAAGCTTAATTATTCCCCTATTTGCAAGACATTGAGTAACTAATTCTTTCTACTCGACGAATTGAAACCGTTTATGATTTTAATTAATTACTAAGCGTATTTCGGGGTTTGTTAACGACCCTACTCTGAAGCAAGTACTTGGGGTCTGTAGGGTCTAACATTTGATTATTGATAACATAAAAATGTTCTTGCATTTGTGGGTTTTCGGTAAAATAAAATCCGAACCCATAATTTAATCTTTGGTAAATAACGCTATTTTTGATATGCGCTTTTACTGGAAATTTTAGAACATCATCGTGACCATATTATAGGGCACCGACTAACCTTTTGGTAATGCAAATTGCTTATTCAATCATCCATTTTTGTATCATTTATTTTGCCTAAATATTCATAACTTATGAGTTTTAAAACGACTATCTTTTTTATTTTTCTGCATGGTTTTTGTTGCATTGTGATATTAACTATGATATTGTAATCGGGTATTATTGTATTGTATATTGCATATGTTCTGCCGAGTACTGTTTGGTTGACATAATTATACTGCCCTGATATTCACTCGTGAGAATTTTATTTTTGCCCTTTCCATCGTCTCTTTCTCATGGATTGGTTTTAGTAGCACCTTTTCGACGTATACCTTATTTGTTTAGCAAAGTGCATGGGTTAGTTGCTACTTGGCACTCATATATTTTTATAATTTAAGATTAGTCTCTCGTTTAACCCCCGACCAGCTTCGGTTGAGAAGTCGGCTGCTTTTGCTATTCCTCTAGGTAACTGTCAGAGTGACTTAACAGGAAAGAGCAGCGTTTTATGAAAAATTGTTAACAGAAATAATTGATAACGCGAGATGACAAAAATGCTTATCATGGAAGATTTCAATACAAGAATAGGAAATAATGTATTACCATGAATTATGCAAAGATTGCATGAACATGTAAACAACGATAATGGTGATCTATTTATATCCCATTGTGCAATGAACACTCCAGGAATTAACAACACGTTTTTAACCTTTCTACGAAATATTAATCTACCTTTAGAAATAGTAGAGAGCATCAGTTAGTAAGGACTGTGGTCACAAGCAGCGATTACAGAATATCAAATTCAAAATGCATGCAGTAAAGTAAGTGCAACTCTTAACTGTTGAAAAATCTAACATTCAATCTTTCACAAAGCACAAAAACGCATTATCAAGACCGTCTAGAAGAAAAATGCGACAAAGTTTACAACAGTACTACACAAAAATCCTGGAAAATCATTTATCTCACATCAATACATATTAAAAATGTAACAAAAATGTAACATTTGAAAAAAACGTTGGAGCCGTTTTTGAGAAAATAAAAAAAAGCTGAAAAATTACAAGAGTAAAACAACGTACTTCCGGTTATGCGATTTTCTTCAAAAGCTTGCTGTCGCATCTAGATAGCACACAAAACTTATATATGAAGTTTCAGCGCCGTACCTCTTTTCGCTTTTGAGATATTCTGTGCACACACACACAGGCACAGAAGACACAGGTACAAACACATAGACACACAGACACATAGACACACAGACAAACAGACCATTGAACAAAAATATGTTTTTTGGGTTCGAGGAACTCTAAAACGTGAAGATCTGTTGAAAACTCAATTTCGAATTTTTGGGGTGAATCCAATACTTTCTTTATTGTAAAAGGAAGTAAAAATATTTAAGACCCGACTCCGCAAGCAACCGGACATAAGAAGGCAAACCTACGCAATAAAAAAAACCACAATGGTTTACACCAAAAGTGAAATAAATCGCAAAAAGCGTACTTAAATTTTATAGAAGATGAATCTCCCGAGAACTTGAATTTTTAAATTCAACAAAAAAATACAACTGCAAAAAGAAGACAAATAAAACAAAATTATTGTCAAAAGTATTAGAACACGATCTGTATGGAGGACAGAAAAATATTTGGTCTAAGTTAACAAATAAAATAGAAATTAATGGTACTAGGTATTCAAACATATAAAGTACCACTAAAAGTATAGAGTACATACTTCAAAAACTATATACTCAACCAGATGAGGAGATAATTGAAGATGTAGGAGACTTAAACGAACTAGACATGCACGAGATCATTATCAGGAGAGAAGTAGCCGAGACGGGAAACACAAATAAATAAAAAGACCTCTGGTCCAGACTATAACAAATGACATGATCAAATATGGAAGAGAAGGATAAGTAAAAGCTGTACAACTTTTAGTTAAAAAAGTAAAAATCATGGATGGTGGAACTATACCGTCAAACCAGAAATCGAAAGTAACTATCCGTAATTCTAAAAAAAGATAAAAGAGAAATATAGAAAACTGTAGGGGAATAACTATACTATACTATAATATACTATACTGAACAATACACTTAAACTTTTTTTACAAATTATACATAGGAAACTTAGCTCCATCTTGCCACTTAATAATAATGTGTCTTTTATTTCCATAAAACCTATAATTATACAGGGGAAACAATAAAGAGTTTGCTTTGCGGAAATCAAAGCGGGGTTCCGTTGAGCATCCAAGATGCGTTGCCGTTCTTACATGTAACCTTCAAAAACAAACAAAAAGATAGATTCTAAATAAAGTTGTAATATAATATTATTTCATTTTGGGACCACAATCTTGTTTATTGGCACTCTATAGCAGGCGTAAAATGACTTTTATGACCCTAGGGCCTATAAAGTTACTAAGCAGTATAACAAACACCAACAATGTAGTATAGAAACACCAACAATCTGCATGCAAACTATAGCACACGGAACTAAACTATAGCTCACTGCATCGAGAATAAACATGATTTATATATTTTCCTAAATGAAGTATGCTGTAGAATTATTAGAGTGTAGCTCAATTTATTATATACATGAAAAGTTCGATAAAAGTAAGAGCATTTAAATGTGTTCTGTGTTCTGGAATGGACAAAGAATTTTTCCTGCGAATATTAATATTATGTACGTCAGATCGGAATCTAATCTTATTATACAAGTAGGTTGAGCATTTCGTTGTAATGACTGCATATTCAGTCAACCAGCTGTTTGTAATTTTTGTGACCTTTTTTCATATTTTTGTGTAGCATATATGTATTTTAGGCATGAGTTTTGCAGTTTTGTAATCTGTTTGTGTTCTCTACTTTCAGACATGGTCCATCCCATAACAGTAGTGTATGCGCGAAAGTACCAGAGATTCATAAATATTTTTTTCACATTTGTACTTAAAACTTGTCGGTGAGAATAAAGACTTGTCAAAATACCGTAAGATGACTTGAGAATGTTTGTCACTTGTTGTTTAAATCATAAAGAAGAGTCTATTGAGCGACCCAGATTTTTTACCACTTTCACTGATTTAATCAATTTTCCCTTAATTCCAATGCGAATAAAAAGTAAGGAATCACTAATACACCTGAATGGCTCAAACAGTGTTACAGACGTTTTTTCGTCAAATGTTTTTCAGCTTCTCTAATGATACTCCTAATACAGGGTGTAGAAATGCTTTACGCACCATAGGGATTTCAATGGTAATTTCTTCATATGAAAATATTTGGTTCCCTAATTATTTTAGAGCAAACTTATATGGAAGTTTTTTGTAGAGAAAAAAATTCTGTATCTATTTATGCCAGAATTTGTCATTTTACATTTCGGAAAATCGAAAATTTAAAGAAATAAAATTACCATTTTTAGACAAATCAGTGGTGCCTTGAAATTACTGAAGCATCTCAAAGCATCAACAAATTAGTTTGCTGTTTATTTGTTTGCATCTGTCAAATGTAACGGCAACCATGGCACTTATTGCACCTGATCTGCTTCCAGCATACCACCATTTCACAATTTGCACCGATTTTTGAAAAAAAATGATAGTTCTAGTTTCGTTCATTATTAGGTTTTCTGACGTAAAATGAGAAAAATGTTGGCATAAATGAATGCAGAATTGTTTGCTCTACAAAAAACCTATTTACAAGTTTGCTCTAAAATAATTAGGAAAGCAAATATTGTCATATGAAAAAAAAATACCATTAAAAACCCTATGGTGCGTAAAACATTTCTACACCCTGTATACTGACTTCCATAAAAATCGCAACACCTAGAATTAATTGAGTAGTCCTCCGGGGACGTCCAGATTCAGGGCGACGTTGTTGAACCGCTTCTTCGGACCATCTGGACCAACATCTCAACACCGTTGCAACATTACGGTCATGCCAATAATACGGCCACGTTCAAAATCATTTAATTGACGATAATTTTTACGTTGATGAACTCTTGGCATTGTTGTTATAGTCAGAAGGCAATAGTGATCAAACAATTCGCAAAAGTGACAGTTATTACGCACCGATTGTTTTTTGTTCTAAAAATTTGTTGTTACTAGGTGTAAACAAACAAACGAAGAAAAAACAACAACCGATCGATACTTTTTATTCAAATTTTAATCATTACTTTGTTTCATCCAAATAGAGATTTTATAAAAATTTCAATAAAATCGCTCAATTAATTCTAGGTGTTGCGATTTTTATGGAAGACAGTATATATTTATTTACACGATCAGTAGCCACAGCTGCTGCATTTAACGTAACGAGAAATACATTTGCGTGTCATCAACATATTGGCGTGCTTTGCAAAACTTTTTGAGAAATTGATACATTGTAAAGGTATGATGCTTACAGCAATTCTGGTTGCATTACTAACGTGCGAAGACTAAAAAAAGATTCAAATTGGTATTGTATTTATTGCAACAACAAGTCACTAGTAAACATTGATAATTACATAAGACATTATTAGCAATAACTGTAATTTAATTAACAAAGGTTAGTAATTGAATAAAACAGTATCGTCAGGGTTGCGTTTAGCTTGTATTCAATATTTGTGCTTGGTATGGCAAATGTAGCTAATTTGTGATGACTGACAGATTAATTGTGTAACGTCAAGACACGATAGTGAATTCGCTTAAGTACAAAGCGTTACAGAAGCTTTTATGCAGCGTTTTGTATTCATAACGTAATGCCAACAATCGATAACTCAGCTAAAGGGTTATTAAGTAGTGTTAGAAGGAACAATGGTACAAAGAGCATTTGAAAAGCAACCTGGGAATTAAAGAAGACTACAAGAAAGTGCCAATAGTTTGTGAATCAGT
Organism: Agriotes lineatus; assembly: GCA_940337035.1. NCBI lineage: Eukaryota > Metazoa > Arthropoda > Insecta > Coleoptera > Elateridae > Agriotes > Agriotes lineatus. The sequence goes on along the minus strand of OW679197.1, from coordinate 33,847,338 downwards.
GTCATTTAACTAAAAGTGAAAACATCCAGCGCGGTTGGAGTGTTCCTGCATGACATTTAAGAAAACATTTAGAAGTTAAGGATCAATGAGTGTAACAACGTATTAAAACAATTGTGTAACAGCTTGCTATGTGCTAGGTGACCTAGAGTGTTAATTGTTGCTGTTTATTGGGGAAGCTGAGCCGAAAGTTTGTGTGTAGTTTTAGCTCGCTGTTTTTAATTAATTTCGTTGATAAAAGTATATTATTTGAGCCAGTTGTTGAGTTTTATTTATTCGCCATTGTGCCGAGGTCAACTGTGGTTAATTTGGTAGTGGTCTGTGGTGCAGTACAAAAGAAAATTTAACCTGGAGCTTTGCCTATTTGTGATTGTCTTCGAAACTAGGTTTCGGCAAGATTTACAGGTGCGGGAAGCAGAAAGTAGAGTGCAGCGTCTAGAGGAACGTGTGTTTGTGGTTTACAAAAAGGCAGCAACAGATAAAATATCGCCAGGAGGCAGGTATAAGCTTGACGTCCCTTTCAACCGTGGGCTGCTGTAAGGTCAACTTTCGAGCCCGATTCAACAAGGCTGGGAGCTACGAGAAGCGGACAGCAAGGTGTAGTACCTAGGGAAGGCTTTGTTCTTGGCCTAGAGATAGGCAGCAGCCGCTGAAAGGGTACCAGGAAGAAATTACGAGCTTTGCGTCACCTTTTTGCCGAAACCGGAAGTGGATTTGGCGAGCAAGCAAGAAAGAAAAGCAGGTTGGCGTGGGTTTAAACTTTGAAAAAACAAATTCCAGGTTAGCTTGATTGTTTGAATTGCATTGTTATTATTTACCTGAGGTGAACTGATTAATTGTTGGTTTATTTGTGTTCAAAATACGCTGGATTCCTGTGATTCGAACAGTTTTGTTTACCGTCAAATATTTGAGGTTATCGGTCATTCTTTAAAAACGTGCATTTGCCGTACGATGGTAAAATTTATACTGTGTAATAACCTAACCCTGTAGATACTCGAATCTCAATAGCTAACGGCGCAAAAGTTTAAATGAGTTGCTAATAGATAAAATATTGAAGGCATACACCTTTATAATTGCAGTAAAGCTTAATTCAACAATTATAATTTGTAATTTGCCCTGACAGAGGCAATATTCAAATCAAATTAAAACTGAGGTGCGGTCACTATTTTTTTTGATAAATATTACTAAATAATAATAATAATAAAACATACAAAAATAAAAGAGAGAGAGAGAGAGAGAGAGAGAGAGAGAGAGAGAGAGAGAGAGCGATTATATAATATTACAATATATAGCATAAAATAGAGGTTTCAATATTAATCCTTGGGATACACCTCTGTCAAGTATATTCGAGTTTGAGAGTGTGGGACCTAACTTTATGCATTATATTTTATTTTCTTTCTGCAGTAGTCCCACTGCACGCTCATCAAAACGTATGTCGTGATTCAGTGTCTCAAATGCTTTATTGTAGTCAAGCAAGACAAGTAAAGTGGTTTTATTCATCTCATTAGCTGTAAGAATATCGTCTGTTATATTAAGGAGGGCAGTAGCGCACTATAAACAGACTTACAACTAGACTGGGTTTCTGGGAGAATGTTATTGCAAGTGGGAAAGTCCCTAAAAGTAAATTGCTGACGATATTTTCAACAATTTTTCTTATTTCAGGAGAAGTACATAAAAAATCTGCGCCCACACCAATTTTTAAGTAATTTAATTAAAACGTGCCAAAGAAAGTTAAAAATAACTTCAAATTTCGAATAAAATTTTCAATTGTTACAGCAGTGACCTTGAATTTCGAAACTACTATCTTTGGTTCTTAGAGTGTGAATGAAAATTTGTAGATTTTAAATTCGCATTTTATTAATTGCAGCTACACATTTATTTTATATTAAAATACATTGATGGGATCAGAATAAGCAGTTATAGTTTGGTTTGCCCTCCTAGCTTGAATTTTACTACAGAACTCTGTAAAGACAATAGTCTGGAATAATATTCTCACAAAGGAATGCGTGGCGTAGGGCAAGCGGGTAAAACCCTTACCTCTGGCCAACATATTCATAGGTAGGGAGATGAAGCAAAAATGGGCGAAAAAGGAAAGATCGCCATTTCCAGCCACATCTAGAACTGTCACGTCCTGGTCAGGATATTATGAATACGTAATTTAGGAAACGTACGTAGGTCGCCGGATTATTTTTCAGTTTATTATTCCTCTTTAACCCAATTCCGGCGACCCAACTTTTGCTTTCTATGGGGCGTTCTCGTACGGAAGTAGGTGTCGCTTCCGGAAAATTTATTTACGAGCCACGCAGGCCTGCGAATAAACGCTTTGATTTTACATGCGACCTTCCGCGGGTTATCTGGAATGCTTTCGGTGTTTTCGTTGCTTTGCTGTATGTTAATGTAATTGTTTATAGGCGCATTAGGCCCGAAAGTAGCCTTTGTTTATGTAATTGAAAATTAGGAGCCGATAGCATCTATGCCCTATGTGTAATAAAAAACGTTTTATTATTACGTGTGCAAACATGGCACGAAAGTTTTACGATTGTGTCTGAACTTTTGGGAAAGTCAATACGTAATGTGTTGTTTCAAAACCATGTCGCACGATTATATTATCTACCCAGTTACAGAAGTTTTGTGAGTTTCAAACTCAATTAGTGATCAGTCCTGATTCAATCAACCATTATGTTACTGGAAGATTATTTAAAGTAGTTTCACAAGGTGTTGTTAAATTAGCCACAAACTCGGTAAATTCTTTATATTCTTGTATTGATCAATAGTTGTTTTGTACTTGACTCCATTAAACAAAATATATCATCTTTTTATTCAAAGAAAGTGTTAAAAAAACCGGTTTCAGTGCTTATAAATGTGAGATTAAAACGTTGGGAGATTCTCGCCTATACAAAAACACAGTAAAGGTTCTCAAAGATAATACTTTTGGGGTTTGTTTGAAAATTAAAGCAAATTTTTGTAGTCTTAGGTTTAAAGAGAATATGTTGCTTTTATGGGAGATTTTATTTCTGTTAAAATGGTTACAGCAATAAAAAATATTTCCAATAACATGAAAAACTCAAATATATTTGCCCCTGTTTTTATTCTGTTTGCAAATGTAATGTTGATGTTGTCATATTTAAACAAGACCACAGGTCGAACGATTTTGTATAAATCCCACTGTGCAAAACAAAATGATAGTGTTGTTACTTTAGTTAAAAATGACTTTAACTAAAGCTTCTTTAGGTCAGTTTAAATATTGCCTGCTGCAACTTTCTTTATGCACGCTGAGCATGGTGAGCAGTTCGTCGAGGTATCGCACAAAGATTGCGGGCAGATAGTGTCCCGAAAACAGGGTGTGCACATTTAAGCATTGACGGTTCTTGTAATGTAGTAGCTGTTTGGAGAACATTAACGGCTCTTGGAGGCCACCCCTAGTCGGATATTTGGGAAATTCCTAACGTTCTGCCATTATACGTTTCATAACTATCCTGTAAAGCAACTTTGTGAGCCTCGATGAAGCTTTTGGAACATTATCTTTCCGTTGCCGAACCCCGATGCCTAGAAGTGAAGCTGTTTATCCTTCTTTCGACCAACCCTGGCCGCTGTCTGCTTAATTTTCGCTTAACCAAAGGTTTTTGTCATCAACGCCGCCAATTATACTGCTGTATTTCCAGCTCAGTTAAATATGTTATAACTACCATCACTCCGATTATGTCGTATTAGTTAAGCGATGCATGTTGTGTTATATTTAAGGACTAAACACTTTAAAAGGAACCAAGTCTTGAGTTTATTCTCACCACAATGCGGGTAATGCTTACTGAGCTGTTGCTAATTTGTCACCAGGCTATTAATACATATTTTGGGAACTGTACCACGGTAAACGCATGATCATGGTTGTTCTTTATGCACTGTCACTGCCCAGACAAGGAGTTCAATCACCAACCAGAGTTGGAGCCCACCTAAATATATTTTATGTGTGTTATCTTATTATACCCGTCCCAAATTTTGTGCCGTGCGATTTTCTTTGTAAAGCGGAATGTAGTTACGTGTACTCCTGTAGTAGAGTAAGCACTTCATAAATTGCAAAACAATGTAAGTCATAGCTAAAAGGTAAGAGCCATCCTGGCAGATACGTCAGATGGCATCTAATGAATTACTCGGATTTGTTTAAGCCTCTCAATGTACGATTTGTTTTGACTATCGCGAGCAAGGCTGTTCTACTAGCGTATAAACTCACATTCCCAAGGAGCTCATTGGGCCACATTTTTGGGTTTGTTTCGACTTAAAAAATCGCCTTTTTCACATAACAATGTAATCATCTTTCTTACATCGCATTTGCTTGTGAGCCTTGATAACACTTCCTCCTTTAATAAAGTTTATATTTTCGATTCTATAGTCATAATCCAACAGTTGTTATAATGCATGCTGAGACGTCTTCAAGTCTACCTACCCTTATGGAACGATGCTTTTCTTTCGCTTGCTTCTTATTTCAAAAGCTCTGGATCAGCTACGAGTTCCTCGCTTTTAGTTGTCGTTCCCGATACTTTTATGGAAGGTTTATAATCCGTTATAACAAATCACATTAGCAAAATGTGTATAAGATTTTTATGTTACGATTAATCGGGATAATTAAGAATTTTAAATAGTAAAGCTATGACCTCAGGTTAAGGTAAATTTTGAAAAAATCACAAAAACTTGTTCGTTTGCTTGTGATAGTAATAATGCGTAAAGTACATGGGAATAGAGCAAGCGATAATATTCAAATTGTTTTTAAAGCCAAAGCTTTTCATACTGCAATGGTTTAATGCTCACAGCAATTGTGGTTGTTTAACTAACACGAAAATGAAAGAATAATTCAAAATGAGCACAGATTTAATATCTTGTTTATTGCAAAATAAAGTCAGTATTTTACACTAATATGCACGTGATATGATTAGCAGTAACTATATATTAGCAATAGGTAAGGCAGAATCAGAGGGGTTACGTTTAACGTTTTATTCATAATTGATGTTCGGAACGGCAAGCGTGCCTTAATTTATGTAGCTGGCAGATTTAGTTTGGTAATGTTAATACAATAATGTAAATTTAATAGGATACAGAGATGGTTTGTGATGTTACAAAAACTATATGAGCGATATGAGTAAAAGTTTATGAAGCAAGCAAACGGCAAGACAGCTGACGGGTAAAGAAACGGTGCAAAGCAGATCAAGAAAGCAAATATTGCAAAGAGCAAGATAAGGCAACCTATTATAGGACACAGGCAATTGTGCAGTGCTAATTATAAACATGTGAAACAGTGCATTTAAAACTAATTGTGCAAAAGCAGAGATTTAAAGTTTAAAGTGACCATTTTCAAGAAAAAGACAGTTTAGTTCCTAAGTGAAAACATTATAACAAGGCTTATTTCACAAAACAATTGTAAAGCGTAGTTGCTAGGATACGAGACATTCAATTGTTACTATTAAACAAGCTTTGTAAAAATTGTGCTGGGTGCAAGAGGTGCTCACAGTTTTATGTAAATGTTCATATTAAAACGGTTACTGTGTGAACCAAAAAGTGGTTTATAATATTCACCAATCTGCAGAGTGTAGTTGTATAAAGCTTCTTCGTGTTAGAACACGTCAGTGAAGAGGGAGAAGCTCTGCAAGAATTGACCAAGTGCGTTCTACAGCGAAGCCAGTTTTTCGGACAAGTTTTCGAATAGTTGGAAGCATCGGCCAGCAAGAATTCTGTGTGCTGCGTATTGGGGAATCCTTTATCGAGACCTTCATCCAGAGATTTGGAGCAGGAAGCCGCCACTAAGTTTGATTTCGTGATCCAGCCTGCGAAGCTGCCCTTGAAATGTAAATTTCACAGGAAAGCAATTGGAGAAGGCCCATTAGCTTTGGGTTTCCTCAAGATTAGACTTTGTACGTGGCGTAGAAGTAGACCTCAGTTCCCAGATTCGTTCCAGAGAGGTTTTATGGGGTAGCGTTCTTTGATTTTGCGATTTGGACCACAAATTTGGAGCGTTTTGCAGGAGGTTAAAGAAATGCAGATCTCGGCGTCCTTACGTCACTGAAACAAAACCAGATTAACCGGAAATTACGTCAAATTATTTGCATTGTATTTACCTGAAGTGACTTTTGCTATTTTTGGGGTTTGAATTCAAATTACGCAATTTTTATACGAGCAGATCATCTTTGTTGTTACACTAAATTTAAAGATTAAACTGTTATGTCAGATACGGATTCGAGCAATTGCCATACGAGTTAATCTGTCCTACTAAAAACTAATTGTAATACAAGTGTTAAGACCTACCCTTTGAAAAAGAGTTGTTCTCATGCTAGACCGGAGCTTTATTTGATTTGATTGCAAATGAATTAAATAGAAAGAGCAGTAAACCATTTACTTTGCAAATATTATTTATAACATCATTTTAATAAGCCGTAAGATTGACACAATATTGAATCCTTTTATTTAAACTATTCTATTTAATTTGTAAATTGTGGTGATTTGCCCTATTCATTATTTTTATTTAAATAGCCTTTTTAGTAGGGCTATCTCATAACAATATTTATTTGAAACTGTTACAATTATTAAGTATTTTGCACTTTTAGATACATTAGGATGCAGAAGACCATTAAATAAAATGTAATTTTATAATTTGCATTGTCATTTTTTTATGTTTACATTTGCTTTGACGCATTCTGATTGTGCGCTTTAAACTGCCTCTATCCTGTACTTGACGCTACTTAGATTACTCGTAGAATTAGAAAAAGCCAGAGTTTAGATGTGAAAGATCATTTACAACTTCTGGACTGTCCATGATCAATTCCATATACGATTGGAATGGCTTTGAACTTTTTATGCATTATTCTGTCACACTATATACTACATATTAAAACTAATACTATCTATTGTGCTTTTCACTTGAAATATTTGTCGCATAACCTCACTATTTTTAATATGAGTTTATTTGTACTGATTAATACACATTCAATTTGCAGAGTATTGATGAGCTGTGATGACTTAATTATAGTTAGCTATTAAGCTTTATGCCTAAGATAGTTTAATTTAACTTTCTGTATAGTAAGTCTTAGTTTACTGCAAGAGCAATAATTTCATTCAAATTCTTGTATTGCCTTATAATCGACAAACGAAATCTTCATTTTATGCTAAACCCACAGCGATTGAAACCTACTTTAAATGGATTTGGTTAATAAAGATCGTCAAGTAGAAATTAATAAAAGGGGTTTTGTGTCTTTTCGCGAAAAAACTTGTATTTCTGGAACTAATTTCAACTCTTGGCATAAAATCACTCAGCAAAACTCCGTTTGCCTGTGGGCATGCCTGAGAGTAGTTAGCTGTAGCGGTATGAGTTTCTGAGAGTAGAGGTCTAATAAGTCTAGGCACAAATTTATTTTCCCTAAATAGATATATTTTTTAAAATTAAATTTCGCTTTTAATTGTATTTTTGGCACGAGAAACGACATCCTATCTATAACGTCAGTTTTTAGTGACACAGCGCCAGTTTGTTGATCTATGGTAATAATTTTTGCAATTTACAATTATATTAGTTTTTTTAGAAATTATGTGGAAATTTTGGTTCGCAGTTATTGCATATAATAGTACAAAGCTGCATATCCTTTTAAATGATTAAAACTGGGGCAATTTTGCGATTCTGCTTACTGTGTCTCTCATACATCACAAAAGACGTGCTAATTACAATTACACCTTTTCTTGCAAATTTAAACCTCAGCAGAAGGAAAGCGCTGATGCGCTATTCGCGTGCGAATGCGGCCACACATTCCACCGCTAGCGTGATCTCACTCAGCCAATTTCTTAATCTGAACTCAATTTGCGAAATGACTACTAGATTCCCACAGTCCGAAGTGCGCTTGACGGGTGAAGATTAAATAAAATTTATAATACAGCCTCATCCCGAGAGGCCTGTGTTACTTATTCGTGCTAGTGTTTCGCGAAATTCCATTAAATATTTACCCCCGGACTTGCATGCAGAAATGGCGAAAATGCTCCCGAAGCACGGTGCCGGCTGCAGTTGCATTGAGGGCGGATCTATCGCATGGTTGTGCAGCCGAATGCACTTTTACGGCCGTTCCGCTATCAGTACTTATGGTGGAGGCGCCCGATAGCTGGTTAGAATACCGCGGGCTGTAGCCTTTACGAGGTTAATTAGCCTTGCGCCGGCGTTTACTTTGAGATCATCTCGGTTAACATCTTTCAGCTGCAGCTACCAGAAGGGCCTGGCCGGTAATGTGTAGCGTTATGAATTGATGAGCCTTCATTTAGCGGTCAGGAAACTGGTCACGTCCATCCCGCCATGCGGAAGCAACTGCAACCGCAATTTAAAAAGTGATAGGTGCTGAAACTTTCAGCGAACTTGGCTGAGCCAGCTCTTCCCTGGATTTGGGAAATGCCGCAGGCACTTTTCAGCGGAAGATGTTTTTGTTGTTGAGTAGTTAATAAAACCGCTAAACTTTAATTATTACGCTGCTAATGAGTTTCGGAAATAAGAATCTATATATGTGTTTTTACTTTATGTTTTTGAAGCCGCTCATAACTTGCCATAAACATTTTATTATGTTAACTTGAATAACCTTTCGTTCCCGAGCCTTGAGGCTTCCGTTTTAGTTACAAAGGAAAATATTAAAGTAAAAATCAAAGTTTTAATACAAACAATAAACTGTATTCTGATAAAAAACTGTATTGATTAAAACATTCTTATTTCTAGAGTTGGATAGATATCCTAACAAGTAATGTATACATGTATCTATAAAGTTTCCTCTAGTGTAAAACTAGCAGAGTACCTGCTAAATATTTTAGGGTAAATATTTAATGCTTCAGCAGCCAAAGCGTTACTTCTTCTGTTTAAGGTGACATGCCTGCGAGTCACTGGCGTGGAACTTATTGTTTTGTTTATTTTCAGTCATTTAAATTCTTTTCCACTCCCAATGCGCTACGACTGCGGATCTGCAAAACTGTAATTTCCGAATAAAATTTTAATATTTCATATTTGTGGCGACTTTTGATCATTTTTGGAAACATTGTGTTGTGAAATCGCCACTTGAATAAAGATTAGTTATTATATTGGTGTAATTTCAATTTAGCGTAAATGTCTGTTCACTCCTTTATTTTATCTGTTGAACTATTTTTCAAATTCGTACTTAATTTTATTTGGTATTATGAAGCTCTGCCTTGTTTACTCAGCCATTATCTGTTCGAATTCTATTCGCGGTAACCAAAATCCTACAGCCGTAACCATCGCAAGTTCGTTCTTGTTTGTTCACTCGCACATATTAAAGTGCTACTTTTAAGAAACTAAATTATGAATTTATTTGACAATGGAGTTTACTGTAATTATGTGTTTTGTTATTCGTGTTTAAGTAACCTTGGCACTGGAACTGCAACTATTAGATAATTAAGGGTTGCTCATTCGTTATCTGAGGAATTCGAATATATTCACATACAGGGTAGCAACTGTTTACATTTGTAAATTCAAATAATAGTGTTATGGGTAGGTCAATTGATTTATTGTTTAATACAGGGTTTTCCGATTGCTCTTCACCATGCCTCAATTGTATTTCACTATTTGTCAAATGAAATTCCCATTTGTGAACACCCATCAAAATGGTATCAAATGTATTTACCTTTTGTCAAAACAATTTCGCAATGTATCAAATGTATTTCCTTTTTACAATCAAACTACTAAATATTTATTTAAATTAACACTACAAACGTTTTACAAACAATTATGGTTATATATTGCTATGGACACAATTTAGTAGTCTTATATGTAAAATAATAATCATTAGTAATTTATAACATAACCAACAATAGAGATATTTATTGTAAAAATTTCCAGAACGTGTAATAGTTTAAAGTTCAGATTTGTTATAAAATAGCGTAGGCCTTGTGAATAATTGACAGTATGATGTTTTTACAATAGTATTATTTTGTGTAAAATCGAATTAAAATCAAGGTAGGGTTGGCATTTCATGCAACTAAAAAGAAAACTGTAAACAAGACAATTGGGGGCTGTTTCTTGATGAGTTCAGTTATATTTTGCGGCTCTCCCCAATTAAATACCCAAGTTTACGAAAAAGTTGTGTTTTTATTGGGAGAGTGTCCCCAGGGTGATTTGTGGAAGTTTTCCTTTGGTATTGACCTTCTGAAACTTGTAGAACGAGGCATGAATGGATGATGTACAATCCAGAGTATTTTGAAGTGATTTTAGGGAGCTCCAGTCAGTTTTGTAGTGCCTATACAAGGTGCAGCAGTGTACGTGTGTGCACCATAGTTCTATAGTAGGGCCGCCAGCTTCAGTAAGAGCGATCCAAGTTGCAACCGATATCCAGGTGCGGTTCGAGTCCACATTCCTGCCTTGCTAACAGTGGGCCGGTAACGACCTCCTGTCCTGAGCATCGTGGGAACTTTAGTAAGCTGCAGGTAGTACTGAGATTTTCTTAGAAGCCATCTAAAGGTCAGATTTTGCCAGCGAAAGTGTCTTTTTGTGATTATGTTCGAATACCGACGGTTGGCATTTAACTTCCGGTAGTGGCGTCAGTAGAAGTGCTGTGTTTCGTGACGTGGTATACTTACTCTTAATTTTTCTCGCATAGCAACAGCGTTTTCTGCGTGGACATAAACAATTTAAATAGAACACGGAGCTTGTTTACTTATTTTCAACATCAGAGAACCATCATGGAATTAATGTCGGTCCCATTAGGTAGAAATATCACTCTAGAAATTCCCGTCAGTTAAATATGGTAGCACACAGAGTGCGGACAAATAACTGTTTAACCGAATTTTAGATGATTATTATTAGCAAAGTAGCAATTTAATTTTGGATGTAGCGAGCTAACCCTGTAGATAGACCTGTTGCAAAATATTTTGCAAGTTACAAAACTTCTTTGTAACGTGTGGCAGGGCAGGATCCATTAGGTAACATTTAAATTTTTAAGTTTTTAAAACTGCTCACACGTGATATGTCTACATATACTTCACAATGTCTAAATACTGGTTGTGGCAAACACGATATATTCCCCACTTTATCCACAGTTTGTTCTTATGATTTATTAATTGTCATGGCGGATGACAGGTGCACAGAATTTTTATTCCGAAAGCAAAAAAGTACCTAGCGCAATATTAGAATGTGTTAATCTATACGCAGTAATAATATTCTTCTGCCTGGTTTGTGGCTTGTCCATTTAATACCAAATCTAAGCAGTTCTCAAATAAATTGCCTACCATTAATCTTATCTCATCTATTGAGCCAGTAAACACATTTAAAATGTTCAAGGGGATATCTATTGATCCTAATTTTGGTGTTAACGAATGTGGATATATTCCACTGCAATTTAACGAATCTAGAAATTTCATAGAAAATTATAAAATGTTGTCATTATGTGGTATAATTGTATTCACACTCAATATTGTTTTTCATATTCAGGAAAGAGAGATATAATTTTGTTGTTGATTTTATCGCAATATTCGTTTTTCAGGGCTAAAATTGAGAATTTTGAGGGCCGTTGGTAGGGTAAGAACGGCTAAAAACTCGTTTAAATAAGCGACATACTCTTCACTCGGGAGCGGACCAAACTTCAAAATAACTAGCTCCAAGAATATAAGCCATATGTACGGCTTTTTTTGCAGAAGCATGTTTGCAACTCACTCCGCCAATTGGCGCGGTCTTAAATGTCCAAATATTCGTTTCTACACCAAAACTCCACCACACGGCGTGGGGCACACAAAGAATCAAAAGCAGACTAACTCCCCCATCACATTATAGAACGCGAAAAACCGTGCAAGCTGCTAGCTTCGCTGTAAAAATAAGACGAAGGCCGAAGCGCAATGAGTTTGGAAAATCCGAGCACCACCAAAAAAATTAATCGCCAACCTAACGAATTTCGATGCGCGCGAACCGAATATCAGCACTAAAGGTTTTTCACACAGTACCAACCGCTAAGAGACTATTTACACCGTAACACCCTTTGGTGGCAAATTCCAAAATTTCCTGAAAATGATTTGGCCTATTTCTAATACTATCTAATATTTTCCTCTGAATCTCATTTTTTGGCAGTGGAGTAGAAAGGGGCCACTTTTCCCCCACCACTTTTAATTGATTCGCGGATTTGCGGTTTAATTCGCGGATTTATTCCCGGATTTCGCGGAATTTTCGCGGATTGACCCAATTAATTTCGCGGATTGATCTAATTAATCACATATGAAGTTTGATATGTAATTTACATATGTGCTACTGATTAAATTACGCATTAGCTTCCGATTAAAATTACGTATTAGATTTTTTAATTTGCTTCTGGAATTACGCGGCGGCCATCTTGGATTTCTGGCGCGAATATTTGAAATTTGAATTTTTTCCGATTTTTTTTCTAAGTCCCAGTTTTTGAATTTAAATCTCCCGGGACGTCGGCCATCTTGGTTTTCTGCGCGCGCACTTCTCACGGCGGTCGTTTTTAATTTTGAATTTTCGCGGAAATATTTGATTTTCAAACTGGTAGATCTTCCGTCTCCCTCATCGAAGCTACTCTCTCTCTCATGCACGGAGGCCATTTTAATTTCGCGCGAATATTTAAATTTAAATTTTTTTTTCAGATTTTTCGAAGTCCCTGTTTTGAATTTAATTTCTCGGGTGTCGTCCATCTTGGTTTTCTCACATTTATTTTAATTTAAAAAAAGCTTCCTGCGATGTCACATGGCTGGAGTCGAACCAGCGATCACAGCATTACGAGTACGAAGCCTTAATCAACTGGGCTATCGAAGCGATCGAGGTTAAAGGAATTAAACATAGTCACTTACGTGTCACGAGCCCAGCTTTAAACAAACTATTTTTCAAAAAAGGTTATTTATGAAATTGGAAATGCATTGCCTGTGTTGTTAAATGACTTGTAGTAATTTTAAAAAACTGATTTTACGGTTGGATGTGTCATAATTAATAATTTTATAATTTGTGCCTGCTATATGGCTGGATTAACGAGATCCTCATTGTCCCTACCTACTATTGGAAATTTCCGTCTAAGTTCCCTTTTTAAAACAGGTCGGTGCCTGTGATTTGTTTGGTTTTAAAGGTTTGAATATTGTACCACTTAGCTGTTCTGACATTACACTTCCATATTCATATTATAAATAAATTTTAAATGTTATTTTCGACTGAGTTTTAGCCGCTTATAAATTACAACAGCTAGTTTAAAATTAAATGGGCGATCGGTCACAATTATATATATCAGCAATAACATGAACAAGAAGATATACGTATTGCTTGGGTAAGAAAGAAATAAACATATAATCCGTTCACGACCTTTTTGGGACAGAGTTGGCTATTATTTTTTCTTTTCATGTTGGACTAACTGATTCGGTGATGTAGCGGATGCAACTTTTTTTCTGTCAGTGTCTGTTCGACATTTTCTTGCCACCACATTGCCAAACTTATTATTTTAATATTCGTAAGAAAATAAATGCTTCATCAAGTGTGTAAAAGTAATTTTAATTTCCGTCAAAGGAAAAATCAAAATGCCCAATATAATTTTGTTACAACAAAAAATTTCCATTAAAAGATGCTAGTTGCAGTTTAAAAAGGACAGACCAGATCTAAAAGAACACGAGTTGATGTCGAGACTAGAGAGAGATCCGGCAACAATGTACCTATTCAGAAAATATAACCTTAAACTGAAAACAACCTAACCTAACAGAAAAAGTGTCAGTTTGTATTAGGGAGTTTAGTTGCCGCAGAGGTACTGCCAACAAAATTACTAGATGGTCATAGCCTCACCTGACCCAAAAAGATCGTGAACGGCTTATATTAGCAAGTATTGGAGAAGGCTTGACTAATTTTAATTATGACATTTTTCAACTAAACAAAATAAATTTGAATAAAAGCACGCAAAATTACGAAAATACGTAGAAAATTTATAAAAATCGGCATCTTGTCACATTAAATTCTGCAAAAACGACAAAAAACAATATTTTTATACAACTTTGATTGAAAAATAGTAAAATTTTACGAAAATACGTCTGTGTTGACGACAAATGAAAATAAATTTGAATAGAAACACGCAAAAATTACGAAAAGACGTATGTGTTGACCCCCAAAGTAACAAAAATTTGAATAAAATCACGCAATCATACAGCATCTCACATAAATTTTCGCAAATATCGACATCATGTCACATAAATTATACAAAAGCTGCCAAAACTTTTAAGAAAAAAGCTGAAGTACGACAAAAAACAATATTTTTATACAACTTTGATTGAAAAATAGTAAAATTTTACGAAAATACGTCTGTGTTGACGACAAATGAAAATAAATTTGAATAGAAACACGCAAAAATTACGAAAAGACGTATGTGTTGACCCCCAAAGTAACAAAAATTTGAATAAAATCACGCAATCATACAGCATCTCACATAAATTTTCGCAAATATCGACATCATGTCACATAAATTATACAAAAACTGTCATCACGTCACTTGAAATTATACAAAATACGATATTTTTATTCAACACACGATGAAAATTGAACAAAAATCACGCAATCACACATCATATCACATAAATTTACACAAAAATCGACATCATGTCACATAAATTATACAAAAACTGACATCATATCACTTGAAATTATACAAAAAACGATATTTTATTCAACACACGATGAAAATTGAACAAAAATCACGCAATTACAAGCCATCCCACATAAATTTTCACAAAAATCGACATCATGTTACATAAACTATGCATAATTTTGCAAATGTTTTACACTTTTTATAAAATGCATCGCTCAAAATTAAAAGAAATAGCAATTTCGTTGAAAAATTTGCAAATGTTTTACACTTTTTTATAAAATGTATCGCACAAAATTAAAAGAAATCACAATTTTCTAAATTATATCACGCCATTATGAAATCGTAGATTGATTTTTTGAAATTTTACACTTTGTAACTGTAAAATAACTTCAAATACTAATATTTTAGCTTTAGATTTTGTAATTATTGCAGATTCGTGAAAAACAAAAGCAGAGTAGAAATAAAAAACACAAACACTTTTGTAATAAACAAATATATTGTTCTTATTTCGTATAATACTTAATAATATAAATATAAATGTACAGCAGAATGTCTTATTTTCTAAAAATTCGCTAGCAATTTACAAAACTGTAGTTTGAGGTGCACGACATTTCAAATTAAAAAGGCTGTAAGTAATAAAATCAGAATTTCATTGTGTAATTTTAAAGTTTAAGATGCACCCAATCTAGAATTCCCTTCGTTTTTGGTGTTTATGACATCTGTCTTAGAGGCGTTTTTCTAACGGCCCTTTTTTGGAGGCGTTTCCTTATCGGCGTTCTTCTGACTGAACCTTTTTGATGTGGACTTGGATGAGTAGCTGGTGTTTTTAATTTACATTCTAAATCGGACTCGCAGTTATCAGTTTCCATTTCGGTTTTCCTGTAGTAGCAGTCGGGGTTGGCTTCTTTTGCTGTTTAGGTTTAGCTATCAGCACATTAGCAACGTTAAGGTCTTTGATGTAATCAGCAAACTGTAGGCGTCCGGGTGGATTAATAGTTTTTCGAGGCCGCAGAGTGTCGTGAATTAAATCGACTAGGTTAGACGCCGGTAAAATTTCACCCTTTATAGTAACGGTACCCTTGTGATCCCAGCTCACATCGCTTGAGGTACTCAAAATGCGTAGGAAAACTTCAGCTTTTTTCTTAAAAGTTTTGGGAAGTGTAGATAAAATAACGGCATTTGATAGGCTGTCACTGGTTGTTTCAATAGGTATTTTGATTGGCTGCCGCGCCTGGTTTGTGAAATGAAGGAATCGTAAAACCTGATTGTACTGGATCCATTTATCGTGATCAGTTAATTTGGACTTTAAAACTTTTTGCATTTCGTCATCAACGTGTTTAAGTAACCTTGGCACTGGAACTGCAACTATTAGATAATTAAGGGTTGCTCATTCGTTATCTGAGGAATTCGAATATATTCACATACAGGGTAGCAACTGTTTACATTTGTAAATTCAAATAATAGTGTTATGGGTAGGTCAATTGATTTATTGTTTAATACAGGGTTTTCCGATTGCTCTTCACCATGCCTCAATTGTATTTCACTATTTGTCAAATGAAATTCCCATTTGTGAACACCCATCAAAATGGTATCAAATGTATTTACCTTTTGTCAAAACAATTTCGCAATGTATCAAATGTATTTCCTTTTTACAATCAAACTACTAAATATTTATTTAAATTAACACTACAACGTTTTACAAACAATTATGGTTATATATTGCTATGGACACAATTTAGTAGTCTTATATGTAAAATAATAATCATTAGTAATTTATAACATAACCAACAATAGAGATATTTATTGTAAAAATTTCCAGAACGTGTAATAGTTTAAAGTTCAGATTTGTTATAAAATAGCGTAGGCCTTGTGAATAATTGACAGTATGATGTTTTTACAATAGTATTATTTTGTGTAAAATCGAATTAAAATCAAGGTAGGGTTGGCATTTCATGCAACTAAAAAGAAAACTGTAAACAAGACAATTGGGGGCTGTTTCTTGATGAGTTCAGTTATATTTTGCGGCTCTCCCCAATTAAATACCCAAGTTTACGAAAAAGTTGTGTTTTTATTGGGAGAGTGTCCCCAGGGTGATTTGTGGAAGTTTTCCTTTGGTATTGACCTTCTGAAACTTGTAGAACGAGGCATGAATGGATGATGTACAATCCAGAGTATTTTGAAGTGATTTTACGGAGCTCCAGTCAGTTTTGTAGTGCCTATACAAGGTGCAGCAGTGTACGTGTGTGCACCATAGTTCTATAGTAGGGCCGCCAGCTTCAGTAAGAGCGATCCAAGTTGCAACCGATATCCAGGGGCGGTTCGAGTCCACATTCCTGCCTTGCTAACAGTGGGCCGGTAACGACCTCCTGTCCTGAGCATCGTGGGAACTTTAGTAAGCTGCAGGTAGTACTGAGATTTTCTTAGAAGCCATCTAAAGGTCAGATTTTGCCAGCGAAAGTGTCTTTTTGTGATTATGTTCGAATACCGACGGTTGGCATTTAACTTCCGGTAGTGGCGTCAGTAGAAGTGCTGTGTTTCGTGACGTGGTATACTTACTCTTAATTTTTCTCGCATAGCAACAGCGTTTTCTGCGTGGACATAAACAATTTAAATAGAACACGGAGCTTGTTTACTTATTTTCAACATCAGAGAACCATCATGGAATTAATGTCGGTCCCATTAGGTAGAAATATCACTCTAGAAATTCCCGTCAGTTAAATATGGTAGCACACAGAGTGCGGACAAATAACTGTTTAACCGAATTTTAGATGATTATTATTAGCAAAGTAGCAATTTAATTTTGGATGTAGCGAGCTAACCCTGTAGATAGAGTCATATAATTAATTATAACTAGTGGACCTGTTGCAAAATATTTTGCAAGTTACAAAACTTCTTTGTAACGTGTGGCAGGGCAGGATCCATTAGGTAACATTTAAATTTTTAAGTTTTTAAAACTGCTCACACGTGATATGTCTACATATACTTCACAATGTCTAAATACTGGTTGTGGCAAACACGATATATTCCCCACTTTATCCACAGTTTGTTCTTATGATTTATTAATTGTCATGGCGGATGACAGGTGCACAGAATTTTTATTCCGAAAGCAAAAAAGTACCTAGTGCAATATTAGAATGTGTTAATCTATACACAGTAATAATATTCTTCTGCCTGGTTTGTGGCTTGTCCATTTAATACCAAATCTAAGCAGTTCTCAAATAAATTGCCTACCATTAATCTTATCTCATCTATTGAGCCAGTAAACACATTTAAAATGTTCAAGGGGATATCTATTGATCCTAATTTTGGTGTTAACGAATGTGGATATATTCCACTGCAATTTAACGAATCTAGAAATTTCATAGAAAATTATAAAATGTTGTCATTATGTGGTATAATTGTATTCACACTCAATATTGTTTTTCATATTCAGGAAAGAGAGATATAATTTTGTTGTTGATTTTATCGCAATATTCGTTTTTCAGGGCTAAAATTGAGAATTTTGAGGGCCGTTGGTAGGGTAAGAACGGCTAAAAACTCGTTTAAATAAGCGACATACTCTTCACTCGGGAGCGGACCAAACTTCAAAATAACTAGCTCCAAGAATATAAGCCATATGTACGGCTTTTTTTGCAGAAGCATGTTTGCAACTCACTCCGCCAATTGGCGCGGTCTTAAATGTCCAAATATTCGTTTCTACACCAAAACTCCACCACACGGCGTGGGGCACACAAAGAATCAAAAGCAGACTAACTCCCCCATCACATTATAGAACGCGAAAAACCGTGCAAGCTGCTAGCTTCGCTGTAAAAATAAGACGAAGGCCGAAGCGCAATGAGTTTGGAAAATCCGAGCACCACCAAAAAAATTAATCGCCAACCTAACGAATTTCGATGCGCGCGAACCGAATATCAGCACTAAAGGTTTTTCACACAGTACCAACCGCTAAGAGACTATTTACACCGTAACACCCTTTGGTGGCAAATTCCAAAATTTCCTGAAAATGATTTGGCCTATTTCTAATACTATCTAATATTTTCCTCTGAATCTCATTTTTTGGCAGTGGAGTAGAAAGGGGCCACTTTTCCCCCACCACTTTTAATTGATTCGCGGATTTGCGGTTTAATTCGCGGATTTATTCCCGGATTTCGCGGAATTTTCGCGGATTGACCCAATTAATTTCGCGGATTGATCTAATTAATCACATATGAAGTTTGATATGTAATTTACATATGTGCTACTGATTAAATTACGCATTAGCTTCCGATTAAAATTACGTATTAGATTTTTTAATTTGCTTCTGGAATTACGCGGCGGCCATCTTGGATTTCTGGCGCGAATATTTGAAATTTGAATTTTTTCCGATTTTTTTTCTAAGTCCCAGTTTTTGAATTTAAATCTCCCGGGACGTCGGCCATCTTGGTTTTCTGCGCGCGCACTTCTCACGGCGGTCGTTTTTAATTTTGAATTTTCGCGGAAATATTTGATTTTCAAACTGGTAGATCTTCCGTCTCCCTCATCGAAGCTACTCTCTCTCTCATGCACGGAGGCCATTTTAATTTCGCGGGAATATTTAAATTTAAATTTTTTTTTCAGATTTTTCGAAGTCCCTGTTTTGAATTTAATTTCTCGGGTGTCGTCCATCTTGGTTTTCTCACATTTATTTTAATTTAAAAAAAGCTTCCTGCGATGTCCCATGGCTGGAGTCGAACCAGCGATCACAGCATTACGAGTACGAAGCCTTAATCAACTGGGCTATCGAAGCGATCGAGGTTAAAGGAATTAAACATAGTCACTTACGTGTCACGAGCCCAGCTTTAAACAAACTATTTTTCAAAAAAGGTTATTTATGAAATTGGAAATGCATTGCCTGTGTTGTTAAATGACTTGTAGTAATTTTAAAAAACTGATTTTACGGTTGGATGTGTCATAATTAATAATTTTATAATTTGTGCCTGCTATATGGCTGGATTAACGAGATCCTCATTGTCCCTACCTACTATTGGAAATTTCCGTCTAAGTTCCCTTTTTAAAACAGGTCGGTGCCTGTGATTTGTTTGGTTTTAAAGGTTTGAATATTGTACCACTTAGCTGTTCTGACATTACACTTCCATATTCATATTATAAATAAATTTTAAATGTTATTTTCGACTGAGTTTTAGCCGCTTATAAATTACAACAGCTAGTTTAAAATTAAATGGGCGATCGGTCACAATTATATATATCAGCAATAACATGAACAAGAAGATATACGTATTGCTTGGGTAAGAAAGAAATAAACATATAATCCGTTCACGACCTTTTTGGGACAGAGTTGGCTATTATTTTTTCTTTTCATGTTGGACTAACTGATTCGGTGATGTAGCGGATGCAACTTTTTTTCTGTCAGTGTCTGTTCGACATTTTCTTGCCACCACATTGCCAAACTTATTATTTTAATATTCGTAAGAAAATAAATGCTTCATCAAGTGTGTAAAAGTAATTTTAATTTCCGTCAAAGGAAAAATCAAAATGCCCAATATAATTTTGTTACAACAAAAAATTTCCATTAAACGATGCTAGTTGCAGTTTAAAAAGGACAGACCAGATCTAAAAGAACACGAGTTGATGTCGAGACTAGAGAGAGATCCGGCAACAATGTACCTATTCAGAAAATATAACCTTAAACTGAAAACAACCTAACCTAACAGAAAAAGTGTCAGTTTGCATTAGGGAGTTTAGTTGCCGCAGAGGTACTGCCAACAAAATTACTAGATGGTCATAGCCTCACCTGACCCAAAAAGATCGTGAACGGCTTATATTAGCAAGTATTGGAGAAGGCTTGACTAATTTTAATTATGACATTTTTCAACTAAACAAAATAAATTTGAATAAAAGCACGCAAAATTACGAAAATACGTAGAAAATTTATAAAAATCGGCATCTTGTCACATTAAATTCTGCAAAAACGACAAAAAACAATATTTTTATACAACTTTGATTGAAAAATAGTAAAATTTTACGAAAATACGTCTGTGTTGACGACAAATGAAAATAAATTTGAATAGAAACACGCAAAAATTACGAAAAGACGTATGTGTTGACCCCCAAAGTAACAAAAATTTGAATAAAATCACGCAATCATACAGCATCTCACATAAATTTTCGCAAATATCGACATCATGTCACATAAATTATACAAAAGCTGCCAAAACTTTTAAGAAAAAAGCTGAAGTACGACAAAAAACAATATTTTTATACAACTTTGATTGAAAAATAGTAAAATTTTACGAAAATACGTCTGTGTTGACGACAAATGAAAATAAATTTGAATAGAAACACGCAAAAATTACGAAAAGACGTATGTGTTGACCCCCAAAGTAACAAAAATTTGAATAAAATCACGCAATCATACAGCATCTCACATAAATTTTCGCAAATATCGACATCATGTCACATAAATTATACAAAAACTGTCATCACGTCACTTGAAATTATACAAAATACGATATTTTTATTCAACACACGATGAAAATTGAACAAAAATCACGCAATCACACATCATATCACATAAATTTACACAAAAATCGACATCATGTCACATAAATTATACAAAAACTGACATCATATCACTTGAAATTATACAAAAAACGATATTTTATTCAACACACGATGAAAATTGAACAAAAATCACGCAATTACAAGCCATCCCACATAAATTTTCACAAAAATCGACATCATGTTACATAAACTATGCATAATTTTGCAAATGTTTTACACTTTTTATAAAATGCATCGCTCAAAATTAAAAGAAATAGCAATTTCGTTGAAAAATTTGCAAATGTTTTACACTTTTTTATAAAATGTATCGCACAAAATTAAAAGAAATCACAATTTTCTAAATTATATCACGCCATTATGAAATCGTAGATTGATTTTTTGAAATTTTACACTTTGTAACTGTAAAATAACTTCAAATACTAATATTTTAGCTTTAGATTTTGTAATTATTGCAGATTCGTGAAAAACAAAAGCAGAGTAGAAATAAAAAACACAAACACTTTTGTAATAAACAAATATATTGTTCTTATTTCGTATAATACTTAATAATATAAATATAAATGTACAGCAGAATGTCTTATTTTCTAAAAATTCGCTAGCAATTTACAAAACTGTAGTTTGAGGTGCACGACATTTCAAATTAAAAAGGCTGTAAGTAATAAAATCAGAATTTCATTGTGTAATTTTAAAGTTTAAGATGCACCCAATCTAGAATTCCCTTCGTTTTTGGTGTTTATGACATCTGTCTTAGAGGCGTTTTTCTAACGGCCCTTTTTTGGAGGCGTTTCCTTATCGGCGTTCTTCTGACTGAACCTTTTTGATGTGGACTTGGATGAGTAGCTGGTGTTTTTAATTTACATTCTAAATCGGACTCGCAGTTATCAGTTTCCATTTCGGTTTTCCTGTAGTAGCAGTCGGGGTTGGCTTCTTTTGCTGTTTAGGTTTAGCTATCAGCACATTAGCAACGTTAAGGTCTTTGATGTAATCAGCAAACTGTAGGCGTCCGGGTGGATTAATAGTTTTTCGAGGCCGCAGAGTGTCGTGAATTAAATCGACTAGGTTAGACGCCGGTAAAATTTCACCCTTTATAGTAACGGTACCCTTGTGATCCCAGCTCACATCGCTTGAGGTACTCAAAATGCGTAGGAAAACTTCAGCTTTTTTCTTAAAAGTTTTGGGAAGTGTAGATAAAATAACGGCATTTGATAGGCTGTCACTGGTTGTTTCAATAGGTATTTTGATTGGCTGCCGCGCCTGGTTTGTGAAATGAAGGAATCGTAAAACCTGATTGTACTGGATCCATTTATCGTGATCAGTTAATTTGGACTTTAAAACTTTTTGCATTTCGTCATCAAGCTGTGATAATATATTTTTCTCCGCATCATCGCCAGACTTAAGACGTTGGACAAATTCCGGCGATACAATCAACATCTTCCGCTCTTTGTCCATTTTAGTCGAAAAGGAGCTCAATCGTTTGTTCTGGTAGAGCCGTCGTGAATAAACTAGCTTAAAATCAAGACTTTCATAATAAATATATAAAAAAAATATGACAGGTACGGGAATCGAACCCGCATTCTCTCTCGAGATCAGAGCATAAATCTGACGCCTTAACCATTCGGCCAACCTGACTCCCTATATAAACGAGCACTCTCTGCATAATTAAGAAAACATATAGTTTAAAAAGCCTTATACATGCAATTTCATACAATATTTCATATAAATTAAGTCATATACAAATTTCTAAATCGGTTTTGATATATATATTTTATCGAAAGACTTGACCCGCAGCTGCCGTTTTATTATTTGTCGTAATGCGTCATCGCTGAATTTTACAAGTGCCATCCTGTCTGCGATGTGACGCACGCAGTGTTTCCATACCTTTTTATTTTAAAATTCTATAAAATCAGAGGTCCAAACTGCAGCCGCACCAGGTAACAGAGTATAATGGTTTAAAACGTGTTAGTGCGGCATCAGTCGGGCCTCTGTTTTTATAAAATTTTAAAATAAAAAGGGATGGAGACATTGCGTACGTCACATCGCAGACAGGTTGGCTCTTGTAAATTCAACGATGACGCATCACGACAAATAATAAAACGGCAGCTGCGGGTCAAGTCTTTCGATAAAATATATATATCAAAACCGATTTAGAAATTTGTATATGACTTAATTTATATGAAATATTGTATGAAATTGTATGTAGAAGGCTTTTTAAACTATATGTTTTCTTAATTATGCAGAGAGTGCTCGTTTATATAGGGAGTCAGGTTGGCCGAATGGTTAAGGCGTCAGATTTAAGCTCTGATCTCGAGAGAGAATGCGGGTTCGATTCCCGTACCTGTCATATTTTTTTTATATATTTATTATGAAAGTCTTGATTTTAAGCTAGTTTATTCACGACGGCTCTACCAGAACAAACGATTGAGCTCCTTTTCCACTAAAATGGACAAAGAGCGGAAGATGTGGATTGTATCGCCGGAATTTGTCCAACGTCTTAAGTCTGGCGATGATGCGGAGAAAAATATATTATCACAGCTTGATGACGAAATGCAAAAAGTTTTAAAGTCCAAATTAACTGATCACGATAAATGGATCCAGTACAATCAGGTTTTACAACGATTCCTTCATTTCTCAAACCAGGCGCGGCAGCCAATCAAAATACCAGTGACAGCCTATCAAATGCCGTTATTTTATCTACACTTCCCAAAACTTTTAAGAAAAAAGCTGAAGTTTTCCTACGCATTTTGAGTACCTCAAGCGATGTGAGCTGGGATCACAAGGGTACCGTTACTATAAAGGGTGAAATTTTACCGGCGTCTAACATAGTCGATTTAATTCACGACACTCTGCGGCCTCGAAAAACTATTAATCCACCCGGACGCCTACAGTTTGCTGATTACATCAAAGACCTTAACGTTGCTAATGTGCTGCTAGCTAAACCTAAACAGCAAAAGAAGCCAACCCCGACTGCTACTACAGGAAAAACCGAAATGGAAACTGATAACTGCGAGTCCGATTTAGAATATAAATTAAAAACACCAGCTACTCATCCAAGTCCACATCAAAAAGGTTCAGTCAGAAGAACGCCGATAAGAAAACGCCTCCAAAAAAGGGCCGTTAGAAAAACGCCTCTAAAGCAGATGTCATAAACACCAAAAACGAAGGGAATTCTAGATTGGGTGCATCTTAAACTTTAAAATTACACAATGAAATTCTGATTTTATTACTTACAGCCTTTTTAATTTGAAATGTCGTGCACCTCAAACTACAGTTTTGTAAATTGCTAGCGAATTTTTAGAAAATAAGACATTCTGCTGTACATTTATATTTATATTATTAAGTATTATACGAAATAAGAACAATATATTTGTTTATTACAAAAGTGTTTGTGTTTTTTATTTCTACTCTGCTTTTGTTTTTCACGAATCTGCAATAATTACAAAATCTAAAGCTAAAATATTAGTATTTGAAGTTATTTTACAGTTACAAAGTGTAAAATTTCAAAAAATCAATCTACGATTTCATAATGGCGTGATATAATTTAGAAAATTGTGATTTCTTTTAATTTTGTGCGATACATTTTATAAAAAAGTGTAAAACATTTGCAAATTTTTCAACGAAATTGCTATTTCTTTTAATTTTGAGCGATGCATTTTATAAAAAGTGTAAAACATTTGCAAAATTATGCATAGTTTATGTAACATGATGTCGATTTTTGTGAAAATTTATGTGGGATGGCTTGTAATTGCGTGATTTTTGTTCAATTTTCATCGTGTGTTGAATAAAATATCGTTTTTTGTATAATTTCAAGTGATATGATGTCAGTTTTTGTATAATTTATGTGACATGATGTCGATTTTTGTGTAAATTTATGTGATATGATGTGTGATTGCGTGATTTTTGTTCAATTTTCATCGTGTGTTGAATAAAAATATCGTATTTTGTATAATTTCAAGTGACGTGATGACAGTTTTTGTATAATTTATGTGACATGATGTCGATATTTGCGAAAATTTATGTGAGATGCTGTATGATTGCGTGATTTTATTCAAATTTTTGTTACTTTGGGGGTCAACACATACGTCTTTTCGTAATTTTTGCGTGTTTCTAATCAAATTTATTTTCATTTGTCATCAACACAGATGTATTTTCGTAAAATTTTACTATTTTTCAATCAAAGTTGTATAAAAATATTGTTTTTTGTCGTACTTCAGCTTTTTTCTTAAAAGTTTTGGCAGTTTTTGTATAATTTATGTGACATGATGTCGATATTTGCGAAAATTTATGTGAGATGCTGTATGATTGCGTGATTTTATTCAAATTTTTGTTACTTTGGGGGTCAACACATACGTCTTTTCGTAATTTTTGCGTGTTTCTATTCAAATTTATTTTCATTTGTCGTCAACACAGACGTATTTTCGTAAAATTTTACTATTTTTCAATCAAAGTTGTATAAAAATATTGTTTTTTGTCGTTTTTGCAGAATTTAATGTGACAAGATGCCGATTTGTATAAATTTTCTACGTATTTTCGTAATTTTGCGTGCTTTTATTCAAATTTATTTTATGTTTAGTTGACAAATGTCATAATTAAAATTAGTCAAGCCTTCTCCAATACTTGCTAATATAAGCCGTTCACGATCTTTTGGGGTCAGGTGAGGCTATGACCATCTAGTAATTTTGTTGGCAGTACCTCTGCGGCAACTAAACTCCCTAATGCAAACTGACACTTTTTCTGTTAGGTTAGGTTGTTTTCAGTTTAAGGTTATATTTTCTGAATAGGTACATTGTTGCCGGATCTCTCTCTAGTCTCGACATCAACTCGTGTTCTTTTAGATCTGGTCTGTCCTTTTTAAACTGCAACTAGCATCGTTTAATGGAAATTTTTTGTTGTAACAAAATTATATTGGGCATTTTGATTTTTCCTTTGACGGAAATTAAAATTACTTTTACACACTTGATAAAGCATTTATTTTCTTACGAATATTAAAATAATAAGTTTGGCAATGTGGTGGCAAGAAAATGTCGAACAGACACTGACAGAAAAAAAGTTGCATCCGCTACATCACCGAATCAGTTAGTCCAACATAAAAAGAAAAAATAATAGCCAACTCTGTCCCAAAAACGTCGTGAACGGATTATATGTTTATCTCTTTCTTACCCAAGCAATACGTATATCTTCTTGTTCATGTTATTGCTGATATATATAATTGTGACCGATCGCCCATTTAATTTTAAACTAGCTGTTGTAATTTATAAGCGGCTAAAACTCAGTCGAAAATAACATTTAAAATTTATTTATAATATGAATATGGAAGTGTAATGTCAGAACAGCTAAGTGGTACAATATTCAAACCTTTAAAACCAAACAAATCACAGGCACCGACCTGTTTTAAAAAGGGAACTTAGACGGAAATTTCCAATAGTAGGTAGGGACAATGAGGATCTCGTTAATCCAGCCATATAGCAGGCACAAATTATAAAATTATTAATTATGACACATCCAACCGTAAAATCAGTTTTTTAAAATTACTACAAGTCATTTAACAACACAGGCAATGAATTTCCAATTTCATAAATAACCTTTTTTGAAAAATAGTTTGTTTAAAGCTGGGCTCGTGACACGTAAGTGACTATGTTTAATTCCTTTAACCTCGATCGCTTCGATAGCCCAGTTGGTTAAGGCTTCATACTCGTAATGCTGTGATCGCTGGTTCGACTCCAGCCATGGGACATCGCAGGAAGCTTTTTTTAAATTAAAATAAATGTGAGAAAACCAAGATGGACGACACCCGAGAAATTAAATTCAAAACAGGGACTTAGAAAAATCTGAAAAAAAATTTTAAATTCAAATATTCGCGCGAAATTAAAATGGCCTCCGTGCATGAGAGAGAGAGTAGCTTCGATGAGGGAGACGGAAGATCTACCAGTTTGAAAATCAAATATTTCCGCGAAAATTCAAAATTAAAAACGACCGCCGTGAGAAGTGCGCGCGCAGAAAACCAAGATGGCCGACGTCCCGGGAGATTTAAATTCAAAAACTGGGACTTAGAAAAAAATCGGAAAAAATTCAAATTTCAAATATTCGCGCCAGAAATCCAAGATGGCCGCCGCGTAATTCCAGAAGCAAATTAAAAAATCTAATGCGTAATTTTAATCGGAAGCTAATGCGTAATTTAATCAGTAGCACATATGTAAATTACATATCAAACTTCATATGTGATTAATTAGATCAATCCGCGAAATTAATTGGGTCAATCCGCGAAAATTCCGCGAAATCCGCGGATAAATCCGCGAATTAAACCGCGAATCCGCGAATCAATTAAAAGTGGTGGGGGAAAAGTGGCCCCTTTCTACTCAGTGGTCTATTATGGTTTGTTTTTATCGGACTTTTTCCGCTGTCTAGGGTGTATATCATAAGACGTTTCGGGAATTTTGATCTACTCCCATCTTTAGGTGTTCCTGGTTAGTCCTCAGAAGGACTGATATTGTCCGCTTTTATTCGTAAACTCTTGCCTCTCCTGGGGTTTGAACCCGGGACCGCTGATCACTAGTCTGTCACTCTTACCAGCGTAAAATATCAGTCCTTCTCAGGACTAACCAGGAACACCTAAAGACGGGAGTAGATCAAAACTCCCGAAACGTCGTGTGATATACACCCTAGACAGTGGAAAAAGTCCGATAAAAACATATCACTATCTAATATGCCAAATATCTGTAGTAGTTCGTTCGTTAAGGCAATGTTTAAAAAACAGTTCTATCTCATTTAACTCTTTTGAGGAGATGCATTCTGCAAAACCCTGAAAATGGTTTGACATGATTTGTAAAACGAACTAATATGCCGAATTTCAACTTCCTTCCTGTATCTATCTCTTGACGATCTTTATAAAAACACATCAACCTCATTTAATCCCTTTGAGAGGATACATTGCGAAAGATCCTGAAAATGACTTGATTCGATGTGTAAAACGAACTACTGCGCCGAATCCACTTTCTACCTGCAGTAGTACCGTATTATGGCGATCTTTAGAAAAACACATCTACCTCATTTAACCCTTTCGGGAGTTATTTTTGAAAAAGCCTGAAATTGATTTGACCTAATTTGTAAAACGATCTAATATGCTGAATTTCAATTTGCGGCCTGTAGTAGATTTTTTGCAGCTATTTTAAAAAAAAACACTTCTGGACTATTTAACAACATTGAGTGAATTTATTTTGAAAAACCCGAAAAATGATTTCCGATCAGTAAAACGATCTAAACTGCTGAATTTCAACTTACTGCCTGTAGTAGTTTTCTTGTGGCGATATTTAGAAAAACAGATTTGTCCCATTTAACCTCTTTTGGGGATGACTTCTGCAAAACCTTGAAATGTACTTGATCTGATTTGTAAAACGAACTAGTATGTTGAATTTCAGCTTCCCACCTACAGTAGTTTCCTTGTTATAGATCTTTAGGAAAGCAGGTCTACCACAGTTAGCTCCTTACGAGAGATGAATTTCGAAAAGCCCTGATAATTATTTGACACTATTTTTAAAAAGAACTAATATGGCAAATTACAACTTTTTACCTTCCCTATATTCTATTATGTAACGATATGTGAAGTAAAATTCAATCCCGTCGAATAGAGGGTAAAAAAACTTTGTTGTAGACGATATTCTATAGTCTTCCCTCAAGTCGACCCCAGCCTGATTCGGCCGACTGTCCCTGCACCTTGTTGATAGACATGGCGAAGTAGGTTGTAACGGTAAATTGCAGTCTCTTAAATTGAAAAGAATAGTCTGAAAGAATAAGGGGTGTTAGACGAATGAAGACTGTCTCCCCTTCTCCAAAACTTATAAAAATTGTGGCCTCAGTGACGTTTCGATGCGGAGCTTTCACCTGCAGTCGAGTTTGGGAGTCTTCACGTTTCTCAGTAGTATAATGGGTGCTCGAACTTTCAAAAGTAGGCGAGTTGGAAGAATTCCGGGTGGGTCGAGAGTGTGGAGAAACTCAACGTGGTAGTGCACTGTTTCCTCTGCCTCCATCACAGTGTTAATTGACTGATAGATTTTTTTCTCCGACTGAAAGGCTCCGAGGTGTGTGTTATTGATTTCTAGTGCCTTATCATTCTCCAGAGTGATAATCGCCCTTTTTCGAAGCTAGGGCATAGGTTTGGCAGTTATGTTCTTGATGTTGGAATATATTATGTTAGTGAGGTTGGCGATATCTGTCACGGTTTGACATATGTTTTCGTTGCCGAGTTTCAAGAGAAGTTTGGAATCCTTATATAAATTCAAGACAATATTCCCTTATTGTACTAATACTGCATTTTGAAAAATCACTGTTATAACACGTATTTGTCTAGAGAGCAACTGCCATTTAAATATCATCGTCGAGCGGGTAAAATCAAAGTAAATAAAAAACCACCTATTGCAAAATATTTTGCAACTTATAAAACTTCTTTGTAGACAATTTTTAACGTGTGGCACGATCCATTAGGTAAAATTTTAATTTTTAAGTTTTTAAAGCAACGCACACGTGACGTTGCTAAATATAATTGACCTTGGCTAAATACTAGTTGTGGCAAATACATTCCCACTTTATCCAGAGTTTGCGTACAGGAAACTGTTTTCTCCGAAAGCAAAAAGGTAATGTAATATCAGAAGGTGTTTAATCTATACGCGGTAATAATACTCTTCTGCCTGTAGCTTGCCGATTTAAGACTTCCAAATCTAAACAGTTCTCGTATAAATTGCCTACCATTAATCTTGCTCCATTTATTAAACCAGTACACATTTAAATTTTTAAAGAGAATAACAATTGCCGCTATTTTTAGTATGAAGCAATGTGGAGGTATTCCACTGAAATTTAACGAATCTAGAATGTCATCACTATCTGCAATTGTAATCACACTCAAAGACATATCTAATTTTGTGGTTAATTTCATCGCAATGCTCGTTTTTTTGGCGCTAAAATTGAGAATTTTGAGATACCAAGGATGTTCTCAAGAGTTGACAAACTATTACCAAATATTTCTGTAATGGCAATTAGTTGAGATGATATTTTAATTGTATCCTTTTCACCTGCAATCGTGTGATATTCCATTTCCAATTTGCAAGAGAATGGGCGATGTGTAACATTAGATTAATACTGAACTGATGTACAGTCAAGATTCACCCATACACGCTACTTCTCGAAAGGAAAGAGTGAAATTTTCAATAGTAATATAACAAAGGCGAGACATACTTACCGATAATTTTGCACACGACGGGGGTCGAGCGATGGTTGCAATGAAAACTGTCCCGAGGGTTTGCCCGAGGGCAGTTTTCTAAGGACAACCAGCATGATGACTTTTGGCACGGGCAAAATTATATGTGTGTTGCCCGCGATTAATTTTGAAGATTATTACACAAAACCCATATACGAATTATGATTTAAAATCGATCTAATAATGCCAAAAAGTTCAAATTGCTTGTTTCTTGCATTTCATTTCTAATTATGACACCATCCACGGGGTTGATAATCATCCTTAGGGAGCTTATCGCTTGGTAAGTAGCCCACGGGCGCGTAACAGCTAATCAGTTCGGGATTGGTCAAGTTTAAAAAAATGCATGATTCTCATTGGATTATATCAGTCATGTGACAGTTGTGTGTAGATAATAATCTTAAAAATTTTCTGTACATGTACTTTGACGTTTCTCATAATATAGCAGGCGGTATTTTACTTGTTCCACTGCTATCGCACTGCAGCTACGTCACTTGCGCCCCAATATATTTTGGTTTTTCTCTAAAATGTATGCAGTTATTTGCAATTCAGGACTTTTGTGCACATCTACACGGTGACGGCTTTCATTTAAAAAAAGAATTATCGAAATTGGCCCGGTGGAAGTCTCAAAATAGATGTCAAAAGAAAACGCTTCACGTTTTAAATATATAGATAGAATAAAAAAATTATTAGCGGGGCAAACTACGAAAGCGGTGAATGTAATTAAAGTAGATTGAGAGTCATTTAATTAACCGAGGCAAGTAATAGTACAACAACATGTAGCATTATGATATAACCATTTTAAATTAATTAAGAATTTCGCTCTTTTGTAAACAATCATCCAGGTAAGACATCGTATGTTGTATGTAATGGGGGAAATGTTCAGGGCTGATCTTCTCGGAGGCTCTGTGAACAGACTAATACAACTGATCTTCACTTCTGGGTTGTGACCTCCAAATATAATTCTTCCACTGACCAAATAACTCCTCTATAGGTTTTAAAAATGGAATGTAGGGGGGAAGGACTACGGCATTGTGACCATGATTTTCAATGAAACAACACCTCAGCACTTCTATAGAAAGGCACATTATCCATAACAAAAAACCTCTTGCGATACCACCGTTACTTAGATGATTAATTAAAGTTACCAGATATTCCAAACAGTGATTTGTATTGTAGGGTGCATCTTATATTTGAAATAAATATAACGAGTTTATATTTGTTGCTGCTGCAATAAAATAATTCTGACCTCTTATCTGAGCTTTCCGTACACGAGCTGGTGTATTTCTAACGGATCTACCAGAAGATTCTTTTGAGTAGATTTGAACTCCAAATTCTTAAAAAAAAATTTCCATCGTGTATCATCCTGTTATATCATACTGTATAGCATACTCAAAGCGGTTTTGTATTACATGCTGCGTATTTCTTCTTTCTGGTACGTAAGTTATTCGTTTTGTGAAATACTGAAACTGCTTCAGTACCCGGTTAATTGTTGAAATCGAAACTCGCAAACCTGGCCATTCGTTCTTTTTGAGCAGCCGTTAATAGTTGCCTTCGATGACCTGCTTATAGTTTATTTATCTGTTCAGTTTGTAAATGTTTTGTATAAATTTTTACTTACCTCGTCTGAAAGACGAAGGAAGTATTGTAATCAAGAAAACATCACTTTACGCGATTTCTTCAGATCTTTAATTTTCAGGATCCCCAGTGTCTACTTGGCATAAAACCGAAAAATTTTTAGACAAATATATCGAGAGTGAGAACCTCTAAAAATTTGCAAATTTTTGTTTGAACTAAGAAATACATAAAAGTAATAATTTTTACATAGCGCAGGCTTTATCCTTGACTAAAAGCGGACCCAACAGATACATGTTATATGTTGTACAAGTCAGAAAGATGCAAAGGATAAGTGCCTTATGTTGACCTTTTTAGGCCGCAAGCTGCATAAATGCGTAAATCGCAAACCTTAAAATACACACGAAACGCATATTTGGGAGAGGTTATAAATTCGATCATAGGATGTGCACTCGAATTTATAGTTTAAAAAATGTACACTATCTAGAATTAACTTGCGGAAATAAATGTGGAGGTCTCCATTTTTTTTGAAATTGCAAAAACCAGAAAAAATACTTTTCTTTATTACTGAAAATTGATTAACTTTATGCCTACATCGCATTTACAGGCTTAGTTTTCAACAGGGCGAAACCATCAAATCCAAGATCGCAGAACACGTCTGGAACGAAGACCACCACATACAATGGGATAACGTATCAATTGTAGCTAAAGAGGAAAACAGGTTCCGTAGGAAGCTGAAAGAAGCTACATAGCGCTGGCAGTAGGACCAATTAGCCAAGGTAGCGCAGAACTGAAGCCCATTTGGATGCCACTACAAAAATAGTCTACTGTGCAGACAGCGGTAAGATATACCGGGAGATCGAGAAAGGTTGTCCAAAAAAAACTACCTTCCAAGTAGTTATCAATATTTCTTTCTAGTGTGATATTAGCCACACTGCTGTTGACAGATGTTCTCACTTGTACTGTGTGTTTACGTTTCTTTGTAAATTTTAGGTTATGTATACTTTTGAACACAACACGTTTATTATTGAATCTTATTTCCGCAATGGCCAACGCAATGAGGATAATGGTGAATGGAAATATTCAGGAAATTTATGTGTAAATGAATTCGTTAATCGGTTCCCTGACGTCGACTTTGATTACGATAATCTGAGCAGGCATGTAAAGCGTATCGTACATCGTTTCCGAACAACGGGTAGTGTTGATGCAGGAAAATCTCCTGGAAGACCAACCGTTTTAACTCAGGACACATTAGAGGATATACAGGCACGCATCTTACACAGCCCTAAAAAACCATTACGACAGTTAGCGCAACAAACAGGTGTGTATTTTTTATCCTATAAATTTTTGTATACAAAAATTATTTTAATTTGTAATTGCAGGGTTAAGCTATGGAACGTGTCAAAAGGCAGTAAGACGAAAACTGCATTTACACCCATATAAAGTTTCAGTAATGCAAGAATTACTTCATCCTGATTATGAAAAGCGTGTGCAGTACTGCAATTGGTTTAAGAGCGCGCCCGCTGCGATATTCACTGATAGATGGCAGCAGGCGAAAAATGCAGGTCTATTTTTAAACGGACAAATCATGCATTCCGACTAAACAGTAATTATCGGAACGTGATTTTCTATTAAAGCACATATCTAATTAGGGCATGACCAAATTTCAAATTAAAATTCCAACTATTTTAGGAAAAAACTGTCCTGCAAAAATGAAGTTTTAATTTTTTTCGTCGAAAGATAAATCGATAATTTTTGCTTCATTCCGTTAAGGCAATATTTGAAAACGTAATTCCAAATTTTAAATGATGTACTTGCAATAATAAGGCCAATTTGTCTTCACAAAACTAATTTTTCTTACTCAGCTATGAAAATGGCTACGCACTAGTAGTCGGAGAGTTCAGCTATAGTATCACAGATGGCGCGTAGTTAAATGCATAAGTAAGGTCACTATATCAATAAGGTACCGCCATTCCATTCCTCGCTTGAGAATGTGAGAAAATTGTGAGATAAGGATAACAAATACAAATTTCCCAAGTGCAATAGGGAAGACACTAGTTTTTGGGGATTTTCTTTTTGGTGTAATGGCACTTGTAAAGTGAGGAATCTGTTAGGTTATGTGTTTTTATCCCCAGTTGGAGAAAATTGTGCGACAAGGATAGATATAAAAAATCACTAATGGCGGTACCTTATTGATATAGTGACCTTATGCATAAGATTATGAACCACAAAAATTTGTGGGGCTGCCGATAGATACAGAATCCACATCTGGTTGCAGGGGTCGATCATAAATCTCTAAGGTGTCGCTAAATCTTCCACCGCATGACGACGTAGCTCTGGCAGCCTTCACGACTTCTCTGAGTGACAAAATTGCTAATCACAATAACGATATGTTTTTAGTGCTCGGTGATTTTAATTTTACAAAAGTGAATTGGACCAACCGTGTTAGCACTTACTTCGCGCTTTCTACATAGATAACAAATCAAGAAACTTCTTTGACACAACTGCTTACTCGGCTTGTTTCAATTGAATAACACACCTAATATCAATAATCGGGTGTTGGACTTAGTTCTTTGCAACCACGAATCGATAAATAACTTTAAAAACTGTCATATTCCTCTACTTATACTAGATAATCAGCATCCAGCAATTGAATTCTTATTAAAAACTAGTATTGATATCAATTTAAAAGAAAATATAAAAAGACTACTTATTTCGTAAAGCTAAATACTCAATCAATAATGCACTCGCCCATATAAATTGGTCACCCTTAACTACAGGTAGTAGTGTAGATAACCGACAGTATAAATACTGCAAAGATAATAAATTGTACCTGTTTTTGGTAAAAATATTATTAAAACAGTCGACAAAATAAAAGGCTTAGGGGTCACTTTTGAGAGCAAGTTAATCTATGATGATCATATTAACAACATTTGTGAGAAAGTCTTTAAAATGTTAGTATTTCTTATGGGAACTTCTTATGATTTTAAAAATGTAGCATCTGTCAAGGTTCTGTATTTCGCGTACGTAAATAGTAATTTGAATTATTGTAGTGTCATCTGGAATCCACAATACGCTGTCTATAAAAACCGTATCGAATCAATTCAACGCCGATATATGAGTTATGTAAACTCAAAATTTAAATTAAATATTTCATAAGAATATTTAAACTCTGGTTTGAATCTTCTTACCCTCGAAAAATGCCGAATTTTGACTGATGCACTTTTTCTTTATAAATTGCTGCATAATTCCATTGATAGCTCATACATACTACAATTAATAATTTTAAATGTGCCGCCTGTTAACACCCGTATTCACTTGGTTTTTAAAGTCGATTCTGTCAAAACTTTATCTATGCAAAATTCCACTATGCCTCGACTCCTATTACTAAAAAAAATATTTTATAGCAAATGTTCAAACACACAGCCACCTCGTCTAAAAGTAAGAAGTTGTAATAACTCGGTTATTGTTAGTTGCAACCATACGTACTAAACGTCAAATGTATCTGAAATGTCAAAACTAATACATATTTTTGATGGATTTTAATAAACGTACGATTGACGGAAACGTCGTGTAACCAACTCTTATGTTAATCGGTGATTAATAATCTCGCTCATTAACGTGTTCGCTCGCTCCACTCGCTCACGCATTAAAATCTCTCGATTATTAATCACCTTTATTAACACACTTGTTGGTTAAATAACCATTAAATATTAAAAGCATAGTTAATGTGGTTGTTATGACAATTGTACTTACAGCAGGTAACGTGATGTTTGTGAAGGCGTGTGATTATCACCTATTAATCAGGAAGGTATGTGATTATCAGTTGCTATGTACATTATCAAAAGTTAGTACTTTCATGCGTAACTATGCATTTTGTCGTTTTTCATTGGTTGATGTTAGAGGGAGTGATATAATCTCACAAATTCTCAAAGTGTCAGTTTTCTACTTGTCAAAACAATAATGAGAAACGTCGGACGGCTATAGCCTCGTTGTTCAAATTTCACACGCGTATGTTATTAATGCTTTTATCCCAATTGTATTGTAAATATCTATTACGTCCTTCTTGCATATCAAATAAAATGCGGCGCCTCTGTCTCTGTTATACTAGGAATTATTCGAGCTGACATTATTCTCTTTGGTAAAATTTAATTGTTGAATACTTAAATATTGCTGCCTTAAAGCAAAATTGACTGGAACAAACTGCATAAAAGCCTTTCCCCTAACGGGCTCGGGTGTTTGATTAATGACAATTTGTTCTCATCAATTTTGTTAGGCAACAATGTTTTTATAAAGAAACCTATTTTACCGATAAAAATATAGTCTTATGAGTTTGCTGTTGAAAATAGCGAGCAATAATAACAATAGCGAACAGTGTAATGTAGTGACTAATTTCTATTGTAAATCAAGAAGTTGTTTCACTTTCAATTCATATAGTAAGTACGTTCAACTTCGGAGCGGTTCTAAAACCCTCAGGCAATTCTATTCTTTGTCTGAGGTAAAACCCAAAACGACAGCCTCCACAGCCCCTAAAGCTGCACTTTCCAAATGGATAGCTAAATTCTTAGAAGTGACAACGATCGCCGCGCCAACTATAGTTTGGTAGTTAAAAATGGAACAATATTTGTTTTATTTGCTAGCACTACTATCCCTGCCCTCTATGAGGGCCACCTGCAGTCCATAGTGCAGTCTTAAGTCAGAGATTTGTCCCCGCCACTAAAGGCACGCTCTTAACCGAAGTTTAAATAACGATGAAATGCTGGATTCAAGTTTCTTTTCAGACCGGTTACGTAAATAAACAAAATTACAGGATGTGGTCTGCTCATAACCCTAGTGAATTTTTACAAACTCCACTGCATCCAATAAAGGTTGGCGTTTGGATTGCTATGTCAAGGAGACGCATAATTGGCCCTGTGTTTTTTGAAGATACCGTAACAACTGACCGCTACATCACAATTCTAGACAGATTTATTAATGAACTTCACGATGATGAGTTACGCCAGGGACATTTTCAGCATGATTGTGCACCTGCACATACAGCCCTTCGAACACGTCAACATTTACAACAATTTTATGATGATCGTATCATTGCATTTCCTCCACGGTCACCCGATTTGACAGCCCTGGATTATTTTCTATTTGGACATTTAAAGAACACGATCTATCAGACCCCCATGCACACACTTGAGCAACTGAAGGATGCGATTACTGCCGCTACTGCAAATATAACTGTGCAACAGCTACAAAATGTTTTTAACAGCATGAAAAGAAGAGTTCAGTGCTGTATCAACAATAATGGGGCTCATTTCGAACATGAACTGTAATAATTACTGATTAGAGTATAATTTAATTTTGTAAAATTTAATATTCTAATTATTAACCTTAATTAAAACTGATTGCAAATAACTTCTTATTGTCATAATGGTTTTCCTATTTTGAATCTACCATAAATTGCTAAATTCATTTCATACATGACAGCAGATGTCTATGATGACAGTTGGAGGATGTAAATATTGATATACTCGCTGTAGAAAGTAGTTTTTTTCGGACAACCTTTCTCGATCTCCCGGTATATAAGTTTATAACTAAAACATATAACCGCGCTGGTGGCCTAGTGGTAAGAGTGACAGACTAGTGATCAGCGGTCCCGGGTTCAAACCCCGGGGAGGCAAGAGTTTACGAATAAAAGCGTACAATATCAGTCCTTCTCAGGACTAACCAGGAACACCTGAAGACGGGAGTAGATCAAAACTCCCGAAACGTCGTGTGATATACATCCTAGACAGTGGAAAAAAGTCCGATAAAAATACATCATAATAGACCACTGCCAAAAAATGACATTCAGAGAACAATATCACACGATCATCGAAAATACGGTGACTGACGAGTAGTGCTGTCTGGAAACAGTTGCGGTAATACGTCGAATACTAAGGAGGCAAGTATTTTCTAATAATTTCGATGGTTAAGCGGTATACAAATATACTATTTCATAATTTTAATTAAACTTTCAAACATTTCTAATTTATTATTGGTGTAAAATTGAACAGTTGTTTAATTGTGAAAGAGCAAGTATTTTTCTGAATATACGAGAGTGTGTATATTCGGACGTATGTCGTAGTTACAATAATAACTGTTGTGATAGTTGGTAACTATGAAAAATTACGCATTATTATTGGTTTGATATACAAGGAATAAAATAGTCACTTATAATACCATGAGTAGTCAAAGTTATGTCGAATATTTTTGCTGTGGTATCACGAATGTCCATTGCACTTAGGTTCGATTAGGACGAGTGCGCTAGCACGAGTCCTAATCCTAAGCGCAATGGACATGAGTAGTGATACCACTGCAAAAATATTCTACTTAACTTTGATTAAGAATGGCATTCGAGGGACTATTCAATGAACCAAACTACTTTTTCAAATTAGTTTTCAGTAAATCTAGCACGAAACTACGCAATTTCTATAGTAACAGAACACTAATACTGACTTTTTCTAATAAAAATCAAATTTGTTTAAAATATTCACTATAGCACTAGTGAAAATTGTTGATTATTTTCACTAGTGAAAATAGTCAATATAGTTCATTTTTATTGGCTCAAAGACGTCAAATCTTGTATTTTTATTGGTCAGTTTTTGATAGATGACAAGTGAGTTGAATAGTCACTTGAATACCCTTTTGGGCAGTGGCTTTTAACCTTTGTGATGTGCAACTCTAAATTCAGAAATCTTTGCCGATAATAGAAAAAATAGAAAATCAGTATTACATTGTAATATCGATAATAAAAATTGGAGACTGCCTTCTGTAAAGTATTTGGAGAAGATCGAGCTATAAGGCAAGTATATTTTCTATAGCTGTTCGTAAATTAATATGTAAATTGTTGCACATAACTTATTGAACTTTCAATTTCATGTGGTCTCGTCGAGTTAATATAATTTGCATTACTAAGGGTTTACTTCTAATGTTTTAGTACTATTAGCAGCATTAAGGTATATTTTAATTGTTTTGTATATAATTTTGAACACTCTCACAATCTAGCAAAAATTCTCGTTTATACGTGGCATACGTAAATAATTTCTAAGTTTCTTTCGCGGTCCAACCACAAAACCATCATGATCTAGGTTGGAGTCGGGACCCAAGGTTAAGAATCGCTGCTCTAAGGTATATGAGCTAATGCTTTTTGTGATTGATGAAGAAGCACCACATTCTGGATTTTTATTGGCAACTTTTTGACAGATAACGGCTCGATTGATATATTGTTGCAAGTGGAGAAATATCTGCAAAATAAAAAAAAATACAACACAGCTTACAAACCTATTAGAATAATTAATTATGATAGGCTATAGATCTGATAATATTTTACACAAAAGTACGAATGCTTATATGGGAGAGAACTACCTGAACAAAGCAATTTATTGGAGCTTGCTTGTTACGATATCTCAAATTTGTAAAACAGCCGCTGTGTGACTCTTCTTTTGTGAACATTGGTGGTGAAGTTTAGTTATGTCTTTTCCGCTTTGCTTTAAGTGGGGTGAACGGTTACAATTTGGAGTAAAGAACGCTCTAGTGACTCGCTCGAAGCAAATGTTCCGTTGGCTGTGCTATCGAGCCTCTTAAGAAATAGTCGTATGCCAGAGGAATGTCACCGGTAATTAGGGCGATATCCCAATTACGGTTGATATCGGATCTGACGTTTGATTCCTCATCGTATTTTAGCAGTAACGTGGTGTTTGCTTATATTTTAAGTAAGTAAGTGGATATTGAGTGTTTCCGAAGCCGATATCCCGTGTCACCACGCCGACGAGGCTATGGCTATTTTATCGCCATGCAGCGAATACCTGGATACAGCGTGGAAGCCATCCCAGGAGTCACTTTTAGCTTCCATTCAGGTATTAAGCAGGATCACCTGTAGGTCGTAGATGCTATCATCGAGTTCCGAGGCATTGCAAGCTGCTGGTCAGATAGAATTCGTATTCTAGCTGCGTAAATAACAAGTCCGTTAGATTATTGTGAAGTGAACCTTTTATGGATTTTACGTCATTACTTACACATAGCAAGCTGTAAAAACGTATGTTTTATAGCTAAATTAAGAACCTCATTTAGAGCCGGCATTTGTTAGTACGAGCAAAGAGTGCTATATTTATATAGTACTCTTTGGTACAAGTAAGGGTTTTTGAGTTAGATTATATGTATATACAGTGACGTCACGTACGGAATTACTAACGTTCAATTTGTCTGTAAATGTAAAATAGCTGGTTTTATTGTGAGCTAGTATGAGTAACCATAAAATTGTTTAGATTATTTCCGTATCTGTTTTCTGGTATTCTTTTCTGTAAAGCAACTTGCAAGAACGGTTCTAAAGTAAAAAAACACAGAATTAATAGGTATGCTAGAGGTTGTAAACGCCAATGTAAGTCTCTGAGTTTGTGGAGAACTGCTAAGCACATCAAAATAAACCCGTCGGATTTCGTTTCGTAGTTTAAGGAATTCACCAGCTGTTTAAGAAGAAACTACATGGCGCCGTCCGACATCAATTTTGAGCTATTCTAAACCCACAATTCTACCGCTGTTTAACCAGACCTATTTCCTGACTGCATTTAGCTGGAGCAATTAGTTGTTGCAGGTTGATTAGTTTTGTGGGTTAAGATAGTATAAACATTGTCATTACTAATATAGTCTTACTGCTGTGAAAGAACTGGCTTTCATTGTGCGTAGGCTTATTGTGCCTTTGAAATTGAGGCGATTATGTCATGTAATAACTTGGTGCTGCAACGTAGAGCAGTTACGTGTATGCTAGAAACATTGTGAAATTACCAATTTTTTCTGTAATATGCTTCAATTTAGTTACTAACGTCATTAGATCGATATATAGCAAATATTTTACCTGCAGAAAAAATGTTTTGTATTTACGGCTGGTGAAAGCTCATAGCAGGGCCGGACTGGCGAAAAAATTCAGGCCGGGAAAAGAATGACCAGGCGGGCCAATAAGGTTAGGAAGGTGGTCCTGGAGAACCCCCGCGAGAGAAAAACATTCAATTATTGGCTCTTACAGACGTAATTTTATCGCATTCGAAAAACTATTAAACTCAACAACATTGTTTTATTTTAAGATCAATCCATACATCGATCTTGAGCATCGGTACAGCAAATTTGTCAATAACTCTTAACTCTCTGATTAAAATGTTCACAGTTCAAAGAGGAAAAAGTGAAAAATTCAACTCGTTTTTTATGCACAAAACATGTATTTAAAAACGGCAATAGGTAAATGACTCATTATAAAAACTATCAATCGTAATTCAGTAGAGTGGATAATATTACGTATGTATTTAAAAGAGTAACATTTTTTTAGAAGTTAGCTCTTCTCAGCAATCAAATTTATTATGTTTTCATTGTCCAAATCACTTAAAATATCTCTTTCACACGTTATCAATAATAGTCTAGATCATCTTGAGACATACAACTGCGTAAACGGTTTTTAACATATTTCAAAATCGGAAAGCTTCGTTCACATGCAACTTGAGTGGTTGACAAAGTAAGAAGAAATTTATAAGTTAAAAACATGTAAAGCATCTGGTATAGGCAGCAACGTCATCCCTTGTAAAACTTATGAATTGTTTGATTACTACTGCCTTCCTCCGTTTCTTTTTCTTCGTCAGTTTTGGAATTGTCATCGTCGGAAGCAAAGCATGATCTTCATCAGCATCTAGCGATATACTGCTGTATTCGTCTGGTACATTGGATCGTAAACTGTCCTATTTGCCAGAAAGGTCAAATAATTTTTTTCTAATATTATCAGCTATGATGGTAGGGTAAATAACGTTATTGAGAATTGCAACAACCTTTTCAAATGTTGGTAGATCATGGATTTAATTGATTTTTGTGAAGTTTTTAGGTTCCAATAAAGCTAGTTCAGAATAGATCACCTCGTGTTTAGAAAACCTGGTCTCTAAACTCGTTACAACTCTATCTATTACAGTGTTATATGTCACAATTTTTTAGTTGCATCAATGATGGCTTCATCAACGACCTTTTTTGCCTGGCATTTGTTTCTTAGTCTTTGGTCGAATAACAGGTAATTCAGATTCCATAAAAGGTTCTTGCACTGTTTCGCTTGCACTGTCTTGAAGCATTAAGTTAACTCTATTTACAAAATTATCTGCTTCGAACTTTAAGCTTGGGAAATCTCTTGATATGTTTTTCATTGTGTTAATAGTAGTTTTCACCATTTGCTGTACCTTTAGAAGATCTATCTATACTAGTAGTTTGTAAATATTTTGTGAGGTTGTGCTGTGAAATACCCTGAGGTATGTTTGAGCTGTCAGAATAGTGGAGTATTCCAATAGGAAATTTCGATACATTTTGGCGTGTAAACGTGCCTTTGCATTCATATTTTCCATATTCCCAATACAGTTCTAAGTTTCTACGAGTGCGATAAAAAGCTATTCGTTCCTTGCTAGTTTTACGTCCAGGTGCAGTTTTCTCACCTGAACGAGCAAGGGTTTTATCAGGCAATAATTTCCAAAAAAAAGGGGCGACTCCTCTGCGTTATGAACTTGTTCAGGTCTTAGACCAGTTTCTTTCATGTTTGCTAATTTGACAGTGAACGGCTTAATGCTCTTTTATCTGCAAAAAGTTTTCCGTCGAAAATTTGGAAGAAACGGATACCATGTCTTTTCCTACATTTATTTATCCATCCCCGGCTAGCAGTGAATTTATCGTTGTTCCCGTAATGTTTAACATACAGCAGATTAACTTTTTGTTAGAACTTACGACTAGACACGAAAGAAGACGATGCGGAAGCCTGGCTCCAGCCCTTGCTCAATTAGGCTGGATTTTCACGAGGAAACTGGTGCTTTGACACAAGCTGCTGATTCCTAGAAATATAAAAATAGCACACAGTAGGATACATTTTCTCCCACTCTTCACTTTCTGCCAATAAGTACTCTGTGTCTAAGCGCTGTTTCTTTATTAATACCAGCCTAATGTAGCCCCAGGTCCTCTTGCTTTTGCTATGGTCCTAGTTGCCTGCCGCAATCTATATAATAAATATAATAATAATAATAATAATAATAATAATAATAATAATAATAATAATAATAATAATAATAATAATAATAATAGTCTTTATTTTCCAACATACATGCCAAGATGTATAAAAGGAGGAATTACAACGTACGCTGAAAAATCTTAAGGCGTAAGCTCAAAATACGTGCCATACCTACACACATTTGGTTTTCAGCTTAAACCTTAATAATTTTAAACTTAAACTTAATCAATTATAATTTAATTAATTGCTCTCACTGTTGCTATAATAAACAATAAATGCAAAAGGAAAACACAAAATATTATATTTTAATACTCATATCTCATTTCTGCAAGTAATTTTTCTTTTAGTTTAATTTTGAATGTTCTACAGGTACATGATTTCAATTCAGCAGTTAATTTATTATAGATTTTGTAAATTTGAATTGTAAATGACCGTTGATATAACATGGTGCGGTGAGCGGGTGGTGTAATTAATCCTTTATTTCTAACATTTATATTATGGACATCTGTTCTGAACCGAATTTTATTGTATAAGTAGGAAGGTGTTTTATTTGTCATAATTTTATGAAACAATCAGGCCGTTGCTAGATATCTGCAGGACTTCATATTGAGCCACTTTAATGGAACTAATTTATGTGTGACGTGTTCAAATTTACAAATTCCAAATATTAGCCTAATACAAGAGTTTTGTACCCGTTGTATTCTAGAAGATGTATCACAGGTTAAGCATGAATTATAAATTTCAGAATTGTAGGAAAACTGTGACAAATCAAGAGACTCACTTAACATTGATTTTAGCTTGCTTCTAAGCGAGTGTCGGTGAGGATAAACTAGTTTTAAATTTAAGTAAGCTTTTTTAACACAAGAATTTATTTGCTTCTCATATTTAAAGGAATTGTCTAACCACACGCCTAAACTTTTTACTTCACTTTGCATCTGCATTTTAGTATTATTGATGTGCAAGATAAAGTTATCGTTAATTGAATTTACGTTATTTCAAGGGTCAAACAATATATACACCGATTTTGATGGATTGAAGAGAAAACAATGGTTAGTGGATACACTATGAATACTTGCAAGATCTTTGTTTATTTTCGACACAGCATCAGCTGTCTCACTACAATGAAAGGAGTAATATAGTTGGGTGTCGTCGGCGTACGTTTGTACTTTACAATGTCTTATCACTTTATGAAAGGAACATGTGTAAATTGTAAATAGCAGAGGACCCAGAATGGAGCCCAGTGGGACACCTTTGTTTAAACGTTTTAAGTCAGAGACTTAATTGCGCAGTTTGACACACTGTTCTCTACTAGATAAATAAGATCGAAGTAATTGAATAGCAGATGGCGATAGGCCCATATAATGCAATATTGATACAAGGAGTTCGTGATTTAAAGTGTCGAAAGCTTTACTGAAGTCAAGTAATGTCAAAACAGTTGGAAGTCCTTTATCAGTAGCAGACAAAATATCGTCAGTTAGGTTTAGCACTGTAGTGGTACAGCTGTGCATAGGTCTAAAACCAGATTGATGCGATGGTATTATATTGTATCTATTTAAATGATTTCGAAGTTGGTAATTAATAATCCTCTCTAGTATTTTTGAGAGAACAGGTAAGATACTAATAGGATGTAAATCCTTAAAACTAACAAGTTTTTTAATTTTGGGGCCTTTTTCCAGGTAGCTGGAAAAGTAAAACATTCATTAATTAAATGCGTAACGTATAGGAGAATTGTGGGACAGCACATTTTTATCACAAATATTGTAACGACCTTCGAGGCG
The DNA here is from genome assembly GCA_940337035.1 of Agriotes lineatus. Taxonomy (NCBI): domain Eukaryota; kingdom Metazoa; phylum Arthropoda; class Insecta; order Coleoptera; family Elateridae; genus Agriotes; species Agriotes lineatus. The sequence goes on along the minus strand of OW679197.1, from coordinate 33,802,590 downwards.
GATCGCGTGCAGACAGATGAGTCAGACTTCCGGATCCTTCGAGAATGACCTCGGTGATTAATGCGCGCGACACGTCAGCATTGCTAGAATAATCGGGTTATATCGCGAAACTTCCAGAAGAAATCATTCGGCGATATATAAATAAGCGCAGCAGGAAAAAACGGCCAGTCGGAATCTAGCATTGAAGTGCGCAAAGCTTGCTATATAAATTGTTCGTGTTTAAGTCGTATGTAAATAAATAAAGTGTATTTGTTCTTAGAAATAGTTCCTGTTAGTGTATAAATAATTTGTGTTCCGCATTAATAGTTCTTGTGTTTTTGTAAATCGTTAAATTAAATCGTCATAACCGCAAGCTTGTGTTTTAATTGGATTTACGATTCTTGTTACCGTATTGACATCTACAGTATCAAATGTTACTTCTTCCATATTAGGTGATATTTTCTTATTTTTGTAAAAAAACTTAGTGTGTCGTTATCAGGGGTTATATTAGGAATTCCATCATTAGCACATTTAAATTCACTCATATCAGGTTCGACTTTATTTTTAATCTCAAGCTGTTTTAATTGAGTCCATAGATGTTTGGAAGGTTTATTATGAATCGCAAAATCAAAATACGCCCATTTTTCATGTTTAATTGTATAATTAGCCAGGTTACGTAATTGCTTGTAGTGATTAAAATGTTGACGTTGCTTGGTTCTTTTATACTTCTTATGTGCTTCATCTCTCAAATTCATTAAAAGCTTAACATTATCAGTAATCCACGGTTTATTTTATTTAGTAATTTTATAGATATTAACGATACAAGTTTGATTATGAGCATCTTAACCAAACGAGTTTGATTGCCAAAACGAGGCGGTGAGGCGAGTTTTTCGGCAATCATACGAGTTTCGTTATGTGCCATAAGCAAACGTGTATTGTTCAATATTTTATCTTCATCAATGAACACTGGTTCTATAAATTTTTTTATATAAAAAGAGTGCGGTAATATTCATTACCACACTGAGTGCGGTAATATCTATACATTACCGCACTGAGTGCGGTAATGAAGCTCTTAACGATACTAAAATTAATTTGGTTAAGAGTCTATAACAACACTGATGAAGATAAATAGTTTTTACAAGTGCATGTTTATTGAATAGCGAACATATGGAATCCGTGAGGAAAGCCAGTTTGTCGTTAACATCATTTAGGCGAAATACTGTTTGCCACGGTATTAGATTTAAATCATTATTAAAATGATCCAAATGTATATCTTTAAAACTCCCAACAGCTTTATAAAGAGATGATTGCCATTTAATGTGAAGATTTAGTGTACATTCTATTATTTCATGATCTGAAAAAATACTTGGTAAAACAGACCAATCAACTACACTTTTTTGATTTGAGATTAAGCATAAATCTATGAGAGTTTCTGAATAAGTAGTTACACGAGTCGGGCTTTCAATTAATTGCTTAAAATTAATTAAATAAATTAAATTAATTAAATACTGAGTTTTATAATCATTTAAATTTAACCAATTAATGTTAAAATCACCCAGGCAGCAGGCAGAGTCACACGTTGTAGAAGCAATTACACAAGATTGTTCAATTTCATTTAAAAATGTTTTGTAATTAAGGTTAGGTTGGCGATAAACACAACCTACTGCCAAAGTAACTCTATTTAGAATTAATTTAAGCCACACTTGTTCAATATTCGCGTTAGTCTGTAGAATTTCATACTTATACTTTTTTTACATCTCGGTCAAATCTAATTAAATTATAATCACGTAACTGGAGCAAACTATTTGGTATATTTTTTCCTAGACAAGTTTCTGAAATGCAAAACAAGTCATATGGATTATTATCTAAAAATGCTACTAATAAATGAAATTTGGGTAGTAATGATCTTATGTTTACATGAGCTATACTAAAAGTCATGATTACAAAATGAATATATTTATGTTAGATTTGAGAATTATCGTTCTGTTTCACATTACTCATATTCATTTGATATGAGCAAGGCTACCGAATACATTTATTTCTAAACATTAGTTTCCACTTATATAAAAGAACCAAATTGGTTATAGATTTGTAATATAACAAATTAAATAAAAATTACAAAATTTTAGAGGTGGTCTACAATGAACTAATGATAATGGAGCGTAAGAGAATAATATGCATAATTTCAAAATACAGATAAATGAACGAGCGTATTGCTGGCTATCTTTACGATAAAACTAAGTTGGTACTTATCGCTATGTGCCAGGGTATTGCGAGCTTGAGGTTGTGTCATTGCTGCCTAGTTTCATTGACACAGGATAGAAGGTCCGCGTCTGATGATATTTTGAAGATTTTAGAGTTCTGCTTCACATGGATTACTCCGTTATATGTCCAGACCAAAGAGCATTAATTATATGCTCTTTGTCCAGACATTCTTGTGCGTAAACTGGTTTACCGCTTCTTTTAGTAATGCCGCCCGTACTTTAGTCAAGTCTTCTTTGACAACAATTGAAGTTCCCTTAAGTTTCTTCTTGTTGGCAAAAACGTTGTTTGTGATGGAACGTTGTGTAAACTTGATTATAACTGGGCGTGGTTTATTGGGTGCACTAGGTAAGCGATGCGCCACATATTTATGCTATATTCAGGAATCTCTATATCAAGTTTAGTACTAATGAGTTGTACAACGGTTTCAGTTACGACTTCGTTGGGTTTCTCAGGGATACCATAAATGCGGAGACTCTTACGTCGCCCATATTGTTCCTTATTATCGCCCGCTTGTACTAGCCGACGTACTGTGTTGTCGAGTGAAGTTACCTTGTGCTCAAACTCCTTGACTCGTTCTTCAAGTCGTTTGGACACATGGAAGGATAAGCGCTCCGCCATTTTGTTAATAAAATCTTAATTTTCCAATATCTTTGAAATAAAGCCTTCTCCAGAAGTGAAACTTGTACTTTCCAATTGGGTTTTATCGGGACGTGTAGTTGGCATAGTGTTATAATTTTATGGCGACGCAGTCACTATAGCGATGGGGCTACAATTATATATAACAGCAATGAAAGAACATAAACAAGAAAATAATACGTATTGCTTGAGTAAGAAAGAGATAAACATAGTAGCAAATATTCGAGAAGGCATGACGCTTATTTTAATTATGACATAGTCAACTAAACATGCCCACTAAAATAATTTTATAGCATGGTCATCTCTTTCTTACTCAAGCATTTTATTTTGTTGTTCATGTTATTTTATTGCTGTTATATATAATTATGGCCCCTTCCGTATTTTTAAGGATAATGTAGCAGCGATTTAACACGCGTCTACTCGGAACAGCAAATCATAACCCCCCATCATAGTTAATATACGCTTCTCCAATAAATTAACGCACCAAAAGTAAGTAGCCAAAAGTTTAAAGTCAATTATTGTCGAAACCACTTATCCGATTTAGACGATTTTTTTTAATGACACGTCGTCTCTTTCAGAAAGTTAGTGTACTACTCTAGTCGCATAGAAACTTATTATTTTATAAATACCGGGTGTAACAATTATAACGTGTTTTTTCCATAAAATTTATAACACCCTGTGGGGTTCAACAGCTACAATATCATGTTATAATTCAAAGCAAACTCGAGCCTTATCTTTTTACAACATTTTGTTTTTTGATTCACACTTTTATCTTAGCTACTGCAAGAGAAAAACAATTTTATAGCATAACATGTTTTTATTGCCTTTAATTTGCATTAAATGCACTAAAGTAGCAGGCTATGGAAAAACAGAAAGAAACAGTAATTGTCATCAGGTAAATACAGCTGTCAGCAAGCAGTAGTTGATATAAGTGTGTTTTCGGTGTTAGTCCTTAAGGTTTTTTTTTCAAAATCTTTAATTTTCTCAGTATGCAACGTAAAACACGAAATCTTATTCGCAAAGAATGTGCTCAAGCATTAGTTCTGTTTGAGGAAGGTTAGAAGTTATTCTGGCCAAAGGCAGAAATTCTCGCTACTGAGACTTTCGTTTACATTTTTTCTTTACATTTTGTTTCTTTTTTTTTGTTGTTAAATTAGGTCTCCAGAAACACATGTTATGCTATAAAATTGTGTTGCTTTTGCAGTAGCTAAGATAAAAGAGTAAATCAAAAAACAAAATGTTATAAAAAAGATAAGGCTAGAGTTTGCTTTGAATTATAACTTGATATTGTAGCTGTTGAACCCCACAGAGAGTTATAAATTTTATGGAAAAAACACGCTATAATTGTTACACCCGGCATTTATAAAAAAATAAGTATCTATGCGAATAGAGTAGTACACTAACTTTCTGAAAGAGACGACGTGTCCTTCAAATAAAAATCGTCCAAATCGGATAAGTGGTTTCGACAATAATTAACTTTAAACTTTTGGCTACTTTTTTTGGTGCGTTAATTCGTTGGAGAAGTGTATTTAAACGTACTTTAATTTGGTTAAGATCAGCTAATTGCAATGTGAAATATTTCTACCGGACAAGTAAAATATTAATTTGGTTACGTTTTTATCTTTTGTGATTTTGCGGAATCTCGTTTCGCTCGGCCCGCAAAATCCCACGCGTTACACAAAATGAGGCATTTCCTAACTGATTTTGTATATATCTAATAGGTTTAGGGCGGTTTGAAATACTAAATTCCTTTATCGACGTAACAATAAATTAATACATCGAGTACGATAATAAATCAATACTTATTCTTATTAGTACAACACGGTGCCTGTTTACTAAGTTGTCATAAGCGATCAAATTTTATCTTTGAAAAATGGATAACCGTTTATCTAAGCCAATCTATTAGAAAGAGGCACACTGATTCCTGTTAAGTAAAATATATAGTTTCTTTAATTTTACGTCTTGTTGAAATCGATTATTCGAATAAAATGTCTGTGTTACGCTTGTGTTTTATTTGGTAATAGCATAAACCTATTTATAGTTTTCTCCCCATCGGTTTTTGCTTCAAATATTTTGAAGTAGCTTTGCGAACATTTATAGAACGGGGCGCGATTTCCTTTTCAATACTTGCTGACCTTTCACCCACGTGCACTGCATAAATAACGAATCGCCCACTACAATCTTGATGCATTATTATTTATTTGGACTGGACGAACAAACAAACGGAAATTTCCAAGAAATGCTTGAAGTGCTTGATAATGTTGAAAATGACAAAACATTTATATTAAACCTACGTTTTGCTGGACAATCTAAAGGTAAAAATGCCTTAAATTAGCCTCAGCATAGTATCCAAGTATTCATGGAGTACTTTGATTTTAAACCGATTTTAGTACATAGTGCATAATATGTGAAGTCAGCTAACATAAGGTCTTTATAATTGTATATGATTTTTACAGCTATGTAATTAGCGTTATACAAATTGTGGTAGGTGTTTTAATTTAATAATTTATATCGAAACCTTGTAATGTTCGGTAAAGTGAGATTTAGAGGAAAATACGTTACAATCTTTCCATTTATTTCTTTTAATATATAGATTAAAATTGCACCTGCCCGATTTAACGCTCCACACTTTACTAACTTTAGCTTCCTATTTTATCATCAATTATTCATTATTGCTAAGGTCGCAGTCACTGTTCATACATAGAGCACTCACTGGTAGGTGTGTACACTATCAGCAAAATAACTATGTGAACACCTAAGCAGCACAGGCGTGTCCTGGATGAGTAACCCCCGGTTTCAGTATTCGCAATACATTATAAAATAAAATTAAACGTCTTTAATCAAGAAAGTGTACCGCAAAAAATTTCTAGATTGACTAACGGTTAGCGAGTGAACGTTGAAATAATGACAAACATCGAAAAAAATAAAACCCACTTCAGTTTAGTCATAGACGCTTCCAACGCTAAAATAGGCAAAAAAGAAAAGCCACACGAAACTTATATGGGTATATATGGATTTGGCGAAAGAAACCCAAGAGGCCAAATACTCATCAATTTACTCGTCAAAACAGCATGTATGAAATGAATAGCTTCTTAAAATAAACGCGTAATAGACATTTCGTAATAAGGAATAACAAAAACATTGTTCAAGACGTATCTGTGTTAAACAATTCCGTAACATGCAGTGATCACAGACTTGTACACACGAAAATATACCTCAACACGAGGAAGGAAAGAACGGACTAATGCAGACGGGAAATATGGAGCAATAAAAATTAAAATATTAAAAAACAGTACAAGCACCAAGAGCAAGTGAAAGAGGAAATAAATAGGGTCTCGCGCCAACAACTAGCAAACCATTGAAAGGAAACTTTCGAAAGTGATAAATACTGGTTGATAACAAGAGACGATATTAGATGGGCTTTGAAACAAATGAGGCACAATACATTTCCAGGGAAAAATAATATATATACTGTTTCAGGCTTTTGCGGTTACTCGAATTATTCTTGTTAACATACAATTTCAGCTTAGATCGATAAGTTTTTGTGGATAAACGCCCATCATGAGACCAATGAAACTTTGAGTAACGGTTTCAGGTCAGTAAAAGACAATATTTCAAGTATATCACATTCCTTGTTCTTGCGGCCCGAGTTACATTGGACAGACTGGTTGTTCCATTGATCTGAGACTTCAAGAACACAAAGGCGATTGCAAACACAAACACATTACAAAATCAGCCGAAGCTGAGCATATATTTGCAAATGGGCACACCTTAGAATTTGAGCACGCCAGAGTATTTGCCAGAATACCTCACTACTCTTCACGACTGATTCGTGAAGCCATAGAAATAGAAAAACATCCAAATAATATAAACAGGGAAGATGGTTTTAAGCTTAGTAAAAAGTGCACTCCTGTGATACTCGATCTTCTTCAGCATTCTTTTTACCAGTTCAGCACTAATTGCTATTCATGGTAGTGTTCAATAAAGTTTGTCACTATATACCGCACTATAGAGGACCAATAGGCCTCCATCACTAGTTTTTATTGTTGCACTGGTTTATATTTACACTCATGTTTATGGAGTACTATTTACACAAAAGTTTTTATTTGTTCGGTATGGTGGATTTCCATTATTCGCTATCGCTGGATAAGAGATCCCTGGGTAGCCTTCTTTTTAGCCTGGTATGTATTGATCTAGTACCTAGCTGATAAAATACTGCGCCAGTGCAGTTGTCAATGTTGTTATAAAAGGTTTTTGAGGTTTTGGTAATGAATTTCTGTATGGTGGAGATGCCTGTTTCTCTGTGCAACTGGGAGTTTCTGACATACCATTCTGCATTGGTTATGGTGCGCAGCACTTTGTTTTGTAAGACTTGCAGCTTGTTTATGTTGGTTTTGGATGTAGAACTCCAGATGCTGCAACCATAGGTGAGTATCGGTCGAATTATGGTTGTGTAAAGTAATGTTCCACATTTGATTTTAAGTGTAGACTTTTTGTTAAGAATGGGGTATAACATTCCTAGTCTCGCGTAGGATTGTGACAGCTTTTTGTTAATGTGGTAGCTCCAGTTTAGTTTACGATCCAAATAAATTCTAAGGTATCGGATGGCTCTATCTTTAGGGTTTCATTCAATTGGTATGTTATTAATCCTTATTCTTGCTGGGTCTACTGGTCTACGGAGGGTAAAAATCTTGGATTCGCATTTATTGGGGTTTATTTTTATGCACCACTTTTTAAACCAATTATTTAGTTGATCCACACCTTCTTGTAGTTTATGTGCTCCTCGGTGAATATCACTATCCTGCGTAATAATGGCCGTATCATCGGCGTACAAGGCTAGGTGTACTTTAGGTATGGTTGGGATGTCGGACATAAATATATTGAAAAGAATTGGACCCAATATAGATCCCTGTGGAACACCCGCGTGAGCTTGTTTGATTGTTGAGGTGAATGAACCTATTCTCACCTGGAATGTTTGGTTGGTTAGAAATGATTGAATAATTTGGTAAAGGTATGTTGGAATTTGCATCCTTTGCATTTTGTAGAGTAGTCCATTGATCCAGACGCGATCAAAAGCTTGAGCTACATCGACGAATGTGATGAGTGTATGTGTCTTGTTTTCAAACCCTCGTTCGATTATTTCTGTGAGTCTTAATATTTGGTGGTTGGTTGAGTGAGCCCTTTTAAAACCAAACTGTGATGGGGGTATTAAATTCTTGTCCTCTATAAATTTGGTTAGGCGGTGGTGAATAATTCGTTCCAGCAGTTTGGAAAGAGTTGAAAGTAGACTTATCGGTCGGTATGCGGTCGGATCACTGTGTTTTTTCCCGGGTTTGGGAAACATTAGAATAAGAGATTGTCTCCAGGCCTCTGGAAAGTAGCCTACCCTTAAGCATGCGTTAAATATTGCCGTTAGGAAGGATATTGATTTTGCCGGCAGGTTTTTCAGAATTATGTTTGGTACCATGTCATTTCCTGGAGCTTTGTTGATTTTCAGTTTTGTAATATATTGTTTGATTTCCGTAGGTGAAGTTGGGTCTGTGAGAATTATATTGTTATTGGAGTTGTTATTGACTTCTGTGGCGATCTGTTGGGCTTGTTCTATATTATGGTCTATGGTGGTAGTGAAAACTTCTTCTAGGTGGTTGGCAAATAATTCGCTTTTGTCCTTGTCTTCTGAAAATACTTGATCATTCACTCGAAGGGTAGGGATTATTAGTGGTTGATTTAGAATCCTCCTGGTTGCCCTCCAGATGCTGGAATCATCAGGGTTTAAATTTTCTACATATTTATTGTATGATTCAAATCTGTGTTTGTCCAATTTTTCTTTGATCTCTCTGATTAGTTGATTTAGTCGTACTTTAGTTAGCGGATCACGGGTTCTCTGCCATAATCTTCGTACTCTATGTTTTTCTTTAATTAAATTGAATATGGCTATTGGTGGATGGAGATAAGTTGGGGGCCTGCGTTGCCGGTATATGGTAGTGGCGTTATGTACTGCTTGGTTAAGTGTGTGTTTGAAGGTTTCTATTGCATTATTAATATCCATTTGTGAGATGAGATTTGTTGGGCAGGACAACAGATTGTTCATTGATTTTTTGAACTGATCCCAATTTATTGGACCATTTATTAGCCTAGGAATTTTAGGGTAATTTTGGGCAGCGTTGTGAAAGGTCACAATTACCGGTAAGTGATCTGAATCTAGTTCTGTCAGAACTGTTTGGGTAATTGGTGAAGTTAGGTTTTTGTGAAGAGTTATATCTAAAATGTCAGGCATGTGGTCAGCTCTGTAAGGAACGTATGTGTAGTCTGTTGGTGCCGAGATGTGTAATCCAAGTTGGGAGGCGAAATCGTTAAGTTTGATACCGTTAGGGTTGGTTTTTCTGCAGCCCCAGTTTGTATGTTTACAATTTAAATCTCCCAATAGTAGTGTTGGTTCTGGGGTGCTAAAGATGTCTTCTAGTTCTTCACGGATAAGTTGTCTGTTAGGTGATTTGTATCCGCAAACAAGTTTTAGTGTGCTATTATTTTTTAAGCTAATTTTTACTGCGGTAGCTTCTATTTTGTGGGTATTATTAATATCTACTGATGTTATGTGAAGGCTTCGTTTAGCTATTATCGCTGCACCGCCCCATCCAACTGCTGATTCTCTATCTTTTCTGTATATCGTGTATCCTGGGATTGTTAGTTGCTCGTTGTTGACCAGATGCGTTTCCGTTACGCATGCAATATCAGTATTATGCCTTGCGAGAAATGAGATAAAGGTAGACCTTTGTTTTTTTAGGCCGTCGGCATTCCAATTAACTTGTGTTAACTTGTGTATTAAATTTTGTTCATTTGCCGCCATTGAGGAGCATTGGAATTATTGACAGGATAAAATTCTTAATTTGTTCAATGTAAGGAGTTAACATTTGTAGGATGGTCTGAAAGATATTTGACGTTGAACTAGCAGAGTTGGATGTCGATTGATTGTTGTTTGTTTGGTTGGGATTTGTATAGTTGTTGGCTAAGATATTGGCATAAGTTGGGTTGGATGTAATATTTCCTGCAATAAGGGCGTTGGGATTAGTAGGATAGATTTTAGGAGTATGTTGTGTTTGTTGATTGTGAGGGAAAGTATTTCTAGTCAGCTTCTTGATGTATGGGCAGCCTCTGTAGTTGGCCGTGTGATCTGCTCCACAGTTTACGCAACTGGGTTTGATGTCTTTTGTTTTTTGGCACTCTTTGTAGTGGTGATGTTCAGTGCATTTTAGGCAACGCGGTGGTAGGCGACAGCAGTTTTTAGTGTGGCCTACGCGTTGGCAATTTGTGCATTGTGGTGTTTCGCTGTTTTTTCTTCGTGGTTCCACGGTCACTACGCAGTGTAGAAGTTTGTTTAGGCTAAAGAGCTCCTTGGCCTTATCAGTTTTTGATAGCTCGATTGCCACTAGCGGCATGGGCACTTTTTTGCTATTTAGCAATCTAGTTGTTTTAATTACTGGGTATTGTAATTCTTGTAGTTCTGAAGAGATTTCTTCATCAGAGATTGAAATAGGTACATTTCTTATAATTGCTGAGATATTGGCGTTTTCCGCGGAATGATAAGTGTAATAGTTCACCTTTTTATCCTCGTAATATTTGGTTAAGGCTCTATAATCATCAGAGCTGTTTAAATTGATTTTAATTAAGTTCCTCTGTATGATGTGGTGAAGTTTTCATTTTTAATTACTGCTTTGATTTTGTTTTGATGGTGGGTGCCGTTAAGTAGGAATATCGGTGGGATTTTTGGTTTGGCTGGTTCTTCGGTTGTGTGAGAAGCTTTATTTGTGGAATTCTAGTTGAGTGTTGTTTCAGATTGCAATGTATAGAATTTGTTTTGGGTTATAAGTGTATCGTTGAAAACATGTAACGTTTGTTAACGTCATTATCGTCATCTGGGGTTGTCAGTCCGCGTTTTTTTTTGTTTATGTTGGTAGTTTCTGTATCCATTGGACTGGGAGTAGCATTTGCTCCTTGAATAATTAAGATTGGATTTTTAAGCGGGGAGGGTTTTGGATCTCCCATATATTAATATTAGTTGTAGCACAGGCTTTGTTTGAAATATACAGGGTTAAGTTTTAAATATCACTCTTGCAGACAAAAAGGGGGCCGCCGCTATCCGTGCGATAGCGGCGGTGAACGCTGACCTTTCCGCTAAAGCAGTTATTGCAATGCTACAGGTTAATTATTATTGTTATTTAAGTTTATTAGTAAGGAATGTCATCCAAGATTAAGACTCACAGTTTAATGCTAAGTCCGTAAGCAAATCTTATCGCCTGGTGCACGAACGGTCACTGATACTCGATCTAAAGCATTACAACCATTGTGCGTCATACGGCCACGCCCCACGGATTACGCTGCACTTCAATGACCAATCTGTGTTACGTCGTTCCGAGTGGCTGAAGCATAAGACTATAAATAGCTCCACACCAACCTTCAGTTCTTAGTGCGACTTTCACTCTGATGATGGAAGCTGCAAGGTCATGCGAAACGTTAGCCAATATGGCTACACAAACAGCAACAAGGCCAGATCTGCTGAAGTATCTTCGTTCTCAAGGTACTAAAGAACACAAGCCACCAAAGAGCATGGCCATCGCATGGATCCGTGCTCGAGTTCACAAGGTGCAAAGCACATAAAGTCAGAGAATGCTGAGTGTTTACCACAAAGGCTACTTGATCTAAACCGAAATGTTAACAGGAAAATAATATAATTAGCCTTCAAGAAGGCAACACACCTATTGACTGGAACATTAATGTGGTAATTCTATTGCACAAAAGGAAAGATAGATCAAATATCCGAAATTAGATAAGTTTAAAATGAGATTTATAAGTCAAAGTTTAAAGTTATCTAAGATTTTTAGTTTGATAAATAAAAATCTTATTTTCGTAACATTTGTTTAATAATTAATAATGTATAAAATTTTAAACGTTTCGCCAATTATGTCGGCTTCATCAGTAATACAAGGCAAAAACGAAAATTTAAAGTTTTGATTTACATGGTTGATATTTGTGGTTGAAATGATATATTACGACATGTTTAATATTAGAAATTCATTAAATGAAAAACAATTAGGAAACATGTAGTTCCATAATAAATATAATAAGTAATTTTTTAAGTTGAAGTTTTCGCATGCTGAACGAAAGAATGTTTTTTATTTATCAAACTAAAAATCCAGGCAGGATTTAGAAGTGGGTTTGAAATAATAGACCATTTACAGTGTCTACAATATTTTAATAAAAAATGCAACAAATACAATTGTCTATTAATATTAGCTTATATCGATTTCGAAAAAACTTTTAACACAGTGGAGATGTACGCTATTATAAAAGCTTTTGACGACTGTCGCACTGATACCCGATACTTAACCCCCATTAAACGCATATACAGAAACGCAAGGAGCCATAAAGTTAAATAAAACATCTGGAAAAATAGGAATAGAACACGGTGTTAGACATTAGTCCTGGAGAATATATTCCAGGAACTGGACTGGACAGGAAAGGGTAGTAGCATTGACCGACAACATTTGATGCATTTAAGATACGCGGACGGTATTATGTTGATACATCAGATTGAAACACCCAGCTACTTAATCAGAATACTTCAGTCTTATCTAAATAGCAGAACCTTTTCAGTCAAAACTAACTCTACATTGTCGCCTACAAAAGATATCCAGGCTGGAATTCCTCATTGAAGCATCCTAGGACCACTGCTATTCAACATCTATGTCCACGATGTTCCCACTCGAGCAATGATTGCTATGTTTTCAGACGACACAGCTATTATTACCCAACATAATGACCTACCAACTGCAATTGCCCGACTATAGCAATCTGTAGACATGGTGTGCAAATGGTTCCACAAATAGATAGACGGGTTGAGCTTTATCTTCTATTTGTGGAGGTTAAAGTGCGAGGCCAAAGCTCATCAGTAATCCTCCCAACTTAATTATTAACCACCCACCAATAAAGTGAAACGACAAAGACTCGGCTGTTAAATATCTAGGGGTATGTACTTGGATACTAAACTGTCTTGGAGTTATCACATTAATAAAAAGTTGAAGCAGTTTCATAAGAGGACTACGTTATCCTTTAATAAATAAAAGGTTCGCACTGCAGATCGAATATGGAAAACTTATCACTGCAGATCAAATATTGAAAACTTATATACTTAAGTATACTTAGACCAGTACTAATGTATGCTTGCCAAATTTGGGGTAACACATCAAACACGAATATTAACAAATTACAAGTACAACAATATAAAGTTCTAAGAATCGCAACAAAAGCACCATGGTTTATAAGAAACCAACAAATCCACGAAGAATTAGGAATTCCCACCATACAGCAGTACATCCAAACAACAAATAAACGATTCTTCAGAAACATTAACAAGTGCAACAGTGTTACTTATCATAACATAGGTACACATTTTTTAACGTAAGACTAAAGAGAAAATTAACGCAAGATCTGGTGATAACATCAGGCAATAGCAACATTGAAAGTAAGTGAATAATCCGCGAATAAATTCAAATTAAGTGGTAACACCACGCGGCCCAAAGACTGCTGAGGAGCCAAAACATCGACCTCAATAAAGACATTAAAGCTAAACATAATTAAACAACAATATCATACATAGCAAATAATGTTGATGTGATGATTGATTTAAACATCAATAAACAAAACCAAAAGTTATGACAAATAGCTAGAATCTCCTCAGCACTGAAATAGACGGAGAAGACATAGAACAGGTGAATTAGTACATATATCTAGGGCATACAATCAGGATGGGATAGGAGAATCAAGACGCGGAGTAAAATATGCATATCTCGCTGGGTTGGATAGCCTTTCATAGGTTATCCACAATACTTATAGATAATATCTTCCCAAATCACTTAACAGAAAAAAGATTCGATTTTTGTGTGTTGCCCGTACTAACTTATGGCACTAAAACAATGTTCCCAACAATATAATCAATACATTTAAAATAACCAGCAATGAAAAGGAGATTGTTGGGGGTGTAATTAAGATACACCAAGAGGAATGAATGGGTTAGAGAACGAAAAAGAGTAACGGACATTATAACATGAGTTGCTAAACAAAAATCTGGCTGGGCGAGACACATAGTAGGAGCAGATGATAGATGGACGAATAAAGTTTTACACTGGAGACCCCGACTTAGCAAAAGAAATGTTGGTTGACCACCAAAAAGGTGAACCGACGATATAAACACTACAGGCGGTTAGAAACATCGTCAGTACATTATATTAAGTCAACGATTCCTGAATAATGTTTAGTGTTGTTAATGGGGGTCCAGGTTTTGCAACGCTGGTGATAAATGTGTGAAACTAGCTCTCGCATGATTGTTGTTAAAAATACCCAATATACTTACAAGGGGCGCTAGATCTTATGGCCCCGAACGATTGGCACAACAGTCGAATTTCTTTTGTCGGATCACCCAAAAGCTGAAATTACTACAAAACAAACTCAAGAAGACAACCGAATACGAAGTAAAACATGGTTTATTAACTTCGCTAATCAAAACGACACAAGCGAAACATAATAGCATCAAAAAATCAATAAGCTGTTATCACCATACTACAAAAAAATAATCACTTAGAAAAGATCGATGTAAGAAACTAACAAGTTAATAATAATCTATCATTATAGCAATCTACTCACTAAGAAGATAATAAATTAAATAAATAAGTAAAAATACGTTAATTTATTACAAATCATGCAATTGAAGTATTCAAGTATAAGGTAAAAGCAAAATTAACATTTACGTTAAGTTCAATTTGAACAAGTCGTTTACTCTTTACATCCTTAAACATAAAACGCAAGTACCTACCTAGAATGGCCATCAGGTAAAATAAATAAATTTATTAGTCTAGATTTAGGATATGCTACGCCTGACGGATAATTAGAGGCCTTCAATAACCAGAGCGCGAAAACAAATAATATTAAGGTTACAGAAAACATATGAATGCGATTCAATCACAATTTGGCTGAATAATTAGGTAATATTGTTTAAAATTCGACGTAGTTTAAACTCGAAGTAACAAAAGAATGCTTTAAAATATAGTAGCATTACTAAAATGTTACTAAGTTTATTTACATTGAAAATGTCAAAAGTTGAAGCAATTTATTCAATATACGGAAAATAAGTACTGATTAGTAATACAATTGAAATTTGGATAAATATAACACTAAGCTAATTCTTCTTCAATATGGAAAAACAATTTTAGGTCACACAACAAAATCTAAAATCTATTTATAGCCTCCAAAATGATATAAACAGTGATCGCGAAAAAGCAACAAGTTTTAGGCTGGCACACTCAATTACACCGTGTAGTAACGTTAAACAGTAAATACATGCGACAGCTTAAAGGCAGAATAAAGTGAGCTGATGTTAGTACGTTTACAACGAAACAGCTGAGCCCCAACTTGAAATAATGAAATGTGAACCGTCACCGGTAGCCGAAACAGTAAGCAGCGTACAGAACAGCTGCAGCCCCAGTATGGACGGCTCCAACAGCTTGCCTTGGAAAAGAGTAGACGCAACAATCCGCCAAAACGATAGCTTCGTATGCAGAGCTTCATCGATGAAGGGTTCCAAACGGAAGTGTATACACTTCACTAGTTGGTTGCGTACGGCCATTGATGAAGGGTTGCTGAATGTACGTCGCATGCTTAGTTGTGCTCGCCCAAGAACCAAATTAAACTAAATGTTGTAGGTGTTAGGCCCCATACACGTTTATATCTGAAATATGTACTATCTTCAATGTGAAACCGTAGTTTTCCTTTCAGTGATCTTGTATGCTTGGAGGGGGTTTTTATTTCATCCTAGCTTGCCTATTGGATTTTTTTTTCATACGACATCTGAAATTAATGCTTTCGCTGGGAAACCTTTATAAATAAAATAACCAAAATTTTCCACACGCAATTACAGCACGAAACGAAACCTCAAAGAGCTTAATAATCCGTAATATATGATGTCCAAGGCACAAACTTTCTTTTCTTTTGATGCCTGTGAGGAGAAGAAACCATTTTCCAAAAATGTGTTTTCCAGCTGTTCTAACCTACTCCAAAAAGTAGAGTATGCAACCTTACAAACACAACTACTAAAAATTGCAAATGCTACAATGGTCTGGGTGACAATGCAAAAATGAAATAAAAATGGAAGAAAATCGCTAAGAAACATAAAGGGAGTATGATTTCGGAGGATTTTACGCCATTACGGTCATTATGTAACAAACGACTTCCGAGATTGAACCGTGTTATTATGGAGGTCGAAGAACTCAACGCTTCACCCACTTTTATAAGGTCAGGAAGAAAAGTAAAAGAGTATGGTAACTCAACGTGTAAACCACACTAAAGGCAAACATTTTTTGCAGGGGAAGGGCTAGAAGAGCACGGTAACTCAACGTGTAAACCACGCCTGAGGCAAAACTCATACTCTTTTAAAAAAAGCGAATAGTTTGATGATCTTCTGGATGTCCTTCAAGACCATACGTTATCCAACCGCTAGTGAAATAAGGGCGACAGTTGGGCACGGAAGCTACATTCGAATCTATGAGGTTCATTACGTGATATCGCAGGATTGGTCTATGCATCCGAATTATTGTGCACTTCAATTCGTGTAAAACCGATAACAAGGACTTCAAATGCTGCAGTAGTCCGGCGCAATTAATATTATTGCAAGAGGGTTGTCGAATGGGTCCGCTATACAGAATCTGAACGCATCCAAAATAGACGAAGCTAACAGCTAACTTTCCAGATTTTCTGAAGAATTACGCATGAAATTGTCACCACAAACCGTCAGTAAACACTTTACAATAAGATCCAGCACATTCATATGAGATATTTTAAAAATTTTGAGCAAGTAGGCACTCGGGGATATCAAATTCCAGATAGCCAACCACCATCAATATGTACCAGGAACTCTGGAGAAACTGACCAAAATTGCATGATCAAGCTGTTCGAGCTTTTTTCCAGGTGGAGATGTGCAATCACACAGCAGCAATACAACAGCGCCAAAAAGTAAGAAATCCAAGAGGGTAAAAAGAGACTAGAAATATTCACCAAAAAATGATGCAGCGTACAAAGGTGAACCCAGATTTATGTAGCGGAGTTGAAAGGGGCTACAGGTTAGTTTTGCCTTTGAAATACTTTCCAATGCTGGCATAACCAGATGAGTTCCAGCAACTCCATATAGAACACACTAATGCTGAGTTAACCTTTTCAAAACAGTGGAAGATTCAAATCCACACATTACCAGAAGCTTCTTGTCAATCAATTTCTCAGGATGGATACAGTAAATTTCCCTCTCTATCTACTGGATTTTCTAAAATCATAAACCTTTTCCTAGTTCATAAATTTTCAAAATTCTTTCAAAATGGAAAAAGTGGCTAGGCAACTGACTAAAACGTTGAGGCCTAAACTATATCCTAATAGGTAAAATAGCTGGTAGACAATTGAGTATTGAACTTAATATGAAATTAATTGTGTTTAAGAAAAAAATTACGGGGCCGTAATTATACTGGGTGTCTTAAAAAGAACTACATCTAGTAGGTTTTAAATGTTGTATATGTATGTATGTATAATCTGTAACCTCATTTTACCTTGCGGTGTAGAGGCTGGTGCTTTATGCGCTGCCATCTGGCGGTACAATGCTCCTTGCCACGAATTCGGGATACAGAGTTGGAGCGCGCCTTTGATGCTTGCGTAGCGACCATTGCGTGAGGTGTGTGTCTTGGTGATGTGTTGACCTTGTTACTTTATCTCTTATGTTTGTGGTTCTGAGTAGAGCACAGTTAATTTGGTGCCCAACTGTGAATGGTCTCACCGAGCCCGATTCCAATCGCCAAAGCTACGGAAAAATTTCGACCCCCCCAGGATTCCCACTGAGGACTTTCTTAAGCAAGCCTGGCTTACCCAACTGCGCCATTCGGCTTCTATTTAAAAATTTTTTTGCATGTAAGTTTTTGTGTGCCCTAGATTGTTGTTGGTATTGCATTATGGAAAATTCAAAGCGTACTAGATGTAATTTATTTTAAGACACCCGATACATAACAGCAATGAGATGAACAAAATATAGAAATAATTGCTTGAGTAAGAAATATTTAGTAGGCTTGACGTTCATTTTAAATATGACATGTGCCAACAAAAATATTTTTGATGGTTATCTTTTTCTTACTTAAGCATTTTGTTTTATTTGTTATGCTATATTATTGCTATTGTATACAGGTTGCATAATATTGTACGGAACATGGCTAAGAGTAACAGTAATGGAAAATGCAATTATTACTGCGGTAGATAGGCAACAAGTACAATAGTCCTGGAGGGAGTAAGATTATCCCTTCACGATAATGGTATATGCACCATCTTGTTTTCTCTTGGTAAAATATAACATGTGAGCAAACGAAAATGAAATCATGCTTGGCTTTGAAATATTTGTTTTATGAATTATATGTTGGTGACACTGTAGGTCTATGTCAAATTCGTTGTTAGCAGGTTAGATTTTGCGTCAGTTTTGACACAAACCTAACCTGCTAACCTCGAATTTGACATAGACTTACAGTGCCACCAACATATTATTCATAAAACAAATATTTCAAAGCCAAGCCTGATTTCATTTTCGTTGGCTCACATGTTATATCCATTACTGTCTAGCACAGTTATGCTCTATGTTCCCTACAATTTTAGGCAATCGGTATAATTATGGCCCCCTCGGTATAACATGTTAGAGAAAACTTCAAATTAGAGTTATACTTTTGTTGCGACTCCTTTACTCCATTTGGTTTGGCGCAGCAAATTAAGGTAGAGAATTCCGAAAATTAGTAATTTTGGTGCAGAGAAAAATAAACATTTACAAAGTCTACAATACGTGGATTTTAATACAAATCAGTGTTACAAGGGGTGTAGCAGGAACAGGCAAACATGAGGAAAAAGATTACGATAATAGAGAACCCCTTTTTACTATCTTTAGCGATAAGGGGCTACGTATAGAGATGCTAATTTATATCTAATTATAATAATGCAAAACAATTAAATATAGTAGGTATATCACACTGACTACACAAAAAAACCTTCTCCTGAAAATTTAACTTCTTGTACAATTCGACTTTTGGAAAACGGTTAGCTGTATTCTATGATGGAAACGAAATATACAATTCCTAACCGATAGCCCATTGTAGTTTCTTACAAGCAGGTTTGAACCTAGTTTGTGTCAGCATTTAGTATGTAAATTAAGGCGGGTATGTAGCAGCAACTAATCAGCAGAAAGCGGCAATAGTGCTAAGTGTATCGTAATGGTTTTCAATATACTCGGCCGTTTACCGTAACGGTGAAAATTCTGCACCGGAAAGCAACCTAGTGCTAGCGAAGGTTAAGGGTTGTTGCAGACGCGTACCAATCACCATTATTTTGAATGGGACTCGTAACGCTTGAATGATAACGAGAGTGCACCGGAGCGCATTCTTGATATGGAGCGGCGAGGAGCGAGAAGGACGTGCAAAAACTAATTACATATTGTTCGTAATCCCTTTATAATTGTTGGCTGCTTGACAATAGTGCTGACTGCGCTGGCCCGGTGCCCATTCTACAAGATGATGCCGCGAAATTATACAGTGCCCCCGGTCACACCGTGTTCATATATTTCATGTACCACATCCTGCACCACTTTTCCTGTAATTTATGTCTTCTTCGCTCCACTTCTGCTTAACTTCAAATATTGCTCCTGGATCAATGGCGATTCCCACTTGTTAAAGGTCTCGTGCTTTGCACCCAGGCTGGGCGACACGTCATCAATTTTTTTTTGGAGATACATCTTAGTGCCTTCATATTATTCTGTCAATCTTTAAAGCTGGCCACCAGTACAACTAAAACAGTCGAATATAAATACCTCTATTTATTATACTTCAAACTGACTTGCGAATAAAATACAGGAAGCGAGCTGGAATAAGTAATGGCTAGTTTGGGGTTTGATACGCAAATTATAACAATAGTTTATTAGTGACAAACATTTGGAGCATATGTAGAAGATTAATTGCTTTGGCTGGTTAGTCTAATGTTAGAACTATTATGTAACATAAAGTGAATTAGCGTAAACAGAATTGCACACTACAAAATCACGGTTCGTTACTAAAGCACTTCGCAGTACAAATTATTTAAATCGGGTTACCTCTAAACTACAACGTCTGACCATTAAACTTTACATGAAATTCAGAGACAGCAGTTGTTTTCTACTGTCTAGGCGTAGAAGAAAATCTGGACTATTTGAAATATTCGAATTAAACATTTAGAATTTGTTTTTCATTATTCTTGGTTTTTCCTAGTCCAATCTATGTACAATCTCTCATTGGGAGATAATATTTCAAACTAGTTCAAGATAGTGAACAGTTGACTAGCCAATTTTTGATTTAAATTAGTTTCTAAAAGAAAACGACTGTGTGAAACAAGGGATCTTTGATTTTCTTCATTTGTATATAATTTTACCTGATGATTATAATTAGGTATAAAGTAATATGACTGACTGCAAAGTTCATTTTATGTAGTAAAAAATATATAATTCTATCTAAAAATTAAAAGTTGATGTCATTTCCGGGGAAACCGGAAGTAGTAAAAATTTATAATACGCAGGTTTATCTTCGGGTTAAGGGTGCACGTAATATTGCATCTATACTTTAGTGCATTAATACTAATTTACGATACAAGTGCGTAAAGCTACTCTTTAGGCACGAGTGGGGTAGAGTTAAAACACGAGTGAGCGAGCGTTTTAAGCCCCACGAGTGACTAAAGCTGCTTTACGCATGTGTATCGTACAATATTTTATCTACGGTAGAATCTAAAAAATACGGTAAATATAAAAAATATTTTACATGTAAATTAGAATTACTAGCAACCGGTCCTAATTTTGAATGTTTTAAAAATTTTAAATCACGTTGCTACTAACTACGTGCCTAATGAAATTTTTTAAACACGTTGCTATTAACGACGTAAACTAATGAAAACATGTTATTAAACAGTCGTTTTACAAACTTAAAACTGCCAACTAAAAGGCAATTTTACACACTGTCGTAGATAATAGATATTTATGTATTTAGTGTGTAAAGAGAGCCATTTTGGTATGAGGATGCGAGTTTCGTGCCGAGCGGTAGCGAGGCGCGAAAAAGCAACCGAATACCAAAATGGCTCTTTACACTCGAAATACATACAACATTTTTTCTATGGTCCTAAATAAATTACAAAATTGTTAAATAATTGAAATTTCGATACACACTATTTGATGAAGTCGTTGTACCGCCGTTCATAAAGGCCGCGCGATTTGGCCGGCAACTACACTCGTTGGTTGCTGTCTGGGTCGCTTCAAATACTTCAGGTGGGGTGCAATTACTTTCAGATTCCATCTTCAACTTCACAAAAACTCACAAACTCAATAAATCTGTTGCGTGATGATGGACGCACCGTGATGCAATTGTCAATAATTTTAGCCAGTTCCAGAAAAATGACGAATTAAATTAATAATCAGGTTAGCCATGGCGATGCGTAAAGTAAAATGAAGTGACGCGATTATTTCATTAAGACATTGTTTACGTGGTTGCGATGCTAAAATGGTTACTAGGGAAAAATGTGTGAATCGCTAACTTTTCGCATTGACAGTGAGCGCTTAATAGTCAGTTTTAAAGGTGACCGTAGAAAATAGTTATTTATGTACCTAGAGCGAAAAATTATGCATTAGGCGTGAGTTCGAAAGTTTCGGGCTGAGCGAAGCGAGGTCCGAAAAAACTCGAACGAACGCCTAATGCATTTTTCGCTCGTGTTGCATACAAAATTTTTCCTACGACTGTAAAATTTTCGAAAATAAGTTTAAACTGGTGTTTTCTGCCATTTCTAAAATTTCCAGCGAAGTGCAAATTTTTACATCAGAATTAGAATTTTATGGCCCATTTCTTATTTTTATTGACACTTAAACACCGACAATACACAAAATAAAGCACAAGTATCTTTAAATCGCGAAAAATGGTTTAAATCAAATTCACAGTGACAGCTGTCAACTTTGACGTTTTCAAATAGCTGACCACTAGCCGACTTAGGTATATAATCATGAAAGCTTATATAAAATGTATGTATGTTGCTATGTATTACGATTCACGATTATATACTTACGTATGACGGCTGCCGCGATGAACTGATTCAAAACAATCAATTTTTGACGTACGTCAACAAGGCGGAAAGCTTGATTTTAGAAGCAGTCGTAGGAAAAATATATTAGCTTGTCCCACGTTTCAATACACCCTGTATGTGCAACCTTTGACGTATGCTACTAAAACGAGAGATTTGCTAACAACGAACAAAATGACATTAAAGGACATATAGTAAGATGGAGACAAGAAAAATAATGTGAAAGGAAATATGAACAACTCCCTAAGCAAAATTGGATATTCACATTCCAAGAACCAGGCTAAACCGAAATACGACTAATAGAAATAGGAGAAGGAGCTTTTTTTGAATATTTTTATTTTTGACCAGACCCTACTTGATAAGCTTTTACCACCAGCCTTTTTTAAAAATGAACAAGAGGTTGAGTATGACGCGCCTGGTTTAGAGACCAGCAATTAACTTGAAGCAGGAATGTTATACCCGTACGTCGATAGCCGCTATCGTTCCGTGATTATAGGTGATTGGAAAAGCCTTACTGTGACACCTTTATCTCTCTACTTAAATTGATCTAGTGTCCGTACTGTTTGTTTGTGGATAATCAAACCAAGCTGATTCTTTTATTTTGTTGCATTTTTTATCAAACCATTAATATATCCCTGCTTTTCGTTTATATACTATTGTTTCTTCTGATGCTATTTAAATTGCTTTTTGCACTCGTGTCCATTTTTGAATACACCTTTTTTGGGATTTTGGAAAACGATTTACTTACAATTTCATGTCTGCATCGTTTGGCTGCTCCATTCGCTTCAAACGTTTCTATTTAATTTTCTTTGCATTAAACTTTCTTCCTTGCAGATTTTTAGTTGTTCACTTATCGTTATTATTACTAGGAAGTGATCTGAGACCACCTCTCAATAATTTCTTACATGTGTTACGTTGTTTGTTGTTTTTCCGCTATTGATGTACGTAGACAATTTGAATTACTTCATGTATCAATGGATCTTCCATGTTCCCTTGTGTATTATTTTTTAAACATGATGCCGGTTATTTTTAGATTGTTAGTTGTTGCTAACATACACAGTTTTAGTCCATTTCCATTGGTAGCTTAATGCACAATGAATTCGCCACACACCTCTCTCACGATGTCTTTGTTTTCTCCTCATGTTGTTCAGTTGGTGCATATACAGGTTGTCCGAAATCCGTTTTGAACATAGGAAATTAATGAGTGTGACATGGAAAATATAAACAAAATCATTTATTTAATAACTACTACTAGCAGTCCAGTGAGACAAATGTCTCATTTAATAAAACAAAAAAGACCGTTTTGCAAATAGAACGCGTATTCACCACACGTACGTATATGACGTCATTGCTGGTAGCAAACTACCAGTCGCATTCGCCTTGATAAAATTTGCCTAGAATCTAACCTAAAAAGTTAGGATTAGGATAATTAAGTAAATAATTAGTGTTAGAGACTGAAATTCGGTTCCTGACCTGACATGACCATTCCAAACATATAACTTTAATAACTTTTTCTCTATCTCTTACGGTTTGGCTGCTGAAACAGCGTCCCAGACAGACAAAACAGCGTCCCGGACAGACACGTCTATTAGATAAAGGATATTGCTAGCGGCTATGAGTGGGGAAGTCACGACGTAAGTGAGACAGACAACCAACTCTCCAATGTATATGGTGAGTTGTGCTCAAGCGCGTCGGCGCCGTCCGCGCGGTGGGGAAGTGGTTAAGTTTAAAATTCTCTTCTAAAGGCGGAGTGCGAATTCCCAGGCATGCGCACGAGACACGTAATACTCAGAGTGAGACTATGTCGGCGCCGTAATCGTCGTTTCCAGGCCCTACTAGCCATATAGTAAGTAATACATATATGAACAAAATGAGTAGCAGGACAAAGACAGAACGTAATCATGGCTAGCTAAATTTTTAAACTAAAATTAAGTCAATGAAACAAACAAACACAAATATTTTAGCTGATGTTAAAAGTATAAAGTGTGGTTTAAATATACTATTGTTTACTATTCACATAATTATTTTAATTATTTAAACCTCACTTTATACTCTTGATGACAGATAAAATATTTGACAAAAGTGTTTTTGTTTCATTGACTTAATTTTAGTTTAAGAATTTAGCTAACCATCATTACGTTCTATCTTTGTCCTGCTACTAATTTTGTTTATGACTTCCTTGTCTCACTCATTAATTTCCTAAGAACACTATTTCTTACTTTTCCTCCCAAAAAAAAAAAAAGAAAAACTGTGGCTCTCTCACCTTTTTTATCAGTACATAAACTCATATTTTGGCTTGTATATTATATCTTTTCTGCCCCGCCCCATCTTACTTGTATAGTTCATTTGTAATTTCATGTATTTTTCTAAATTGTAATATTTTTTAGAATATTTTCCAGTGTTTTTTTCCGTTTGTCTTATTTGGCGATTTTATGTGAGCTATTGATTTATGAATAGTGGCAGAACTATTTTTATGATGTTGAGCACTGCTAAATTGTTTTTTGTGGAACTATATTACTATGTTTGCATTTCGTAGTTGTGCCGTGATTGTCATCAGGTGTGGGTTGTTGTCTACGTAAGAAACGTGTTTGACATAGGTTGAGGTTCGTCCACATCTTGAATTTGGGATATCAGTGTGGTCTCCGAGGCTACCAACAGACATCCAACTTCTTGAAACAGTTCAACGCCGAGCTTTATGGAGATCGGCTGAACGTCTTAAATCTAACGATCCTTGAAGATCGGCGTAAACGCATATTCTACCAAGGTTTATGATTTAATCAGAGATCCCCGTCTTTGAGGCCACTCATATAAAGGACAACGTGAACAATTTAATCGGTGTGTTAGAGAATTCTTCCTAACAAATCGTGTGTTTGCGCAGTGGAATTCCTTCAGTTATGTCGGCTACATCACTTAATAATTTCAAAAACCGTTTGCGCAGTGCTGTACATGTAGTAAATACATAAACCCATTTTCTTATGTGCATTAGTTTCTTTCGTGAGCACGTTTATGTAAGATACAGTGTGTTTGGATTGCTTTTCACCATGTATCAGTTGTGTTTCACTGTATCTCAAATGCTTTTCTCTCTTGTCAACACCTGTCAATATTGACAAATTGGAATTACACATGTCCAACAGTGAAATACAATAAATTGATACATGGAGAAAAGCAATCGAGAAACCCTGTATATCAATTTCCGACTTATCCAAAGTAGTTATTCTATTATGTAATTTTGAGCATCACGAACTTTTAACTTTTGCTCTTGTATTACGTATGTATTGTAATAGTTCACTACCCATAGCAATTCTGATTGCCTAATTAACTAAATGAATAAGGCAACTTGAGCACAGAATTAAATATTTTGTTTATTGCAGATAATCAGTACTTAACATTAATAAGTGCAGTTGATGTGAGCAGCAGTAACTAATAATTTAAGGGATAAAAGCATGGAATAAAGTTTCAGAAAGGTTACGTTCAGAGTTTCAGATATGATAAATGTTCAGAAGGGCCAATGCAATTTAATTTGTAGCTGACTAATTTGACCTTATTAATGTCAGGCATAATGTGAATAAAATGATACAGAATGATTTATTAAGTACACAAAGCTTATGAGTGTTATGTATTAAAAGTGTAAGCCAGCAAACGGCAAATTAGCTGAAAGGTAAACGAAAATTAAAAATGGAAGGCAACCGATCGGAAGACAGTTAGTGAGAAGCGAAATGAACTCCAAGTGTATCAGTGCATTATAAACAAAAGTGATTTAAAAGGCAGAGCAAAGTGTAGTGACATTATTAGAAAAAGACAATTTTAGTAGTTAGGCAAAGACATGACAGAAAAGCTGTAGTCCATAAGGTTAAACATGTTATCAATCCTAATTTCTTTCATAAAAATTTAAAATCTAGTTGCTAAATGACATTATAGTCTTTTGTTAATAATAACTAAACAAGCTGGTAAAATTTGTGTTGGGGCTAGATTGAGCTCCTCTATTTATCACATAAAATTATAAATAAAAAGTCCTCCTTAATACCATTTGTGTATAAAGTTATTAACCAGTGTACAGGGCATCTGTGGGTATAACTTTTCATGTGTTAAGAGGTTCTAGTGAAGCAGTTTAGCCATCAGCAAGATTCGTCCAAGTGCGAGTGGCTTCGGGGTCCCATTTCCTTATGTAAGCAGCATCGCCCAGCAAGTATAGTGCCTGCTACGTGTAGAGAAAACTTTTAGGAACCCGTACGCGTAGAAATTCCAACCAACAAGCCATTCCCCAGTGCATAATACCCGTGGCGTAATTGAAAAGGGTATCCAACGTCCAAGAGGCCTCCGATTAAGGTAGGATTTCAAAGGAAGTCTTTGCTGCAGTCCCAGAATCCTATGAGTTCGTCAAGAGAAGACTGTCTACGAGGTGTAGCGTCAGGTTCCGGTAGTCCAGATCCGTGCAACTTCGAGAAATTCAGTTAGTGAAAGTGCAAGATGTAGCTGCATGTTTTAGTTTTGGCAGGGTATAGAACAAAAAACAATCGCGCGTGGGTTCCGACGTTACACTAAAAAAAAATTAGTTTAGCAGTTGCTGCGTCACAGTATTAATATTTACCTAATGCTTCCTTTCCATTTTGGTGTTTTAAAATTCAATTTACACTGTTTTTTGCAACCACAGATCGTTTTGTTGCTGAGTCAAATTTATAGGTTATCTCTACGTCAGATGAAAATTGTGCATTTGCGGTAATACCCGAGAAAGTGGCATACAACGAGTTATTTGTCATGCAAAAGGTTTCTTAATTGTATGAACCTACACCCTTAACCAAGTTTGTCTCTGTTCTACGGAGCTAAGCCAGAATTTATTGCGGATAGATAAAATAAGAATGAGCAATGAACCATTTATTTGTGGTAATACATTATACTCTTTTAATTTGCCCGGAGTTTTACAGGCAGGCAGGTTCGTAATTGAATCTAATACAATTTATAAAGTGTAGTATCCCTTGCCATTAATTATTTTATTTAAAAACCCTTAGGCGGAATTATTACAGCATCTTGCAACCTTATTTACCTACTGGTTTAGAAGCTGGTGCTTTATAAGCTTGCAGCTGGCGGTGGAGTACTCAACTTTCCCCGGTTTCGGGTAACAAAGTTGGAGCGCGACTCTTGATCTTGCGTAGCAACCATTGTGTTATGTGTGTGTGTTGACCTTGGTACTCTATCTCTTAGGTCAGTGGTGACGAGTAGAGCACAGTTAATTTGGCTGCGGAAAAATTCCGCCCACCGTGGGATTCGAACCAAGGACTTGTTTAATGCAAACCTAATGCTCTATCAACTGCACTATACGGCTTCTTCTACAGTGAAACACAATTGATATATGGTGGAAAACAATTGCAACACCCTGTATAGCAATTTAGGACTTAGCATAGTAGTTATTCTCTCATGTAATTGTGAGCAACTCGAGCTTTTAGCTTTCGCTCTGATGGTTGTTAAATAAATAAAAATTTATATTCTTTATCTTATGTCAGGTTGATGGTTTATTATATGATCTGCATTTGAAGGTTAGGAAGCTACTCTAACGTCGTAGAAGGAAACACATTTGTAATAAGGGTTAAATATTGGAAATAATAAGTTATGACGTGCAAATGGTTCTAACTTTTTTAACTACCACTGTAATTGTGATATCGCAGGGTTTAAAGCACGTTTGCTGGAGCACAAAAGCCAAAATTGAAGAGAAAAGCAATTCATAAAAATAAGTTTAAAACTGCAATACTTGTGTTTAAAGATTTTTTAAGTATACTTCTTTGGTTGTTTTACTGTCAACAGGTGGCATAGCAAATTAGTAAAAGTTTGAATAATGTGGACGAGTTTTGCTACCTTACGTCACAAAAGAGTCTACAGAAGAAAAAAATTTATCTCATTAAATATAATAAAACCCAAGGGCGTTACCCAGAACTTCTCTCGCAAGTAGAAGTTGCGACACTAAGAATTTTGAAAACTCAAAGGAAACTAGGATAAAAATATCTCAACGTTTCTAATAATACTAAAACAATAAAAAACACTTGGTAATGTAAATTACACCAATTTGCTACTAAAAAGAAATACACACCGTGGGGTATGAACTCAGCGCGATGTCAGCGCCTTAGAGAGCGATTTCAATGCTTGGCAACGGCCAGGGGCAACCCGCCCCCTACTCGCGTTCGGCCACGAAAGAACACCTCGCATTCGTGCTCAAGGCAGAATTATATACGGCGCGCTTATCGTTGCCCATTTTTGTCTTTTTTACAACATTTACTCTATATCTGTTGGGTCCCATTTTCGTCAGAGGTAAAGTCTAAGCTGTGTGCAAATTATTATTTTTATCTATTCCTTGGTTAAAGCAAAAATATACAACATTTTATTATTTTAAGGTGTATACATTTGAAAGAAAGAGGTATTCGGTTTCGAGCCAGGTAGACATATAATCCGCATGCAAAATGTCGCCAACAAACGGATAGATAAACGGACAGACAGACAAAGAAGCGGACGGACAGACAGACAATTGAGAAAATAAGTTTCTTTCATCTAGGGATCCTGAAACGTGAACATCTGAAGAAATATCGGAAGCTCGTTTTTTCACGATTACAATACATCCTTCGTCTTTTAGGCGAGAGAAGTAGAAAATGCACTGGAATGGTTACCCTTCGTAAAGCAATGTTGACAGTATGATCTCTCTTGAATTTAAGGAAAAGCAAATATGACGGTTGGATAATATGATAGACTCTATTACTCTCTACTAGCAATAGAATATATTGCATGGTCTTGGTAGTAGCAGGGTGATAGCAGTTACTGCATTTTTAAGCATATAATGATTACTATAGAAGGTTGGGTATAGAATTATAATTTTCAGTGATTTTATTGCAGTTTTTTCAGATATTTAATATTTTATTATAAGTGGGCACTATATTCTTCTTTGCCTATTTTTATTTCTTAAATTTACATCGAAGGTCACTTTAAGCAGCGAACATTATAATTTAAAAATACAATTTTTCGTTGTACGATATTAAAAGGTGTCAATTCCTTCCAGTTTTCTACCGCGTCCAGAGTCGTCGACCCCCTCAATCCGGACCGAAAATAAGGTGCAATTTGTTGAACTAAACATATTTATTTAAGAGAAGCAGTTGAGGCATTATCTAGGTTAATAGGGGGCGCTGAAACCGCAACGAGACTGTTACATTAGCGATAGTGCGACCAAACGAAATAAATTTAATCAAGCTGGCCTCGGAAAGCAATCTTTCATCTCGGTTTCATCAAGAATGTTAAAGTAGCGGGTGCATTGTAAGACGCTCGCAAAAAGTGCGCTGAAAGCAAACAATTGTCCGGAAACAAAGATGAGCTAAACAATGAGAAACACAAGCAAAAAGAACAAAGGTGAAGGTAAACTCGGGTGTCGGTCAATACGGGACCGCGTCCGTGAAGGCATTGCGATTCGGACCAACATCCCGCGAGTTAGTGTGCACTAAAATAAGATGTTCGCAAGCCCACGTGCTTTCGAGCTCGAACTGCCCTCGAGGGACGTTTGCGCCCTCCAAGCGCGGTCGACTTTCGGACTTCGCCGCATCCCGCTCGGTTTTGGGACCTGGATCAACTCGAATAACTAAACTCAAAAGTGGGCGACTTTAGGATTTGCGGGTTTAGCGTCTCCCTCGATGGATGCCCTTTTGCCGTCACATATCTGAAGTTGCCAAATTAGAGCAACCAACTTTGCATCAAGCCATAAGAAACAGTCACAAACAGTGGCGAGGCAGATTATTTGGATTTCCCATACCACGAAAGCCATTAAAAGTTTAATTTAATTAGGTACGAAGATGCACACGGTGGCCTTAAGTTGAATGTTATAAATGTAAGGGCGTTAATCTTTAAGAGAAATAAAAAGTTTCTGTACAGTAAAGAGTTGTTTTGCAAAGCTACCTTATAATACGAGCTTCCAGAGCAAGTTTCAATTCAAGGTTTCCTGATTGCAGTTGCTCGTAATCTTTTCGGTTTTAATGACTGTTGATATAGAGCTGTAAGATATAAAGAGTCTTAAAATACTGTAAATAGTAATTTATGTTACAAGTACGAAGTTAAGGACTTTTTTGAACGAGTTGCAGTTTATGGCCAAGCGAGCGCAGCAAGTGAGGCACATAATAAGACGAGTCTAAAAGATCCTGGATAACTATATGCCTAGAAGTCTGTCACCGGAAATACATATGTATGAAAATGAATGAAAAGACAATTTTTTTCGACTCAAGTTAATAACAAATAGCTATAGTTTCCTGTAAGAGGCAACGCTAGCTAATAATAAACTCCGCAGCTGCTCCCGGCGATGCCTTTACGATTGCGTTCCTCGACGACGCTACGTATTCCTTGTTGACTTCGTGACTCCAAATTACCAATATACACTGTCGCACAAACTTCGTTTTCAACTGGGACTGGTCCAGCTTTAAAAACTAGGTCACACAGCCTTCACTTGCGTCTACAGATCCAGAAATTTCTTTGGTTGAACACCCTGGCGGGCATTTAAAAGTCATAATGGTGCACGTAAAGCTAATTGTAAATACCAATATAACAGCAAACAACAATGAACACAAATGTACAAATCGGCTATATACTAAAATCCTATTCTAAGCACATTCAAGCAAGCCAGATAAAATTCCCATTTTAAGATTAAGTGGAAAATATCACAGTTCCAAAACTGAGTGAAGTGCAAGACATAATAAACTAACAGCAAAACAAATAAAATTGGACCGGACAGTTGACGTTCAGCAGAGATCCCAAAATACCAAATGGATGTGTAAACATTCGGTTGAGCGATGACATACAAAGACATGTTGGCATACAGAGGATGCGTATGAGGAAGGTCTACATTCAATATTGTTTGATATTATTAGCTGAAAGCGAAGGTAAGTGGTCGAGGTCCAGCTCACCATTTTTTCTGGGACTCCGTTGTTGTTTTTTCAAGGTTAGAGACATCGTGAAGATCTGGAGTTTGAGTTTAACTTTGTGGCGTCTTCACCCTGATTAATTCTAGACGTGCCCCTATTGTGAAGTAATAAACAAAACCATTTCAGGTGTCCCGTCCCGCCCTTGTCTCGACTGAGAGCTAGCTGGAGCAAATCATTGTTACGGATGGTTTTTCTTGTCTTAATAACGATTATAAACCGCCACATTTTCCTTCGATTTTTGATTAATATTTGTTTATTTTGATTACTTGTAAAGCTGCTTAGATCTATAAAAAGAAATTTTACACATTTTCGTTTTTACGAGATATGAAAAATGAAGTTGGCTAAACGGGATTTCTTTTTTAATTATTACGTGGCACCCAGTTCTGTAACTGAGCCAATAATTTTCTGCTTAATAAAAAAACTGCTAATTATATTGTTTTTTGACAAATTTAACGATGAATTTAAAATAAGATTCTTTATAAAGAAAAAATGTAAAAGGCGTACGTTTTTCTTTTGTTTAGGTCATTTATTTGAAATGATCTACTTTACTGAATTGCGTCGTTAATTTGAATGTTCTTGACTAATAATTGCATTTGATTAGACATTTGAGGGCGGCAAATTTCAATTAAATATCTACAAAACTCCAAAAATAATGTCTTGAAATTGCTGTTATTTGTTAACGAGTGAATGGGCTAAGGTATACAGGGTTCATACATTTTTCAATCAGGATGGCAGTTACTATCTGAAGATATTGGAAAAACCGGTATAATATACCAGGGGTCGCAGGTGAATCCTCGTTTACGACCTGCAGCAGGAGGAGGTACGACTAGCTAGTGGGAAGAGGCTGGTCTTAAACTGTAGAAGCAGGGTTAGTTCGCGATAGTCAAATTAGTAGTTACGAAGAAAATTTTTTATTACTCTGTAAGGCTTCACCATGAAGTTTTGTCTGTCGATGATTTAATAGGAAAATTCCACCAGGAAAATGTTTCTATCGTAGTCAAGAGATTTGCGTAGTCAACGCGCGGAGTAGACTTACCCTGACTCCATTTTTTGTTAAACGCGTAGCACTGCATTTTACTTAACAAGAAATTAAACAATATAAAATCTGATGCGGACATATTAAACACACCAAAATAAATACAGTTCTCAGCTCCCACAACTGCAAATTCCGAGGTCCGAAATTAATAGTAATTTATTATACAAAACGATAAAGTTAAATTTTATCCACGAGTGAATCGTTTAACGTCGAGACGAAGTCGAGACGTTAATGATTCAAGAGTGGATAGAAATAACTTTATCGTCGTGTATAATACAATTTTTTTTTCTATAGCAAGAACTTGAACAATTTCAAAGGAAAATAAGGACAGTCAATCCCATTTCAAAATGTCAGTAGCTAGATTGGGTTGCTACGATAATACGAATCTGTCATATTTAATTTAAACAAAAGTTAAAAAATTCAATTACTTCATCTATCCTTGATGTTAAAGTGCTACTTTATCTACCCTTGCTGTTAAAGTAAAACTTGACCTTTCGTTTTGAGTTGATAAAAGCACACTTTAACATGTGCTATAGAAAAAATTACTTTTATACGTATATCACACTTCCAAAGTTCCAAAATTTATAAAGAACGTTGTTATTAAATGTCTGTAAATTTATAACAAAAATTATAACCAAGTCTAATAATTGTTTAAAAATATAGATTGTAGTACTTCTTCATAGTAGTAGTATGGAAAGTAAAAGATTCGTTTGTTAAGAATATCTTTAACAAAATAAAAATTCTGGTATTTGATAACTTTTATTTTGTTTGAAATTATTTTGCTCCTTGAACATTTATGCCATACAGCACTTCCAATATCAACTAGTACTCTTAGTTTGAGGTCGGAGTAACTAATTCTGTGAAGTTCATTTCAAATCAAGCAGTATAAGGGGTTTAATTCCAGAGAATTTGGCAGCTATTCATTTGCCCTAACGAAGCTTGGAGCGTAGGTTTCTGGAAATTCTTGAGCAAAGTTTGTTTTGTAGAATGTATTGTTTTCTCGTGAAAGGTCAAAAATACTTTCAGGGCAAAATTATTTCAATTCCTGCAGTGTTTTCCGGAAAATATAGCACAAACAAAGTGAAATACTGAAGTTTTACGTTAAAATTAAGGCTTACAAGAAATTGGATATACATATTTATGTACTCGTATTTGTAAAATATCCTTAATGTAGCATATACAAAACATAACGAACTCGCACCTTCAAAGCATATTCTCTTTAATGAAAAATAATCTTGGTTGCTCTATTAACCTCTTTATTTAATGGTCATTATGAGTTTATTCCAACTCTAAATTAACCTTTCCGTAGTTGACTGAAACAATACCTTAATGTTGAAGCTACCGGGTAGGGATTTTAGTTGCATAGAATGAATGCAAACGACACATTCGTGTATATTCTCAATCATGATATTCGATTATTAATTTTTGGTGCTTGGCCTTACGGGTCTTGAATTAATTGATAAAATATTCTGTTTGAATTTTGGCAACGTTGAACTTTTGTTACAGATTTAGACAACAATACTCTGTAAAGCAGTGTTTTTGTAGTAAACCCGTTTGCGAAGAGAATATATGTAAATGAGAAATCAAATATTATGACAGCTATTTAGATATAAAAGAGCGCAAAGTTACGAATTGGCGATTGAGAGGAATGGTTTCAGTAAATTCTCGAATACAGCTATTCAACGCAAGCGGATACATTGTGTGATTTACAGGAAAGCTTTTGATGAAATAAAGATTAATTTTGGTCTAAATATGATAGTAGCAATAGTAATAACTAAAATCAATTACATCGTTTTGCCACCACATGAGACTCATATTCAGTGAGTATGCGAATTAGCAATCGCGGGGTATCCTATTTTCAACTTCTCCCGAATCAGATCCATTTTGTTCGGTCTTTTCTATCGGGCCTTCTTTAGCCTTCTCTTGTTGTTTTCCACCTCCACGCCACTTGAAGTTTCTACGGTAGAAACCTTTCATTTACGACAATATTCTTTTTACCATGAGGATCTCATAGGAAAAGCACATAATCGAAAGCTTTTTCCCAGTTTAACAGCTAGATAGCATAAGTATTAAGTAATTTATCAATTAATTTAATATAGATGACTCTGCTCAAGTTGAATTATCCGGTCGAATAAGAAATAAGAAGATTAACTAAATAGGAACCTATTGGAACACTCCTGCAATGTGAGAAATTGAAATGTGGAAATGAAGACCGTATTGGGCACATGCAAAGTTAGGTGACCATATCCGAAAACCTCCTGGCCAGAGATAATTCCTAAGGTGCAGGGGAGATAATACTTTCAGCAGCGTCATCCACTAACTAGATGGTCTTACATACGTTTCCGTTCGTTTTCTTGTCTTATATGAACAATTCCAATAGTTCTGAATTTAAACGATTGGAAATATATCACACAGTTTCGTCAAAAATATATCCAGCTATTTTGTCTTTAGTGGCGCGGTGAGATAAAGCTTTTTTTACGTTCGTTTTGCCATTTTCGGGGGAAATTCAAACCTGTTTCCTTCTTCTATAACATCCATAGCTCGATGCATTTTGGGGGAATTTGATTGACATCCGAGCTGATAAGCAAAGTGAACCCTGAGTTCAAATTTGAGGACACTTTCGTCTGGTACCTTGAGGCACAGGGTAGCGAGTTCTCTGTGGCCTTTTGGGATTTAACGCCCATTACTAATTTTGAAAACATTCAGGCTGGAAGCAACTCCAGTTTTCTGAAAGCTATGGAACCATCATCTACGCCTACCGGGCTAATGTGCCAGCAATAAAATTGAAGCTGCACGTGTTCTTTTGGCCGTTATCTAACATGAGGTAAGCACATGTTACTACTTCGGTACTACTTGCTGTTAATTAATTGATAAATTAGGCGCTCTACATACTGCTACAAACGCTTTCCACGTATTGTTTGAAAGCTCGAACGCTTTTTTCATCCACGGCGTCGGAGCGCAGCAGCTATGGTGTGCTCCTGCTTTGATATTGGAGGTAAATTTGCTCCCTCAAACGCAACCAAACGCTCGGTCTAGGACGAATTGTGTTTACGCGAGTTGCCGCATTTCCAGTTCAACGGCCCGTGGCAAAGATACGAAATCCGCCGGCGATGACTTCGAGAGCGTCCCGTCTATGCAGCGTGCTGAGCTGGATTACAGCAGTTAATTACATGAGCTGTGGGTACTAGTGCATACCTTGTTCTAGCTTATATAAGAACAGACTTAGGGTGACATAAGGTGGCTGTTGGTGTAGCAACCAACTTTAAAATGTTATTGAAGAAAATAGAGGCATTACCTTTTTTACACCTTATACACACTATACTTTTTCCACGGATCTAGATTTTCAGAAAATTACAGCTATATATTATTAAAATATCGCTTTTCGTTGCTGCCTATGCAATGAGGCAAAGGAAACAGCAGAAGGCATCATATGTAAATGCAATTATAGTTGTCAACAACAAACACAATACGTTTGTAAAGCCAACAATGTCGATTATCGAAATAAGGATTCGAAACCCAGAGATATTTAAAGATCTATTGATAGCCTCTTGTTCTCCAAATACGGCAAGGACTCATAAGTTACAAAAACTTCACTAGAGGTCGAGGTGACGAAAGACATAAGTATTAAAGCCGAAAATCTAAACATCAATAATACAAAGTACAATACAATAACTATGTATTATACAAGTAGTACATGTAGTATGTCGTCATGTTGATTAGTTTGTAGTAGTTGTGAATCTCAAATGTGTTCATATAAGTACACAGTTCTTTTGTCTATATGGAATGCAAATAAACTGACTAGAGAGTAAATTGGTGTGCAATTTTTTTCTTAACTGCTTACACGAGTAAGCGTCTCCCAACCATACACGGAAGTCGTGCGAAAACTTAGTGTGGATGCTGGAATTCGCATGTTAACGCTAGGAACCGAGTTTCTTGCGCATAATGCCATTTGCGTCGACATATTTTTACTACACCTCAAAGTTGCATACTAACTGTTCACGATTAACAACACAAAGCTTTAGCACTCCTTCGTATCGTTCAGCTGAAGCCTCGTATTACATTAGAGCTCTGTTTATCAACGCCCTGTATTGCGACGCAATCCCGGATAACCTCTTGTTAACAGAGTATAGATCAACGTCGATTGCTCGTAGTCAATCGTTGAACTGCCGGTGGTATACACTCTTTATTCGATAAGCGGGCGCAGCCCTAAAAGGTCTTCCGTCATAGGGCGTGCAGATTGATGGAAATTTCGCCCGCCGTCTGTTAGATACTGCGATGTGCAGTTCCGCTCTGTCTATTCTTGCAGTTAGGTAAGCACGTACAAGGTAGGTTTAAATCCAGAAACTGAACAGGCAATACCTCGATCGGCGAGAGGGACTTTCTCCTGGTAGACATTTTTCCAGTACATTATGTCACACAAACACCAGATGGCGTTATTAACACGAATTTGTTCCCGTTCTTTTACAGGTCAAATTGTTTTGGCTATCGCGAGTGAGTCCCGTTTTATTTCAGTTCCACCACCTAGCTAAGCTACTGGATCCTTTTAAACTTGCTACCTGCTGTAAACGGTGTTTCCTCTGTAACGGTGAGCTTCGTGTTTACAATTGAGGCATTACTTACATTTAACATCTTTAATTCTTGAATCTATTATACGTAATTTTGTATTTTTGTCGACACATTTTGTGATAATGATGTTCTGCATTGAATGCTGTAACAGACTCATGGTTCCACTTGAGGATTTTAATAATCACGTTGCTAGATTTAAGCTAATCCGTTTTCTCTATATTGTAACATCTAGGCTAAAGCGCATACATAAGTCAACGTGACTTGTCCGTGCCACCCAGTGCTGAGCAAACAGCTGTGTGAGCTATTAATAGAACTAGAGGCGAGAGAGTGACGTGAACTGGGGTATGGGGAGTCAGTCGTATGAAATCCACGATACAGTGCGGCCACATTGAGCACGGGTTTTCGTCTGTGAAAACTCAACCGACGCCTGGTTGCTTGTGTAATCTTCATACCCTAAGAAGGGAAGTGTCAACTTGGGGAAACATCCCCAAGACCCTGCAGTTAACCGATAGGAACTGCTATTCTAGCTTCAAACGAGCCAGGCGACTTTGCCAACAAACGAGGTCTTGGTGTGCAGCTATCGAAGCCACGAAGCGGATTTATTGTCCATCTTGCAACGATACAAAGGCAACGTTAGTTACTAGAGATAACGACTACGATTGAACGGTCGGTCCAGGGAACTGGGAAAACTCATCAGTATGAAGCGATTGTTTCACCCTGCTGACACAGCGCGTCAGCTTGATTACATTCGAGGGAAGGCAGAACCCGCTTAAGTGAATTTCTGTGCTGGATTTAACTCATTCTTCGGACGGTTTGTTTTTTGAAATGGCGTCGATAATTAATAATTTATATCTACACTTAATGCGGATATCAAAGCATTCAGCATCAGCCTTAAGCCGGTAGAGCTTTATTTAGCTTCAATGCATTGTTGACAGCGTATAACACTTATATATTGTGATTGTGTATTTTTTATGTATTTCCATGTATGTATATTCTTTACTACTAAACTGGTTTTTATTCCCAGCAGGGCTTGCAGGTTTGATTTCAGAATTATAGGTGGAAATGAGCAGTCTTGAAACAAGCTATATTGACATTTCCCTTTGCCATGCGGAGGTAAAAACGGGCGTTTTGCTATTACGACTGGGTTAACTATCAAACAAAATGGCAATTTAAATTCATAGTTAAGTAAAATATAGGGCACCGGAAAACGCCGAATTATAAAGCACAACGTTCCATCACGAATCTTTACAATTAATTACGAAAGTGGCAGTTTACTCGCGTTCCAGAACATTGTGATTGTAAGTAGATGTCAATTATGCACATTTGCAGTGTGAAAAATAGTTTCTCATGGCCATCACTCACGGCTGTGAGAAATGGTACATTTTATTGTATTGTAACCTATACGAAATATGCAACTATCACAGTGATCGTGGAAAACGTTTTTCAAAGTAGTGAACTTATATTTCATCTGCAGTTCCACTCGAATTGCTGTGAACATCTCATGCGTTTGTGTTACGCATGTCACTGCAATTTGCCTTTTATTGGGAGCCATGTTCTGGACATCTCCTGAGGTAATTTAGTTGCTGATTCAAATTTTAACCACTTGACATAGTGGTTCACATTCAGATAATATTATATCAATCTGGATTCTCTTTGGCGATGAGTTTTTTTACAGATGTGAATATACAAACGTGAATATATCCACCCAAATACTTACTATAGAGAAAAAGTTTTAGAAATACATATCTTCAAAAGGATAATAATTTATAAAGTAAACACTGACTTTTATTACACCTTATTGTTACTTTTAATGGAGGTGCTGCAAAATGAGGAACAAGAAAAAGGAAGCCCGCAATTGTCGAAGGTATGCGCACACCTGTTAACGTGGCAATTAATTACTGGTGCTTCAAACTATTAAAAACGCCATGAATGTGAACTAAAGTACCCCAGTGAAAAGCTGCAATTAAAGCAGTGCGCTTCCGGTTGAAAATTCTTTCAGCGGATAAATGTATTAATACGTATAAGGAAGCGAATGGAGTTTTCGGAGTTACGTATCTATGCTAATGTACCAAGTTCAAAGTGCTTTAGCTACAATTAGTAACAGTTGCAGGTATTTCTAGTTGTGCAGCAGCAGCTGCTTCTAGCGTAAAATAGGAGGATAATCATTTACGCCGTACGTGTCAGGAAACAAGCAACGGTAGCTCTAAAAATGCGTCAATGGCGGTCACTTGGAAGCCCTAAAACCAGCATTCTCTTTCTAGCAAGCAGTCAAAGTACAGAAACGCCGGTTATTCAAACACTGTCTACTTGGAAAATTTGCTCTGCATACCATTAATGTTCTTTTGCGCCGCTACTTTTTATATTGACGGAATTTACATTCAGGGTGTAATAAACTTCCTGAAATTTCATTTCGAACCACAGGCGGTCATTTACATTTTTTCTTGCTTGCCAGATTTGTATCAGGACAGCATGTGACTTCCCAAAATTTAATGTTTATTTAAAAGGGACACAAAGGCTACACTCCTTAAATTTCATTGCGTGTCCTCTTTAAAATACGAGGGGCCTTCGAAATGGTCTGAAACTGGGTTGGACCGTTAACTTCATGTGAACAGCTTATAAATCCCAAGTTATTATGGTTACGTTTGGACTAAATGTAATTGTTGTGGTAAAATTCTGTAATAATAGATGTGTCTTATTTTTCTA
The DNA here is from genome assembly GCA_940337035.1 of Agriotes lineatus. Taxonomy (NCBI): domain Eukaryota; kingdom Metazoa; phylum Arthropoda; class Insecta; order Coleoptera; family Elateridae; genus Agriotes; species Agriotes lineatus. Next base: position 33,763,269 of record OW679197.1, on the reverse strand, counting down.
TAAACTGCCCCTGACTTTGAAGATACTTAATAAATATAAAATGAATCATATATCAACAATGTACCTTACCTTAAAATACTTTTTTACAGGGAAATCGAAAATGCATTTCCACTTTCTTTGTTGCTTACTTGTTTTTACTTCCCTTGTCTAAAAGACGAATGAAGTATTGTAAACATGAAAAACTTATTTTTTGAAATTTCTGCAGATCTTCACGTTTCAGGGTCGCCAGATGACGAAAAACAGGTTTTCTCAATTGGGTCGGTCTGTCTGTTGGCGGTATAATTCAAAAACTATTTTTTTCCATGCATATTATATGTCTATTTGGCATAAAATTGACAACGTTTCGGAGAAATATATACAGGATGAGAAATAGATATAAGTAACAATTTGCACATAACTCAGGTTTTATCATTGGCGAAAATGGGACCTAATAGATACAGGGTAAACATTAGAAATGGGACAGAATAGTGTGGTGCGTTATAACGCAACAGAAACTCGTCCAACTCGAACACGCCCGTGGTGGTTTTTACGTACTAGGTCAAGTTGCAATATCATTTATGCTAATAAGGATTTTTTGTGCAGACAGAAGTATTACAATTGTGTCGTACGGCTCACTAGGTCACGAGTTGATTTGAATAAGTAAAACATTACATAAATAGCATGTATATAAGCATTGTATTTTTATCTGAATTTTAATACATTTTCTAACATGGAGGTGCATTCGTTTGTGAACAGACGCAGGCTACAAATGTCTTAAAGGGGTAGTTAAGCCTGCCTACCATATATTACCCTATAACCTGTTATCTCTTCACCAAGTTCCAACTCATTCAGTGAAATAACCTACAAATCCATAAATTACATTTTTGAAGTGCTCCCTGAACAAGTGCAAGAAATTAAGAAGACTTCCAAGCTTTGGGTGCACTGAATCTACTACCACATGAAGCTACACACATTGGAGGCTTGCATAAATTCAAGGAACATCGCAGATATTTATACAACGATAAGTATTCAGAGTACCAAAACGTATTTGTTAACGTGCAATCTGTTGCATTACTTTACTTGAAATAAATCACAAGTACAAAGCGCATTAACTACAAGGTGGGGTTGGGGAGGTTATGTGGAGTACTGTGACACAGCTGAAAGCATCAATTTTTAATAGAGGTGGATATTGGATAGTCTAATGACATTGAGTTACGCTTGAATTCCTATAGCTCTTAATTTTTTCTTTTTCAATGGCAATTCCATGAGTTGAAAAGGGGTCAAATATTATTTGCACACAAGAATAACCTAAATAGAAAATGCAATAACTACTTTGATACCTAGGCAACAAGTAGGCACACTAGCTACTTGAATAAAATTAAATATAAATTGATGCCAGCTGGACTGAAGGGAATGACAACGCATCTATATTTCTCTCAGACTCTTGGACCAACTTCACATCTCTATTAGAAATTAAAAATATCTGTTCGAGCACATGCCATCCCATTAGCCAGGGAATCATCAAACGTTTCCATCGTACCTTAAAAGAAGCTCTTAATTTCTCAGGTACAGATTCTTGGCCAGATAGACTTCCACGTATGCTTTAGTCCTTTAGGTCCAGCACTAAAGCATAGTTAGATTGTTCTCCTGCTCAAATACTATATGAGTCGTCTCTTAGATTACCGAACGATATCTTCGATGATGATGATAGCTCCGATCAACCATCTTATACCTTATATTTCAGTGGACAAAAATGTTTTTCACGAAAACCTATGCTCATCGAAATACACACATCTACACAGATCTGGGACCATGCAAGCACGTGCACCGCAAAAACAGCACGCGAACTAGGAGCATAAAACCTAACTACTTAAGTCATTTCAAGCCTGTCAGCGGACAGATAAATACATGTTACTCAAGGGTACTTCAGGAAGAGTCAGTTTTGATTGACGCCTACATTTTAGATTGTGCCGTGAGATGAGACGAGATGAGATTTACTCATTATCAAATTCGATCTCGAAAATTCTCGAACATCAATTCTCGATCTCGAACTCGAGAATCTCGATTTTGGAATTTTAAATGTAGGCTGTAGGCTGCTGTTATTTTAGGGTTATGCAGCCTCAGCATAATCCTAAAATAACCACGTGCTTCAAGCTTTAAGGTTTTGGAATTCCCCTGATGATATTTATGAGACATTGTACTTGAAAAGGCAAGTCGGCAATTTCCCTACGTAAACAAATAATGCGACAAGCTTGCTAATATTGGATGAGTGCACAGTCATTCGTTCGGCTTTTGTGCTGCAACATAGTGTGAATCGTCGCGATGGCATCACAACTAACAGGTCGTTTCTGCTATGTTTTATGGGTTTTAAAAATACTATTGAAAAACTGTCGAGATCGAGACTTCGGTTAATTTCGTCTCGAATATTCGAGAATTCTATTAATCTCGCTTCGAAAATTTCAGATCGAAAAATATCAATTTCGATCTCGAATTTCGAGACGAGATAATACATGTTCTAAGAAAAGAAGGGTTAACAATAAATGCATTGTATTTTAAGCAACCGCATCTCACCGACCAGAGGCGTCTTCGGTGGGCGAGGCAGCGAACGCCTGCTTTATTTTGGACTACCGCGCTGATAATTGAAATCGCATTCGCAGGCTCGTTAGCAGAAGCTGACGTTTGAATCCCATCGCCGGTAATAGTTTTTTTAATTGTAAATGAATGTAATTTGCATTATCAACTGATTCCTTTTATTGTTTCAGTATTATTATTATTCTAACATCAATTCTACTTCTTTTTAAGGCAACAATTTACTTTATTTAGTATCGTAGAATACCCTTTAAAGAGGTGTAAATAAAAAAATGTAGGGGAAATTCTAAGAACAAAAATGGAAAAGCAACATCAACGGCACTCGAAAATTTACGCTGAGCGGACACTACAGCTCGAGTATCGATGCAGTGGCAGAACCACCTACCGCAAGGTATTACTGAAAACTTATGAGTAATCCAATACTGTCAGTAGATTGAACGACATTCTATGGTGTAAACGTGACATTATATTACAGACCAATCTAATTTGATTATTTTCGATCCCTTGTGCCAGTTTGATAAATCAGATCACACTTGAAGTGAGAACGACGCCAGGGTGATTTTCAATTGCAAAGGAAACTACTTAATTAAAATTCAATAGTATCATATGACAAGTAAATAATGAAGTTGAAAATTTAATTTCTCATAAAAATGGCTTTTTGCTCCGTCAAAAACTCTTTTCAAGAAATTGATAATATTATAGAAAATCCAGTTCCTACAAATACACAAAAAAGCATAAATAACGTATGGTCTCTATTTAATGACTTCTACGCGGAAAGAAATTATAAATTAAGCGAAGAACACTCAATTAAAGATATCTCGCTCATCTTCAAAGATTGGGCAGTAAACAAGAAAATGAAAATAAATATTCTAAAATTGTGGAACTATGAGACCAAAACACGCCAGAAGGTTTACAACTAAAATTATTTCATATTGCATCCTTATAATTGGCATGGAAAGTGTGCACTGCTTGGTAGACTATTTCAAGTTAGAAAATGGTAATGATCGGGAGTTAACAAAACGGATTGAATTTAACAAATGTTTAATAAAACATGCCAAGAAGGTGCAAGTTTCTGTGCAAGCAGTAAATGGCTAGTCACAAATTCAGATGGACAGAAATGACCAGTAAGATTGTACCAAAAGGTATTAACAAAAAGAGATTCCTCAATAAAAACAAATAGATTATTCTTAACAACAACTCCTAATTGTGCTCCGAAAACGACAATTGGTACTTCAACTCACCAATAAGAAACAATGTTATCTCAACATGGACGAAGACTGCTGTTGGAAGAATTGGATTGGATGTTGTTAATAAAAACTAACAAATCATTTAAATATGTTAAGTATTTGGTTACCGAGCACGTTTCTGACCCCGTTCCTGACCCCGCTAGCTGTTCCCAAAATTCGTTCCTGGCGCTAAGGGCAGTGTCAGCCACCCGGAAAGGCGCCAAGGCGAGAACAATTGGGCTCTGTTTCAGGATCTACACGTTCAGGGAAGCAGCCCTTTGGAGAGGACATGATCGAGACGGAGGCATTCGCAGCCAGAATCGGAACAGAGACGCTTCCAAGCTAAAATAACGTTTGAAAGTAATCTGCATTTATTTTTCGGCGATTATATGTCTTTTTTTAACTCAATCTGGTTTTAATTCCTTTATAATTTAACAAATAGTTCTACTGCGGTTTCAACCCTTGTCAAAAATAATGTGGGAGAGCAGGAACTAATGAAAGCTACTGGCCATAAAAACAATGCTTTAAAACCATATTTATATCTAAATAAAAGTCAGCATAAACAAATCATCAATAATATGCAAGTAAATAACACTGTTATACAACAGAAGGAGCTATTGCCTCCTAGTGAACTAACTCTTTCAAACTGTACATTTACTAATTGCACTTTTAATTAAGTTATGAGTTCAAGTCGTATTACTTTATAAATAAACAAAAATGTTTATTAATAATTAATTCATTAATGAGATGTAACACCTTTTATTGTTATTCATTTATTTAAGAACTTATCTTTCCGAATTCACAGCGGACAGCGATAAATCCTTATAATTTTGACAAATAACATCCCTCAAGTGCGCTGTCCTTAAGTTATATCTAAGCAAAGCCCTTTCGGGTTGTTATTTATCAAAATTATTGGCGATAATTATCACTGTCCTTTATAAATCATAGCTGACAATCAAGTATTAGTAAATCTCTGCACCTATACAAATACCTGGGAATTTTCACATGTAAAACTGACAACTACATTTAAAAATTGAGATTTGAGAATGTTAGCAATTTTTTACATCGAAAAAAGGAAAATGGAGGAAAAAATGAATGTAGACGAAAAAGTAAATGTAGAAGAATGTTTTCTTGGGAATTTGTTTTGCAATGTATTGCTCTTGCATAATAAAAACGGGAATGTTTATCATGCACTCGGAAAAATGCGTTTTAATGCGCACTATTGTATGCTGTCCAGGAAGTGCCCTTATTGACTCAGATAGGGACAAAAATAATTGCGTAACATCTCAAGATTCATTTAGCAGTGTGATTTTAAATATTAGGCGGCTTGACATAATTTTAATGATAAAACATTGAAAAGAAAAGTAAGTACCTTAAGACATCAATCTGATTACCAATTTCTTCGAGTGTCCTGAAGAAAATTGGAGATAACTTACAGAACCAAACGGAGTACCTACTGGATTCAAAAAGATGTTTGGAGAGGAAGATGAATGAACTGTTTCTTTTCCTCTACACGTAACTAAATATATTAGATATGTATGCAGGATGTAAACGGAAATGTCGTAGATAGGAAAAAAGGCTTTTAAAAATTACGAAGCAATAACTCTAGTTTTAACGCGAATAAAACACTACTATGGGTGTAATATAAAACAATATTAAGACCAACAATATTGTATGGGACCGAAACAGTAACAAAGAAGCAGGAAGAGGATTTTAGGATATTCGAGAGGAAGATAGAGAACGATATTAGGACCTGTAAGGGTAGCAGAAAACGAATACAGAAGTAGAATGAACTTTGAGTTAAAACAAGAAACGGAAGAAGATATCGTATAGACAATAAAAAAATAAAGGGTGAGATGGTTGGATCAGGTATGGAGAGCTGGCACAGACGATTTTTTTTTCCTGAATTGAATCCAGGTAGTAAGAGAGAAGAGGGGAGACCAAGATCGAATGGTTTAATGAAGTAACAGGAGATCTTGAAATGGTTGGGATTAAAGAGTGGAAGAGTAAGGTGAAGCCTCTAAAATTGTGATAGCAGTTAATAACATTTCAAATATTATTTTACAAAATATTCTATAAAGGTGCTAGTTTTGTTTTTGCAAATTGTATGAATAGCATTGACGTTGAGTTAATAATTTGTAAATACAATATTAAAATAGTATTAGCCTCGATTGAAACATAAAATGTATCAGAGCAACAACGTAAGATGAATAAAAAATAGGAAGAAGGGGGAGGCAAACCAAGCTGTGAGTTGTGTTATTTTGGCTACCCCGCAAATAATCCATTTAAAAGCGAATAAATACTCAATTCAGTGTTTTATAATTAGTGCAGTGTCTTTTGGGTAGGCTGTAGAAGGATTGATTTGATTCGTTGCAACTCTACAGGGGTTTTAAACAGTGTTGAATCGTGGAAGCTGGTGTTCCTGTGGCAGTTTTGGAGCTGTTGGAAGGTTAGCATAGCCCTGGAAGTGGGAAGGAGGCAGCGACATTCGTGCTGGGTAGTGCGGTGTCCTAGGACTGGGGCAAAGACGGAGTTGTAAGCAATTTCAGGGTGCTGCAAGCAGCAGGCGGCGTTAGAAGAGGTATTTAGCTTGTTACAGCATGCCAACGGAGAGAAAGGGGATCCCATATCCATCGTAGGACTTGCTATGGGGACGCCTGGTGTCCTATTTTGCGTCAGGGAAGCCAAATAAGGTTAGAAAGTTATCCTAAAAATGGGATTTGATGCAAAATTTAAAGTGGTGTCGGTGTTTGCACATCGGGGGAGCGCATCGTTTCTTACTTCACTTAGGCAACACACTCTTACGTAATTATTAATACGAAGCCAATTTGTTTTGAAAAATTGTAAGGTTGGAGCGCCATATTTGTAAAGTTGTTTCCATCCGTTGAAATACCTAATTTTGTAGCGGTTCCATTGGATACACAAGAGGTGGCTAACGCGATTACTTTTAAAAATCATAAAAACCACGATAATTATTTAATAGCAAATGCGTTGCGTATAATTCTACATTCAATCATATTTTCTAGCATGTAGGAAACCCCACCCTTTGAGCTGTAGAGTCATTTATTTAAATAAAAATCTAATAATAATAGCAAATCATACACACGTTGTAACAATATATACAGGGTGATTTTAAAATGTTTCGCCAAACTTCAAGGTATTATTCTACACACCAATGCAAGTAAAAAGGTTCATATAAACATGTGTCCGACAATCGCTCGTTTCTGAGTTATGAGCAATTTTTGAATTTGGGAAATAAATCGTAAACTATTAAAAAAATATTAAGGTGGCTGGAATACTTGCTGTCAAAATCAAACAGAAACCAGTTAGTCATCGTATCAAAATGTACACAAATGCAGAATTAGCAGACATGCATTTTATGTATAGTTGGGCCCAAGGAAATACCAGAGAGGCACGTTGTTTGTATGAAAAGCGGTTTGCCAACCGAAGAATTACAGACAGGGGTATGTTTAGCAGAATTCATTCCAATATATGTGAGAGTGGATCAGCAAGAGCAAGCAAAATAGGACAAGGTAGGCCAAGGTGGGTGAGTATTCCTGAGTTAGAAGAACGAGTTCCATCAAGTAGAAGATAATCTTAGAATTACTACGGGACGGATTGCAGTGGCGGAGGGAGTCTCCTAATACACTATCTGGAAAATATTACATGAGCAGCAACTGTACTCGTATCATGTTCAACGAGTTCAAAGCCTTGCCTCTACGGACTATGTTGCAAAAGCTGACTTCTGCCAGTGGCTTCTATAGCAATGCGCTGGTAATCTACTTTTCCTAAATTCAACTCTGTTTACCGATGCAGCGGGATTTACGTGAGATGGTATTACTAACTTCCAAAATACTCATATGTGGGCAGATGGAAATACCCGTACCGTTTATGAATCAAGAAGTCAACATCGATTTTTAATTAATGTGTGAGCAGGTATCGTGGGACATTGCCTGATAGGACCCTATGTTCTTCCGAATCGGTTGACAGGTGCGAATTAACATGATTTTTTGGAAAATAAACTCCCAGGCCTTTTAGAGGATGTGCCTTTACAATAACGCTAAGGGATGTGGTTTACGCACGATGGGGATCCACCACATTTCCTCATGCTTGTGAGGCAGCACCTATCGCAAGTTTTTGGCGAGCAGTGGATAGGTCGAGCTGGGCCTATTCCATGGCCGCCATGCTCCCCAGACCTTAATCCGTTAGACTTTTTCCTTTGGGGATATTTAAAAAGTCTCGTGTACACCACCCTCATTACTACAGTAGAGGAGTTAAGGCGGCGTGTTAACGATGTCTGTCAAACTGTTAGAGGAATGCCAGGCGATTTTGAAAGAGTAAGACAGCTATTGAGGCGGCGATTAGACGTCTGTGTAGAGATGGGAGGTGGACATATCAAACATCTACTCTGAAGAAGGTTCGATTTCCCAAAATCAAAAATTGCTCGTAACTTGGAAACGCTGCGCGATTGTCGAACACATGTTTATATGTTTATACAGGATGTAAACGAAAATGTCGTAGCTTAATAAAGCGTATAGTTTAAAACAAAATATATTCTTTATAACCTTAAAAATTTTGGCGTGGCGAGATTTTCAGCAATATTTTATTAATGGAAGCTAATATTAAGCAGCATTTTGAGCTTTAAAAATTGACGCTCTGACCAGAAAATAATAAAAAGTTGGTAGATACAGGTGACTGCACATCAAACTTCTTTTTGATAGCATAAACTGGAAACGTATCCACCTGAACGTCAGTTTTTATTCCGAACACATTGCATTAGCACGTAAAATTGCCTCATTAAATAACGCAAATTTTAAATAAATTTCAAATCGGAATCAGCCTCGGGGGCGGAAAATTATGAAGTTTCCGCGCGCTCTTGTTGCTTGATTTTAAGCGCATCGAGCGGAAAACGGTAGCGGTAAACAGCAACAGTGAGAGAAGGATTACATAAGTAGGGAGGATATTAATCCCGAGCCAACATATCCTCGCAGCAATAACAATTTCACCTAAGTTTTCTAATATAGATTAGTTCTCGCTACTCCTTCCTTTATCGAGTTGAGCCTCTCTAAAGAATGCTTGCGGGAAATTACGTTCGAGAATCCTTTTAACTAAATATAAACACTTTGCGGGAACGAATTCAAATTGCTTTTCGTTTTATTTGACCTTCCACCTCAGATGGTGCCCAGGGACGGGCGCAATTTTGTAAATTTTTCCTCGTTCCCGAACATAAACATCTCGATCTCGATTCGCGCGAACTTTGGAAGTTAAGTGGCGCCGCTTTTCAACAATAATAATTATCCTGCGTCGATTAAAGGATGATACGTTTTTGTAGGTTTCGATTGGGAAACTGCTGCAGCAATTTACGACCGATAGATACTAAGTGTTTAAACTGGCAAATATTGGTTCTTGAACTTTTAGGATTTCAGTTAAGAGGTTTTTTTGGCAGTGGCTCGGTTTTGTCAATGTTAAATTGTGCAAAATATCAAAATCCGTCTCTGCTTCTAAAATGTTATATCTTCCACTGCTAACTTCTCCAATCTACTTTTTTGCTTTACAGTTTTCAGTTAGTGATGCTCAGAGTGATTGCAAGAGATTTGCCTACCTAAGATAAACTAAACCGTGATCATTGAAGTACTACTTTCTCAAGCACGTAGGACTACTAACTGAAATACTGCAATTTTTACCAATGAAACGAAATTTAACTCTAGTTGTTTAACGACTGCAATACCTAGAAATGTTATTTTCTAGAAATATTCTGTTCACAGTTCAAGATACTAGGTTGCGTTTTAATAAAATATTTTCAATAATTCCAACCTATACCTCGTTCACTGTATAGAAATAGTTAAGTCACTCCCTAGAAAGGTGCGCAACATTTTAATATCTTTTTTTTATTGGTCAAACTACAAAAACCCGTATCACATTCTGGCGGTACACGGATTAAGATGCTTTTGCTTATGCGAAATTTTATGCGCTTTTATTAAGATGTAGCATGTGAAACTGATTCCGCACACGCACATATTTGTGAGGAATGGCTTAACTATTTCTGCTCGGTGAACAAAGTATACCATGTAATAGAAATAAGGCATTAAAAAAAATTACAAATATTAGAAGTGGTCCGACTACTAAGATAAGCAGCGATACATTTGTATTAATCCTTATTTACTATAAAACAAAACGAAATAATTGACAGTGAAATAGAGAACAATTCAACAATAGTAGAAACGTTTAAAGAAAATATAATAAAATTAATGTTAATGGTTACAAGAAGAGAGAAGATAGATAATAACAAAATAATTAAAAAAGGAAAATACCGTATTCTCTAGTTAGAATTTTATAAAGAAAAATGGGATAACAACATGGATTTATAGGATGGAAGGGGTGCAGGAAATATTGTGTAAAATGTTTGTATAGAAATATTAAACAAATTAAGAGATACATACAAGGAGAGCTATTTTTTTACTCCATACGCCGTTTCTCCCATCTTTTTTCCATCATTCTCGTTCAGTTCAATGTATCCTTACTTATATTCAACCACCCCTTTTTGACCACCCTCCTTTCTTTTTTCCTCGAGGTACTCTTTCTATCTGGTCGTTTTTTTTCACACACTCTTCTCAGAAATCCTTAGGATACTAATTGTTTTTCGATTACTTTTCCGATAGGTTCCTTTGTATTCCCATTCGTTCGCTTATTCTCCAGTTTCCGTTGTGTTATATCATATTGTAATACTTCTAAAGTTTTAACTCAGTATTTTTTTACTTGGTAGCTCTGATAGTCCAGGTTCGACTCAAATATTCACTGTGAATGATTTAAAGGGACAGTTTAACTCACACGATATTTATTAACATATATGCACACATCATGTTTTATGCATAAAATAAGTGAGCATGTAATTAATCAATAACTATGTACTCAGAGTAAAATTAAAATAACTTCATTCAAAGCGCGGCCCAGTATTTGGGCGGCGAAGTTGCAGGCGCGTTCGCCGGCGTCCAACTGTTTGACGGTCATTGGAACTGGCAGGGAATTTCATCACCGTTGGTAGCCCTGTGAATTCAGAAATAGTTACTAGGGAGTCAACTACAGGTGAAGTAAACAAAGAGTAATAGTAGTTTGTTTAATTAGAAAAGATCAAATAATTATTTAAAACTGTTACCACTTGTGACTTGGAGGTGCAAGGGTCCGCACGTATCTAGCTGTGGAATGCGGATGTGTAATAGCAACGGTCTAGCCTTGTTCCGAGGTCACATTTCTTCCGTGATAAGGATTAGCCGGCGCGTGGCAAGGTTAGGGGTGCCTTTGAGATGTCCAGGCGAATTTTAAGGTAATTTAAGGTAGGTGACTTTTACCTCGAGGAATCGCCGGTGGCGTTTGGTGGCTTTTAGTTGGCGGTGTGCTGATAATTAGCTCTTCCTAAGACCGAAGTGGGCTCTAATTCGCCCAGAGAGGATCGAAATGCTTTATACCTCCGGGAAATTATTTTCTGGATGATTAATTTATACAGGCCGACGGGGCGATCCAGGAAGACCGGTGTCGGAAACCACGGTTGAAGTACAAAAATAAGAATCACGAAAGAATGAATGAATGCTTTTACACGGTATAATTCTTCATTTATAGCTGGCTTTTGTCTTCCCTCCTTGGTACCAACTTAAAGTGGAGGTGCGCACTGGGCGCGAAGTTTAAACGCTCCTCATGTTATATTGTGAGTAATTAGAACTTAAACAGGAGCAAAACGTTACAATAGTAACCTTACAAATTATTCGCCAAAATACCATTTTATGCAGCTTAAACTCTTCGGTTTATTGTCGCACTTGTCTTCTATATCTTCGGAAACTGAATTTCATAATTTTTGGAGATCTTAAACGTATAGTGCCGTTTTGTTTGCCTATTATATCAGTGTTCAGTAGTATAGGATGTATTGTACCAAATATCTTCTTATTTATTTAAACCTACTGCTTCGGACATCTCCTTCGCTGTTTCATGGTATAATTTTTCCAGCGTTTACAGAAATTGTTTTTATATTAATCGTCTTGATCTTCGCGTAACATAGTCTATGTAATTGAATCGCATGGCTTGTAAAGGCCCAAAGTATACGTGCAACGCATTACAACATGTTATTTTTGCTGCTAGTTGTTTGAGACTGATTACGTTATAAATGTACCATCTACTGCTCTTCTATTTTTTCACAATAGCCTTCCAATTGAAATTATTACACTGACTCTTCTATAAGTAGAGCTCTATAAAGTATAGCTTATATGTACTAAAAAAATATTTATGTGGTGTTTTCCAATTCTCTGGTAAAACTTACTCAGGAGCGTACTTCAAAAATTCAATGCTAATACCTCCAGAGACTGGAGCTTTTTTCGTTTTGTAATTTTTTTTTTAATAGTAATTTCTTCCATTTTGCCATCTCCCTGTAGTTGGAATTGTAACGAACAGGTTTATTAATTTTATTTTTGTCAGACTGCACAAGTTCTTATTGGTCAGACAACCAGAGTAGGTTGATATGCTTGAGCAATTAATTACATGGAGAACGTCGGATAACCTCAATTCTTAACACTATTACAAACTCACTCAAAAATTTATTATTAACAATTTAATTACACAAAACGAAATAAACCTTGGCAAAAGACCGCAATTGAGACCCTGAACGCGTGATGGTTCGGCAACTTTGGTTATAGCATGGTGATATGGTAGATTACCCTCCCCGGCCATCGACGTCACTACTTGGGTTGGTAATAGCAAAAAATCCCTAGGAGTTTCAGCCTGTCGCATGCATTCTGCAAATAAAGCGGTTAATGATGGATAAATTATGGTTGAAAGGTGCTCGGGACTGTGGTGCTTTTGTGCATTAGGAGCCGGACTTAGGTGCAAATGCTTTCGCCCAGGGCTTGGGGCGAACCCAAGGTTAATTGTTGCAGCCTATTTCGGAGCTACGGGGATAATTCACATACTGAAGTTTTAGTCTAGCTGGAGGCGCTGAGTTTCGGATGAAATGTGCTGCGACCTCTTGGGACATGAATGTGAGTTTACCCAGATTTCCTCAACGGGCGCTTGAGAACTAATTTTTCAGTATCGTCGAGTTTGTGGTGCATCACCCATATTTGGAAGGTGGCATCGGCGACTTGCAGTAATTACCTGTTCCTAGTCTGGAGGGCGCTAGACGCTGTTATTGACGTGTATCGATCCGAATCTGGATGTAGGCTCGGGGGAACGGTTTTGAGGAATCGGGAATCGGTTGCAAGGATAGTTCTAAACCAGACACATGTTTAAAGGGTAAGTTTGCAACGGTACCAGCCCTCTGCTAATTAGGGCTAATGAATTTAACTAATTATTCCTTCAGGTAGCTTATCAGTCGGAGATGAATTAGTTCAGCCAGATATACACTTGAAGATTACCAAGCAAACACTAAGATAACTTTAAACAATTTAATTATAAGATTCAGTATTTACAAACATAGGTATTGTTCTTTAGAAATCAAATAAAAATGTAATTTTACAATATGTTTAATCAATTATGTTGGGGACCCGGCTGCTCGTTCCTTGCGTGCTGGCATCCCACTTTGCATCCGTGTGTGGAAGGTCCGAATAACAGCCTTCTACAGAAATCGCCCGGACGCCACTGATCGCGAAGACGAATTGCCCAAAGTAAGCCGCAGTTGTGCCAACTTCCGGACGCGAACGTCCCCTTCGGTGCCGAAACCGCGTGCAACTGTAAATATAGGTTAATCTCGAATATGTAATATTTTTCGCCTTACAACTCCGTGCTAGCGGTCTAACTCTCGTGGACACGGTGGAGTGTTTGTGCGACTGGCAGCCGGTGGGGAGTTGTTGACGTTTCGACACCTGGAGGTCCGGTTCGAGGAGGTTACTTCCACAGCTCGCGTCTCCGCGAGTGCTGCAGCTGACAGGTAGCGATTTCGAACGGTAAGTGCAGTCCTATAGTCCAACAGAAATTAAACACCATCTTATAGTGGTCTTCCAGGCCGTGCAAACGAAGTGCAGGACGCTGGATTTATTTTGTATCGCCAAATTGACATATGAAACGGCCTGGTTTGTTAAACCCTCGTTTCGAATACGTCGTCCAGGAAATTTCGGTGCAATCGTTTACTGACGTCCTCCAAGCGACGTTTCAATAATTATTAGTTCGGGATATTTACAAGTGTTAAATTTTAAACAACGGAACGGTTTCAATTATTATTAATTCGGGATATTTACAAGTGTTAAATTTAAACAGCGAAACGGTTTCAATGATTATTAGTTCGGGATATTTACAAGGGTTAAATTTCAACAGCGAAACGGTGTCCCATTAGTGAGCGTCGTTTCTTAAAGCTGTTTACTCGGGGAACGAACAATAGCTAGGAACACGGTCTCCAAGACTGGAGGCTTCGGGTTCAAAGTTAGCTAAGAGAAAATGCTAAGATCGGGACGGGAAAAAATCTCTCTAAACGGTCGGACAGGGTCAGGAAGGGAATGAAGGGAGGAAATGCAAGGATATATGAATGAAGTCTGCGGAGGAAGTCTGCCCCTGAATGCGGACGAGAGACGGCTTTTATAGCTCCTCTTCGTGTTTCGTGCATCAAGCCACCACCTCGGGCCGTCTAAGTGGGAGGGCAGCGCACTACGTGGAGCAGGGATCTCTTGATGACGTAGCCGGCCGCGCGTGCGAAAAATTCAAACTTGTGACGTAGAAATCGCTAGGCTGGAACGCGCGAATTGATTTTAATTCACAAAAACGCGTTTCGACTGGGCGAATCGTTACAAGTTTAGGGATGGTTTTCTCAGTCAGTCACCTGATGATTATGCCTTACAGCTTACAGGAGTGGCTAGGTCTGGTGCGGAAGCTTCTCTAGGTAGTTTTATTTTTCCAGGATTCAGAACTTCTTTGGTGACAGTTCGTTTCGCAGAATGAAACACCTCACTGGGTCGCTTCGATGGCTCCTATTCCTAAATGTTAATGCCCTCGGGCTCAGGCTAGTATTTGACTGGAGGGAGCTCGCTTCTTGTGCTGCCAAGCCAGCTTGGCTGCCAGACCGTCCTTGGTCTTAGGCTGGTTGCTCCTTCGGGCGGAGCTCGACCCACAAGTGATTTCAACTGGCTGAGTATTGTTCTCTTATAGTTTGGGGCCTTCTTCCACTTTGTTGCTTTTGGAAAACCAAGATGGGGATAACAAAAGTGGGGCAGGTGAATGGGGTCGTGTAAACTGGCGCATCGCTGGGCCTATTTGAATCATCTGGTACGATCCGCACAAAACGTCCTCTGTGGCGAAGATGTCTTATACATTTTCACACCGCATTTACATACTTATACTTTTCTTGGTATTTTGTCTTACCCATCAATCTGTTTGTTTCCTCACAGTTATTTTACCAACAAGCATTTTTACTTTACTTTATTTTAACGATATATCTACGGTATTGTTTCCAATCAGTTTAATCTGCATAGGCTATTTTGCGGGTAGTTGTTATTTCTCTTTCGCTATATTATTTCGCAAGTCTGTTGTTCATCAATGTCAAATCCTTGTGTTGCTGTTTCTCTATTTCTCACCTAAGCTTCCTTGAGTAAATTGATGCGCGTAGAGTTTTAGTTATTTGTATATTTCTTACACACCTGCATCTAATACATCATTTAGTATATAATTTTTTTGTTTCCTTGCTTAAATTTACAAAACTAGAAGAAAATGGCTGTAAAAGAGGAGAAATTGGTAGTAGGCGAACAATTCCTCTTATAAATCTTAAATTTGATGTTAAGAAGGTTTATATGAATAGTACATACGAGGTCTGATAAAAAAATACGGTGAATAATTTTATTACAAACAAAGTAATAAGTTTACATGGAAATGGAATTAATCTCCTTCAAAGTACTGTGCTGGGCTAGAGATGCACTTATCCCAATGTTGAATCCATGACTGGAAACATTTTTGGAAGGCTTCTTTCGGAAGGGGGTTCAGCTGCCCTTTCGTGGCCATCTCAATGTCAGGAATGGTGTCAAAACGTTTTCCTTTTAGCACGGTTTTTATTTTTGGGAAGAGCCAGAAATCGCATGGTGCTAAATCTGGCGAGTAAGGTGGATATGGACACGCAGATTTTTCTCAGCCAAAAACTAGCGAATCACAAGCGACGTGTGGCACGGCGCATTGTCCTGATGAAGAAGGAAGTCATTAGCCCATTTTTCTGGTCTCTTTCTTCGTATATCGTTTCGCGAACGTTGCAGTACGCCTTTGTCAAATTCGGTAGTTACAGTTGTTCCGCTTGGAACGAACTTTGATAGCACTATGCCCTCACTATCAAAAAAACAATAAGCAAGATCTTGATGTTCGATTTTGACTGACGTGCTTTTTTAGGGCGAGGGGAGTTAGGGGTTTTCCATTGGGAACTCTGAACTTCGTCTCAGGGTCATAGCTATAGACCCAAATTTCATCTCCAGTTCCAATTTTGGCCATGAAATTCGGATCTGCTTGAAGACAATCATTCAATTCCGTGCAAACTAAAACACGATTTTCCTTCGGTTCGTCAGTCAAAAGTCTGGAAACAAATTTTGCACTCACTCGTCTCATTTGCAAATTATCGATTAAAATGGTTTGCACAGACCCGTAAGAGATGTTAACTTCTTCATTAAACTCTCGAATAGTTGTTCGTCTATTTGAACGAACAATGTTTGCCACTTTTTGCACGGTTTTATCTGTTTTTGAGGTCGATGGACGTCCCGACCGTTGCTCGTCTTCAACCGACTCATTCCCGTTTTTAAATAGCTCATACCACTTGTAAACAGTCTTCAAAGTTACCACATTATCACCATACACCGATTTTAACATTTCATGAGCTTCTTTGGCACTTTTTTGCAACTTAAAACAAAACTTAATGTTAACGCGTTGTTCGAAAGCCATGATGCGCGACAGACGCCATAAACACGACCTCACTCTAGCGACTCTGGAGACTGACTAACTAGTCATAGCGTGTTCAAACTTGACACAGTCTGTCTCAGCGGATCAAGCTATCGGACATATGACATGAAATGGATGTAGCATCATCAGTTGCGACACTAAAAATTCTTTCACCGTATTTTTTTATCAGACATCGTATATTTATAGATATTGCCATGTACCTCTTATGGTTGGTATGTTAATAATTTATTTACTTTACAATAGCTCGGATAAAACATATGTCTTTATTTAAGTTTGTTTACTTTGTGTTTTTTTATTTTTTTATGTAGCTCCGGTAGAACAATCACTCCCAAATCAGGTTTGGTTCCTGCTTTATAAAATATGACAAATTATCTTCATGTTGTTACTAATTGCAATAGTTGTTTACCAAAATTTTTACACTTGATAGTGCTTGATAGTATTATGATAATTCTTGTCAAAAATGACAGTTCTCAATTGTCAACGTCAAAATTATGAAAAGTTAAAAGTCAGTCGAAATCATATTTGTTACAATTATTATCATCTTAGAAAAACATCAACAATGGTAAGTAGTTCCTTCAAATATGTTATTCACTCACTATTAATGCTTATTACTTATAGATCTTTTAACATATACCTGAATTGCTTCACTTAAGTACTCCGATCAGCCTCTCCATCTAACTCAACACATGGCACCTGCTTATCAATGTCCTGGGACGCCCATGTCAATACAGCTTCTTAAATATTTGTAACAGCCGTTGTTATTGATTGCTCCTTACGTAGCTTCAATGTAAACACCAACACTGCAAGCTCCTGATCAGCAGGAATCACCTTACTTTTAACTGAGACTAAAAACTGTCAGGAAACCAAACTGTCACACCACGGATACGCTTCCAACCATCTACTGCCTCCAAGTCCAGCTCAGGTATAAATGCGACTGTCCACCAGTGACTGTACTGCCCTTTATCCAAATCCAACAAAATGTTCCTAACCTTCAACAAGATGTTCGATCTAGTCCACCTCAAACAGGAAGCTCAATGCAGTCCATGTCAAAATCCCATTCAGGTGCAGATGTGTTTACGTTGAACCATTATTAACTCCAATGCAGCTCGTTCAAATCCAACAGGATATTCTTATGCAGTGCGCATCTAAATCCAACTTAAGTGTAGATGTATTCACCTAGCAGTAACTCCAATGCAGATCCAAATCAAACAGAATACTTAATAGTAGCTCTTATGCAATTCACCCAAATCCAACTCATATTTCAACAATCCATAAAAACTATTTTGTTGTTCGTAGCTGTTCAATACTTCTTGTATTACTACCACTCAATTGTTTGTCCGTTAGTCCATTTGTAGCTTTCGTTATTGTAACGTTTTTATAAATTCATTTTTTCTCCATCTCGTTAATTTGAATACCCGCTTTTATAAACCAATTACTTGATAAATATAATTTCACTAAAAGTGTTTTTATTTTTAAAATTTACTTTTATACATTCTAGAATAAAAATTTCGTTGTTATTAAAAAATTACAATTCACCATAGTAATAAAAATTCAGCCATATTTTTTTAATTAACACTCCTGGATTACACTTCAATACAGTATATTAATTTGACACTTTAAATTACTTTTTCAAATAATTATCCGACTTTTGCCTTTCACCTTTTCAAATTACCTTATAGTTTATTCTGATTGTTATTTTATATTAATTATGAATTGAACTCTGATATTAATAAACAACTATCTTTACTAATTCAAACATTATTTAATCCATATGTTAGAACCTTTCTGTTAGAATAGTGATTGCTTTACAGGATTTGTATTTTATCTGTTATTTATTAGATAAATCCTAGATAGTTATGATGTTCGTTGGATACTTAAATTTTACTTTTTTATGTTTTAATTATTAGGTCCTTTGTCATTCCATAATTACTCCTTAGGTATAATTAACTTTCACGAACGAACTATCTGCCTTGAGATGCTACCACAACAATATAGAACAAAGAGCAAGAAAAGATATACTGAAAACTTAAAATAACCGATTGAATAATAAGCCTTACAAGCAAAAGCTTTTATCAGAATATTGTAAAAGATAGTGAGCGTGTAAGTTTAATAGATATAAAAGCCAACATGTTTATATTAGCTATTAAAACTATAGAAGGTATGCACTATAAAGATGAAGTTTTTTTATTAACCTGAGTATAAGCCAAGAAATATCCTATTACGTAAAATCATACAGGGGTCAAGATAATTCTATTGCAGAAAATCTGGGGGTGTCTACAATTGCAAAATATATATGCAAATACCTGGATAGTCTCCGTTGTTATTTCAGTTCTATTGAGATTTATCACAAATCAATGTCAATGTACCAACCTTACAAAACTATAATGTGACAATAAGTATTGAGCTACAATAATAATGAAATCAACGTGTGGAATTCAGTTAGCTATAAATTTGCAAAAATACCATTTCGTTTTAAAACGTTCAAACATCCAGAAGTAAAAGTGAAAGATATATGTTTAGTTGTTATAATTAGTAATTAGGAGTGCAATTCAAGCATTTGACAACTTTCTTTTATAAGTATTTTCTACAACTGGGAGGGTGTAGAACCTGTTGGGAATAAATCTCCAATACGAGTCGGAAGAGGAACTAGGATGCTATAATTATAGTCAGATATGTATTGGGGATATATTAAATAGATTATAACTCGATGGAATGTTTAAAACGGTGCATTAAATTTCCTGAGGTCTATAATCTTGATTGTACACGTGGTAAATGCAACATTTTATCTTATTTTGGTTTTCAAAATGAACACAATTCAAAAATTGAATATTTTGAACACAGATTATTACGTCATTATTGTGCTGGAACTGTAAATTTTTGGTGTGATATGGTTACTATGTAGATTTTTGGGGTTGCTATAGCAGATTAATGGTGTATTTTATACTGATTAGCAACTTTAAAGGCCTTCGGGCCTTTCGGGCCCTTAGAGAGGGCCAATAAAGAAGCTTATGGTTTCAATATAAAATAAACTATATTATAGTGCTACTGTAAAGGAAGCAGGGTATCGCAATTGGGAAAGCGCTAGTCTTGCGTTAAGCAAGCTTTCGGTTCGAATCCCACGGGGGCCGGATTGATTCCACAGCCTTGGCAATTGGAGTCGGGCTCGGTGAGACCATTCACAGTTGGGCACTAAATTAACTGTGTTCTACTCAGAACCACAGACCTAAGAGATAGAAAGAGATAGAGTAACAAGGTCAACACATCACCAAGACACACACCTCACACAATGGTTGCTGGGCAAGCACAAAAAGCGTGGTCCAATTTTGTAACCCGAAGCCGAGGCAAATTGAGCATTGTACCGCCAGACGCAAGCTGATAAAGCACCAGTCTCTACACCGCAAGGTGAAATGAGGTTACCGACAAAACATACATATATACATACATAGTAGTACTGTAAGGAATACCATTAACGAGGAGTAATAGTAGGACGCTTTGGACAGTACAGGAAACTCCTTTTAGTACTTTACCTTGAGTTGAAAGTCAACGATGCCACCTACACTACTGGATTCTAGGTTTCTACTCCCATCACTGGATCCAAGGTTGACACCGCAACTCGCGAATAGGAACCTCAAGATTGCGACCCTACCGCCTCCACAAGTGGTGTCTGGTAGCCACGAAAAGTGGCTGAAAGGTGGATGTATTGCACTTCATCACAATCCACTGACAATAAGGTTATGCCACCTTCATATAGTGGGCAGCCACGGACGAAGGAGAGTGATAGCCATTCAAGGCTGACGGGGTGGTGTCACCAGGATGTGTCCTGAGATAACTTTCGACAGACATCAAAGTATTATTAACTATTCGAAGTTTCAGCCTATTTCAAAGTTTTTCTAATCAAGTTTACAACTGTAATACTACAGATTTAGATTTACTATAGCAATTGTAGAATCTATAATGACATTAGTTATCATTGCTTCTGCAAAGTCAACTTTTTGGAGTGTATAACTATGAATCAGAATATCCATATGTGTACGCTGCTAGTGATGTAAGACGTATGTTTTTTTTCATAGCATAAGCCCTTAAGGAGCTCAAAAAGAAAGTGATGGTGCTTATTATCACCCATTACTTTGAACAACCACCAGTGTCTAGAAGACGTTCCCTAATTATTGACTGTAAGCACTCTCCACCATCACAGCCTTGGAATGTTTGTCAATCTCAAGGAAGTGAGATGTAAGGAAGCAAGCAAGGAGAAAGAAAGGACTGAATAGTGCAAGTAACAATGGATGCGTTTCCCTAACGTTGACATACTTACAGACTGAGGGCCTCTGGGCCCAGTGGTGCATACAATATTTTATTTACTAGCATATAAGTGTGTATTAGTATGTAGTACCTAGTATATTTCAAAATGTCATAAGTACATCAATACCATAAAATCGGTGGTCTCTTTCTTTCTATGTATCTTCGTTCGCTATCTCCTCCGAAGATACTGAACCGATTAAATTGTATGATAGTTTAAAATTTTTCCAATTTTTGATCGTAGGCCGGTTTTTTTTTTCAAAAATAGTACGAAAAGTAAAGTAATATTAAATTATATTTAATTTTATCAAATCGTGTAATTAGCGAAGCGTAGCTCGGCTGATTGACTAGTTTAAAATAAGAATATGTTGCTAAGACGTTATTTGTAGTGTAATGGTTTACTGGCCACATCAATTTTGATTGTCTAAGTAACAGAATGAATAAGGTAAATATCAGCACAGAATTAAATATTTTATTTATTGGAAGATAATCAGTACTAGTATACATTAATAAATGCATTTGATGTGATAGCACTAACTAATAATTTGAGGGATAAAAGTTAGCATAATATAAGGCAAGTTTTAGAAGGGTTACTTTCAGAGTTTCAGATATGACAAATGTTCGGAAGGGCCAATGCAATTTAATTTGTAATTGACGGATTTGAGCTTAGTAACGTCAAACATAATGTGAATAAAATAATACAGAATGATTTGTTAAGTACAGAAATTGTATGAGCGTTATGTATTAAAAGTTTATAAGTCAGAAAACGGCAAGTTAACAGAAAGGTAAACGAAAAACGGTGCTAGAAAAGCAATAATTGCAATAGAGCAATGGGAAAACGTAAAGCAACCAATCGAAAGACAATTAGTCAGATGCTCGAAGAACTCAAGTGCATCAGTGCATTACAAACCAAGGTGAAAATTAAAAGCAAAGCAAAGTGTGGTGACATTTATCCCATCAAAACTGTAGTCCATAAGTTCAAACATGTAATCAAACCTAATTTATTTTAAACAATTGTAAATCTAGTTGCTTAGTTACGAGACAGTTAATTGTCATAAGAAATCAAACAAGCTGAAAAATTTCATGTTGGGGGCAAATTGAGCTCCACATTTACTGTATTAAATAACTGTAGCCAACAAAGCAGCAGGAAGTTTAAATAATACAATTTGGCGAAACAAACTTCTGCAACAGCAGACGAAAGCGAGGATATATAAAGCTACAGTGAGGCCGATTATGACTTACGTGGCGGAGACACGACAGACAACAGTTACCACATGCAGACTACTCGAAACAGCGGAAATGAAGACTCTGAGAAAGATCGCTTTCAAAACACTGATGGATAGAAAGAGAAGTAAAAATATAAGAAGAACTTGTAAGGTGGAGAATATCAGTGAATGGGTTCATGGAAGAAAAAAGGAATGAAATGCACATTGTTAAGATTGCCAGAGATAAGTCGCCAGTAGGAAGACGAAGTGTGGGAAGACCTAAGAAGAGATGGTGTGACAATCTTAACGTAGAATAACAAAAATGCCCTACCGAAGAAAGAACAGGCATTAACCTATGATAGAAGAATAAAGAAGAAGAAGAGATTGTGATTAAAAGGTAATTTGTGATACCAGTTTCGTGTTAAAGTTATTCACCAAGTTGCTGGGCATTTGTAGGCGTAATTCTCCCAAGTGTTGGGGCTTCCAAGATAGTGCCATTAGGCCAGCAAGTTTCCACTTGGTGCGTCGTTGAGTACGAGCCTACGTCGGTGAAGATTTTGGGGTAGTTTCAGACGTCGGAAAGCAGATTTTTTTGTGCTACGTGGAGAGGGGGCCTACAGCTATCCCTGGGTAAAAGAATTAGGACCAGCAACCCATTTCTAAGCGAGTATTTTCCGTGGCATCCTTCCAGTGTGCCAACCAATAGCGAAGCACCTCTTCAAAGAAGGTAAAATTACACAGCAAGAAGTTCGTGCAGCCTCGAAGAAATTGGGGCTCATCAAGAATAGACCTTTGCCGAGAAGTTCAACGTGTTTCCAGAGTACCAGATCCATCGAGCTTCGAATAATTTAGCTGGAGTCCGTAAAAAGTGCTAGTTGAGGCGCAATTTGCAGTTCTTGCCGGAAGTTGAACAAAAAGCAATCAAGCGCGGGTTTTGACGCCATCTTAAAAAAAACAAGGTTAGCCGATGCTACGTCATATTTCATCGTATTTACCTGATGTATTCTTGCCATTTTGGTGTTTAAAATTCAATTTTACGTTATTTTTGCACAGGCAGATCATCTTGTTTACTGCACTAAATTTAGAGGTTATGTAACTGCCAGTTGGGAACAGTGCATTTGCACTAATATCAGAAAGTAATTGTCATACAACAAATTATTTGTCATACAAATTTTTCAACTTATTTTATGAACCGACCCCTGAGTTAAGAATTGTTTCATGTTCGCCGGAGCTAAGTCCTAAGTTATTGCAAATAAAGAAAATAAGGAAAGAGCAATAAACCATTTATTTTTGGTAATAAATATTACATTATTTTAATTTGCCCTGAGTTTGACCGGCAATTCTTAATTGAAACTTAACAATTTATAAAGTGTAGTACCCTTGCCAAATAATTAGAAATTTTATATTTTGTAAACCCTATTATTATTTACAAAGCGAGGCTGCTATCACAGTAATTGCGTGGTTAACCTAAGATTGGGGAGAAACCATTTGAGAAATCTCTATAGAGTTATGAGTAGCTTTCCATATCTATGACGAAAATATACAATGTCATATTGCTAGTAAATAAATTTCTTTATCGAGCATATAACCATAATCTTGACTTCAAGGTCAAGGTTGCTACTTCTTACCACTCAGTCTTATATCGAAAGTTAGCCAATACACCGCCCAACCAAGGTCAACCAGTTCCAACGGTACTGCAAAACTACTCTCCGTAATTTGCATATATTTTGGTACTGGTTCGTTAACGCCGTCTTCTATGCTCCCGAGGCTACGTTCCCGAGGAAGAAGTGGAACTACTACAAAATTGGAGAATCCGAGTGCAGCTGTTGAGTGACACTACTGGATGTTGCCTAGCCGCTACTACCGAACTATCCACTGACAAATCCAGTTTGTTATTCGCTAATCTTTGTTTTTACTGTATTCCTTAATCTAAACATTTCACCAAACATTTGACCTATTGTACTGGTTATGCCACAGTAGTTTTATTTTCTTTGAGGTCACATTCTTTATATGCCGAAGGAAAGCCATAAATGTTCCTGTGCACTGTAATGTTGTATTGTTCGAGGCATTTGCTTCTTAAATATAAAATTCTGTTAGTTACCATTTTGTCGATGTGTTTGATTAATTATATTATAGAAAACTCCCCATAAAACTATCTATAGAAGAACATCATAATGTTACAACTGAAAGATAAGTTATAGAAATAAATGTTGAAAGAGAGGAATTAACTGCAAATTACTGAAGTATGAAACTACCAAATATACCGAGTGATTTTTACTTATTTAGAAAATGGAGTTTCTCGAAATTGTCAAAATCCGAAAAGTGCTATTTTTCAGAAATTAAGTAAGATTTCAATGCGATTTTTTTAGTGTGTGTTAGTTTTAGCTAACTGAACAATCTCAAAGTCAGATAACCCCTAATTTTTTTTAACTTTAGCTAAAAAAAAATTTTTTAGAATTCGACATACCAAGGCTTACTATTACAGCTAAACGTTTTTTATGTGAACACTAAAGATTTCTACTTGGAAAAAATAATATAAAATGTTAATTACTTCTTTAGATTTTTTATTATTTACCGAAAAGTAGTATGTTTGCATAATTTTTACGTTTTAGGAGAAATATTTTTCAATTCTAATTAATATCTATTCAAATGGCTTCAAGAAACTCTAATCTAGCACTGTTAATGAATTACTGTTACAAACATCCTGTAAATGTTTTTTACAGTTGTCTAAATGAGGATATTTTTCTTTATCCAATTACATGTTCCACTTGGAAAATATTCCGTAGCCATACTAGGTGAAAATAATTTTTGATCATACTACATCTCAAGACAAAGAAGATCTAGGGAATACGTTTAAGAAGTTACACGAAGGATACCAACAGTGGCAAATGAAGAAGGACGTCACAAAAACTAGAGTGCTTTTGTATTGAAAGATCAAACAGCAATCTATAACTTGAAAACTGGCATAAATATCACGCTTTGCAAGAATATAAGTATCTCGGGGTGACTATAAAAAGAGATAGTGGAGACACACGAGAAGTAGGAAATAGAATGAAACATGGAAGGGTAATTGTTGAGAGTTTAAATAGTGCCTGGTGAAGCAAAGAAATATGTAAGGGGAGGAAAGTTAACATTTATGATACCATTATAAAGAGTACAGCTTTCTATGGTGCAAACACGTAGTGATTCAATGAAACCGATACAAAAAAATTATAAGCTATAGACATGGACTTATTGAGCTCAGCAAGAATATTGCAAAGCGAACGACCAGAGGAGAACATATTACAGTAAAAGAAATAATAACTTAAGCAATTGCTACACGTCAATTTGTAAGGATATCTCCAGGAAAGAAGAAAAGGAGAAGATCTTTAAAGCAAGGGTGAAGGTATCCAGAGAGCACTAAGTGACACAGGATTAATCGAAGAATAAACCCTGGACAGGGTAATATGGCGACAGAATTTGAAAGTCCGAAGTCAACGAATATTAAACCAGACTTTTGTAAAAAAGTACATCCCCATGTATAGTCTCTTCGCTTGATATGCACGTGTAAGTTAAACTTATTAATCTTTATTCTAAAAAACTTTTGAAATTCGTGAGATTAATCTAGAACCCTTAGTAATAATTTAGAATTGGCAGCTGAGCTGGACATCTATATGGATAAGGTTGAGTCAATTTGGTATTGATTTTGGAATAA
Source organism: Agriotes lineatus (assembly GCA_940337035.1). NCBI lineage: Eukaryota > Metazoa > Arthropoda > Insecta > Coleoptera > Elateridae > Agriotes > Agriotes lineatus. The sequence goes on along the minus strand of OW679197.1, from coordinate 33,737,383 downwards.
ACCCAATTCCGGTTCGTTACAGTTCGCAAATGAGCTATTACTATTGGATATTGTGTTAGTTATTCAATTCACATTGAATGGTAATATTAAAAGTATGTTTCAACAGTTGTTATTATTCGTAAGAGAAAAATGAAATTTAATAACTGAGCGTACTGTGAAAAAATTACATCGAAGAGTTCCGTAGAACCTTAGATTTATGTCTTCTTTAAGTATTTTGCTTGTAATTACTACAGCAAACCAAAAGTGGAAAAGTAAGCATCGTATTGATACGTTTTTCAAGAATAGTCTTTGTTGCAATTATTGATGACTATCAAGAGAAAATGCTCCCAGCAATATCTAGAAACACGAAATACGTTCGGCGCGTTATCTAAACGCTTGCACGAGCAAAACTGGAACAAAGGAGATAATGACTATGTTATTACTGTTCCCCTTTGTTTACAGGCAGATTTTAAAGTCAAAAAGCTGTAAAATTCGTTGTATCGCAGTGTGCTAAAACGAATATTGCTGTACACATAATTTCTGCATTTATTAGAGACAGGCCATAGTAGCCACCTGCTCTGTTCGTTTAGCGCCGGCCACCGGAATAAAATGAATCCGGGCTCTGACCGCGATAATCGCTGTTGAAAACGCTTGTAAACAGAAGTTTCGCTGATCTCCGGCTTCGTCCTTGTGGTTAACGCCGCTGGAACGGCGCAGAGGAAATGTTTAGTTTGCCGCCTTAGAAAGCAGGAGCAGGAGCACGCCAGAGACAGCATAAAGGCTGAGCCTTGTTTATTCTGTAATTCGCACGGCTCCCGAATTTACGCAATTACTTCCCGTTTTAATGCGGAATCGGTAAATCGGCGAAGTTTTCCTTTTACGTCAACTCGAGTGGAACGCAAACAGCGGAGTTGTCTTAACAAAGTCAGACATCGCAGTGCAATTGCATTCACAGGCTCAGGTTGCTCTTAGCAAATATTGATACTGAATAGTCGTGTTTGGCCAGCTCACTTCTGTATGTGCTCAGAGCTGCCGGGTGCCGGTATTAAATTTTCTAAAAGTTTGCTGACTCGCAACAGTATGCATTTTATTACGACGGCTTGCTTCCAACGGCCCAACTTACATTAGTTACAACTCCTCCATAACGCTTGTCGTTGGACACGGCACGCTGAAGATCAATGGGCGCTGTTTCTGGAAGGGTAAACTCTGTTCGACCCTTCAGCGGACGAGCCTAAGTCACACACTTTTAATTTTCCCTGGACAGTTGGGGTCGAAAAGGATGCTCGAGTAGCCCTTTAAGCAACTAAATTTTATTGCAGGAACGGTGGTCATTGAGACTGTACTGGATGCCCAACGGTAGGAGTTTTTCCTCGATTGAAACTGGGAGGAGAGATGCGCATTGGCAATTATTAACAAGGAAATGTTAACTTAGTATATAGATGTTGTAATGGGCCCTGAAGGACTGGGAACGGTAATAGATTGGAAAAATTACAGCTAAAACGGACAGGAATGAAAAAGCATTATTACGGAGGCCAAAAGCTGCAGGCGTTGCTCGGTTATCATAAATGAAGTCATATAGGTGAAAGAAAATAAATAAGTCTGGAAGAATAAACGCGCAACAGCTGATTTATTAGTTAAAGTATAATATTAACGAAAATGTCCGATAAATAGCGTAACTTTTAGCATTTCAAACGATTATTACAAACGAAATGCCGGTGAGAGGTCGTGGGCATAAAGAGTTACATAATAAATTATCCTACAGCAACAATGAGTTAACCGATAACGGCGCCAGGCCCAGTCATTTACCATAATTTTATCCGCTTTTCACACGTCCAACTGTAATGGGATTTACAGACTTTAGTCAATTTGCGAAATAAATAACGACAACTTCCGTTTTTGCATAATTATGCTGCAGGGATCTGCAGATGCCAGCCCTACTTTACAGTTTTTGCTTGGCACATGTCACGTTTATAAAAATCCTGCCGCTGGCCAACAGAGGCCGTCTGAAGTATCGTTCTGAATTCTTTCCGTATTAATTACGTCAGCCTTTGTAATGGGGTTTTGGGCGCCGTTCAGTTGCTTTTCTAAAACAGGTTACAGCCTGTTTGCCCCAGCTACTAAACGAGTTAAAACTTTGCTCTGTTTGTGTGTCGGCTTGAATCGCAATACCTTCAAATGTGATTTGGGACGGCTTTTCGTTGTATCGTTCTGGAAACATTTGTGTAGTGACTTAAACTCTTCATTGTTTTGTGAGCTAAATTAGTATTTCTGCTACAGCCTTCAAACTTATATGTGCCACCGGCGGCGGCCCGATAATTTGGATTTTTTTCTGCCTGGATTCGTCGAAACAACTTTTAAGTCAGATTGAAGCTTTTCGTTATGCCGTGTGTTGAAACAGTGTTTCACGACTTTGAGTCTTTATTGTCCCGTAGCCCCTAAAGTAACATTGATCAGGGTCATACCAGTTGTGTGCCAGTTCTGATGTTTTTTTCTTTTGGGAGACAGACATTCTGGTGTGTTGTGTAGAAGTTATTCTGTGGGAAAGATAACGTATGTCGATTATTTTCTGACAAGGATACATGGCGGCCTAAAAAATAGCATATTGGAACGCCTTTATATAACGAAAAATGAAATAATAGTAAGGCCTAAATTACAAAGTATTATTTCTACAATCAGAGGCATTTAAATTTATACGAAAATACTAGGAAAAAATTAAAACGTTTCGAAAATATAAAAACTAAATATATGCAATTCGCCATAACCACATATTTCAAGGTGTGAAAGAAACTATAGTAAATATAATTAAGACGAAAGAAAAGACGATAGCTAAAGTAAAACAGCTGGCAAGGTACAGTAAAATATCCTGAAAGCCATAGAAGATCTGACGACCTATGCACATATAGGGATACAGTTTCCACTCCTAGTATGGGACCTTTAAGCTATTGGTACCCGCGTTTCAATAAAGCGACAGCAGAAGTATTTTTTGAAAGTTTGTAACTTTAAGATAATATTTAGTGTTTGTTCGTGTACAGAACTCATTATTCAAGATTAAGTCAAAAACTAGGGCCATCTTCTTAAATTGCAAACGTCAAGGAACAAAATCCTTGCATTATTTTTCGACGTACATCCCTTACTTACAACCCTTTTTGTACAGCACTCTACAAGTTTTCTTATTCCCTTAGGAAAAATCGTGTTAATGAACCAAAAACATGGTAATCACTAGACAGAAATGTTAGTTTTTGGAGAGTTTCCACAGCAGTAGCGATTGGAGGGAAGGCGGCAAGCACCTCAGTTTCTGAAACAGAGTACATCTGACTGTTTGCCATTTGGTGTGTTTGCGCAAAGTCTTTTAAAATAGGACACTTTGGTCAAACCAATATTGTTTTGGCAGAAGAAATAGTTTTGGAAATTTTTGTTTTTGGAGATGAAGGGTACTTTCATTCTATATTTTGTTTTTCGCTTTCAGATTCATAATGGTGTACCCATGTCTCATTACCGATGATGAACGGCCTTAGAAAATCATCGCCTTTGTCTTAAAATATTTAGCAAGTAGTGAGAATTGAGCACCAAGCGTTTTCGTTGGTGATCTTCGACACTTCACGATGCTTAAATTCATAGTGAATCATATAATATGCAGATTAACTATACTGTTCAGTTGTGCGTCAGTTTATCTGTTCCAAATCAAATTCCGTACATGAAGATGTAGGACATTCCGAACACTGTTCAACAAACAAATTTGTTCTCCCATACACTTTTCTTTGTGTCATGCCATTACCATATTCTTGTTCTGTCATTTTTCTATAAATTTTAGCTGGATTTACGGCTGCTGCTACGCCACAGAATAGGCTGGTGTACACAGAAAATGGTGCACTCATACTTATAATTTCACAGCAGGGAGATCACTGCAAGTTGAATCATATCACTGGTGTTAGACGCTGGAGGGTTCCATAGATTTTTTTGTTGGCTTTGCAGTTTCAACTCTCTCCTAACATTCTTAACAAGAAAACAACTGCCCTTAGTTCTTGATTTAGTATCGCACTTAAAAACAAAAAAACCCTACCTTATCAACTTACTTATATTTATTGCGAATTCTATTTTTAAACCACCTGTGTGTGTCATAAACATTTATTGTAATTTGCAATAAACGTTCTTAACATTACCTTTCTATTTTTCATACCAAATTTAAAGCCAAAATCAAACCACCGTGACTATATTGGCACATTTTAGAGCTGACTATGTTAGGTCAGGTGCACCCAATGAACATAATATCTAAAATATAACAGTCATATGTATAGATACAGTAATAATTACCTTATATGGACAAACAAAGTGGATAACATTACTAAAGAAAGTTAAACTGTGATGAGGGCTTAAGGGCCCCCAGCAGCAACAAGGTCAAATTATCACACAATACGGAAAGGTAAAATTCGAGGATCCATGAAGAGACTACGTCAAAATACATTGGCTCAGCACACCAAGAAATTCATAATTCAAAAATATAGCTGCGTGCAATGTAGACCACTTGAGCAGATTAATAACTTCATGGCGACAGCAGCAGAGAACTAGTTCCTAGGCAGATTACTCCCTCTTGGAACTCAGCAAAAGCCCACGCCGAAATAGAACAAAGCCGTTTTGATAATGGGAGAAGCGGCAGCTTACGCAAGCAGCAAACTGGATCCTGACATCACGTGCACCATACGGGACGAGAACATAGCAGAATCCGAGCGGCTGAATCATCTCGTTACGGGAACATGTCCAGTCAAAACGAAACGACTAGAGATACCCCGAAACGTTAAATCAACTAGGCAAGAACAAGAAAAGAGGCTTACATGACGTGCAACAAAAAGTTCGAAATCGGGCTGACAAGGAGAGGCATTTGAGCACTCACAAATAGCTGAATGAAATGGCCAGGAAATCACCAAGGACTAACGAAGACAAGAAAGCACGCTTGTCGTGATAAAGACTTACAAAATCAGAACGACGGCGCTGCCCATTCGACTAATACGCCCAAAGGCAATAGCTTGAAATACGTCACTTTGGAGGTACTGCATATAGTTTTATTTTCTTGAATTACGTATTAAACGCTAGTTTAACTATAAGATGAAATGCGGGTATTTTTATTGCAATTTGTATTTCGCAAAATGTAGAAATATATATTCGATACGATATTGGCTCTTGGTGGATCATACTGAAAGCAATTGTGTAATTGTGTATTGTTTGCACTTCAGTTTAGATAATTATTTTTTAAATATTTTGAGGACATTGTGAAGTTGGGTGAGTGCAAAACTAGCAGATTTTATTTACTATTGTCTGTAATATTTCATTTAGTTTTTCACTTTATCTGAGAAGAGCATTTATATGTCCCTGAAATTTCTTACCTAGAGGCGATTGTGGAAAACTGAAGAGTTTTAGACTTTCACACCGATCGTAACATTTGGCTTTTGTCAGACTACAGGTTTTGGATTCACAGTTTTCGCATACGTGTTGTACTGGCTTCGCCAGATATTAGTATGCATGAATTTGGAGCTTTGCTGTTCTTAAGTTTTAGCGAAATTGATTGTAATTTTTGTTCGCATCTTCCTTATTAGTTACTTTAGGGCATTGTATATGTACCTCCTAAAATTTCAAAAACGTTTTAGCTGCAATAAATAATAGCGATGTTAGTGAATTTTATGCAAGTTTTAATGTAATCTGAGGCCATAGCATAATAATGAATATCTGAACTAAATATGACTAAGTTAAGAACTTTGATAGTGCATACGTTGTTATTATAAGATATACACGTTACACGTACACGTTACAACTTCAGAAATTTCGAGAATAAGTCATGCTAGAGTTACGGCATTATTCCGCCCGGTAGTTTCTAGAAGCTACATGTTCAATTTATTTGGCAAAAAATAACATATCTATTTATAAAGGTTTGGAATTTTATAATTTCAGAAAGAGCAAAGCAGTAAATAATTTAATTTTTGCCAATCTTGGCCATTTTCCACACTGACAATAGCGCATTTACTAAAATTACATCGGATAAGTGATACCTAGCAAAAATATTTTTGCAAAACGAAAAGTTTGTTTAGAATATCTCAGTTCAGGTGCCAAAAAATTGTAGAAATAGAAATGGCATTAGAGAAAAAATATTGGTGAATGCAAAATGTTTAAGTAATATATAACTCCGAAGGTTGGTTAAGTGTAAATTTTGCTTTAATTATAATTGAGTTATTTATTCAGAAATTATCTTGAGTTTCCAGATATTCAATGGTGTGCATTTGGTTGCCTATCCTCCTGTTCATTTCTGGGTGGACTTTTAATAATGCATGCAACTAGGAAAACGTTAATGAATTTTGACACAGGTTACCTATGCAGATGAAGCGATTTCCTGCAGCCAGTTTGGGCAGATTAAGTGATTGCTTCTGCTGTGTGCTGGTTTCTTTCCGAAAGTTTATTCCAGCATTAACAACTTGTGTGTGCAGTAACTGAAATTTATCTGATTATGCTAGGATTCAGAAATATTTTTAAAAACTCACCACTGGCCGTTCTCCAACCTCGGCTGCTCACTACCCAGCTTAGTGTTTTTCTACTTTTGTGGCTGTGATGCTGTCATGAGAAACACTTGGTGAAAAAATGTATAAGCGGTTTGTGTGTACTGTCCAGGTCCGAGACCTCTCCCTTCTACGATTCCACACCGTCAACTAGGAAAAGGCCCGCAGACTTCAACTGCAGCTTATGGGGCAACCTCAGGATTAAAGCTTACCGAGGCTTCTTCACGGTCGCCCTACAGGATTGAGTATTCCCAGGTACCTTCTTTACAAATCACTCGAGGTCAAGCCATTTATAGTACGTGAATAGGCAGAACTGAAAAAATACCTCTCGTGTATACGCTGAATTCGTAACTTTTACTTATGGTTTGCAGTACGATTCTAAACAGATCGTTGAGGAATAAATCGGTTGCAGCTTTACGGATTGTATGCCTCGTGCATGCAAGTTAGTTTTTATTTGCTATGACTTTTTAGTGGTGAGCGGATGGCCCCGTAAGCAAATGCTCGACTTTCAGGCGGCCGGCCCGGATTCGATTCCCGGCGACTCTGTAGAAGAATTTTAAAAATGGTTTGCTCCCGGCTACCACACTAACACCTTTGTTAGTTGTAAACTCTTCCTAGATTTTCGACGAGCAAGGCTAGCCACCTACCCGACTTACGAGTAACAAGGGCTCATAGATCCACAAATTTGTGGAACTAAACAGGCCACTAGCCTAGTGTAAGAAGAAAAAGAAGACGTTTTAGTATTTAGCAGTAGGTGTTAGATTTCACAATTTTGGTGGCAGTTAATTAGCGCTTTACATGCACTTATGCGCTGGGATACTAAGGCTTTTGTGTTTTGCTAGTTAGCGGTTGTTACAATTGAAAGTCATATGTGCATTTTAGCCATATGTACATTTTGCGGCTGGAAGAAGTTTGCTCGTGTATGGTATTTGCGAGGAAGGTCGTACAACAATTTGCTGCTTATTCAGTTTATTTGAATTTCGCTTTACCAATAGAACTGTGTACATGTGTATAGGTTTTTCCATTCAACTCTAGTAAAATTAAAATAAACTTTGAGCAAACTTGTCGTCACATATCCTGTGACAATTCCTGAATCACAGTATTTTGTTTTTGTAAAGCATTATTGAGCAGTATCGAGTACTTATTTAATTTAGAGACATTTCCGGTGTAGCTGGGTGGTAACACAATTGGCAACAAAACTGGTGAATTCTAGGTGTTATGAATTGTATTGTCTTTGTAGATGCACTTTACAATAACAAGTTCGTCTAAACAAGATCGACGCACTGTAATCCAATTTTTAACTGCTGAAAGGCCTTCTCAAGAAATCCCTGAGAGAATACTGAGTGTTTATGGAGAAGTTTCTTGTTATTTAAAAACGACAGCTGTAAAAATCAAAAGAAACTATTCGAAGGTAGGAAATGTACAAAAGCGGAAGTTGCAAAAACTATAAGCACTGTTAAGTGTGTGGCAAACATGTTGCTTAGAGATGGTCGTATTTAGGAAAGATAAATTGCAATGCTGAGAATTTGAACTGTTCATGCCATTATTAAACAGCTCGACATTTAAACCAAACCGCCCAAGTCGAAAGCTTATGTGCAGCAGATTGTCCAAGAGTGGTTGTGCTAGCAAGCAGTATTATTCAAGAAAGGAATATACGATATAACATGGTGAATCGATAGCAGTTGTGTCATAATGGAAGTCAATTTGTTTTTAAATTTTTAAATAGCGTGTTAATAACATATAACGGTTAATTTAAACGAGCCCTGCAATTAAATTTAATGAGTATCAGTTTTGTTGTTTAGCTATAGAATAGAAGATAGTAGATGGTAGTGTTTTTCTGTGGTCCAAATCATAGTCTATGTAGTTATATGGAAATGCAAATGACGAAATTCTAGAGAACCCATTAGCAACAAGTATTATTGTAACGCTTTGCTGTGGCGTTACAAAAACGTATCAGGCCTCAAATAGCTCATATGCGTGGGCTATGACCTACTAACATATCCACAGAAAATCAGTCGAAAAAAAACGTGTCTTGTTATTCATAAGTACAAAATAAAATATTGTTCTTAATAAAATGCAATAGAATATCTATGTACAAAGTTTATGATCTTTCTTTGGGGGAATAGACGCTTAACAGCGGCTGCAACCCTTCTGGCTCTAGCGACTCGTCGAGTTTCGCTACCGCCGTCTAGAGGGCGTGGACGATCCGGTTTCGTGGCCGCCTTTCACAACATGTCGGCTAGTTATACAAACAAACAAATATAATTCGTACTAATAAGGGCTGTGTTGCGTAGGGCTTAAATTGATCTTAATTGGTAAATCTGAGTGTCCCAGTGCTTGTGACTTTTAACGGTGAGTTCTCCTCTGTTTGAGTTAGCGTTGCGATGGAACGACCCCGGAACCAGTTTACTTTGACAGGTGATCCGGGAATTCGTTTTACAGTCAAATTCGGGACTTTTACGGGGTGCCGTCAGGAAGTTGGAAAGTTTACGTCGTGTTGGATGCCCCAAATTTAAAGCTTCGCCGGCGGGCTTTGAGTTATACCAAGCAGAGTGTCTCGAAAAATCTACGGGGAAGATGGGCACCAGGCAAATGCTCGCTAACTGGGCCGGAAGCGGACGTGGTTTGAGCGAGTCACAGAGCAGCGCCAAGCTCGGTTGGGTATTCTAGGTGGATGCCTGGCACAGTTGAGCTCCAACTCTCTTACCAGGGTAGGATAAAGGGTGAGCTAATCACACGTTCAGCGCCAAGCTCGGCCGGAGTCTCGTAAAAGGGTGGTTGTACACGTCACTGGCAGCAGCGCCTTGTGCACAACCAAGGTAGGTTCTTCGGGTTTAGGAGGGGTTACTGGTTCAGGCAGGCGAACACGAAGGGTTTTTCATTCTACCCGGAGTGCCTGCTTTTATAAGGTTTTGGGGCCAGCGTTATCACAAATTCCAACTGGGGAATTCGTATAGTGGAGAAAACGACTGCGTTGAAGACACGCCCTACAGAACCGCGCACCACGTGACCCCCATTCAAAACGTGCACTAAAAATACCAGCCTAAAATGCAGCGAGATGGCGACACGCAAATTTAAAGTAATTAAAATTATTTGTTTGTCAAAAATTGCATCCGGGTTATTGTTACATTATCACTAGATTAAATTGTGTTTGTACATAGACTTCTGGTTACTATTTTTGCACCTAGAAATGTGACGTTAGGTTTTATGTTAACTGATTGATATTTAATTATTTTAAATTGCAGTTCTGAATACTATAAACTTGATATGTGATTTACAACCTCGTTGAGATTATTAATTGGCGCTTAACACACGAGTCAGTTACAATATTTTTCTGTTAGTCCTATCTTATTAAATTGGAGAGAATCTAATTTACTTCCATGACGTAAATTTGACACTTAAGGTTTTGACATTAATGGTATCTTTAATTATTTATACTAAAATCGTTTAGCAATAAATAATCGTTCTTTAATACGATTAATAAACGATTTTCTATACATTAATGAAACTGGTAAATGAACGATCACCGAAAAAAGTCATTAAATGTCAACAAGTCAAGTTGAAACTCAACTCCACTGCAAAAATAATAACCAGATAATCAATTCATTGTATTGACAATGCTAGTTTCTAATGGATCCTCTAGATGCATTTCGATATGAAAAAATGGACTGGTTATAATAGAAACATTCAGACTAGCTTTTGTCTGCGGCTTCGCCCGCGCAGGAAACCGTCTAAGGACTTACAAATAAATGCCATTTTTACAAGCAACGCCCCAAAAAAACCTCAATAATGACACCCATATCGATTTTTAGCCCTATTTATCCCATTTCACCCCTTAAGGGGTTGATTTTCGGAAAGTAACGAAATACTTGTTTGCTTATTTGTTTTTAGGACTACTACTACGAAGTTTCAAGTCAAATGTCTACTTAATATTATTTTCCATACAAAATTGGAACCTCCATTTTACCCCTTTAGGGGTTGAATTTCGAAATATCCTTCCTTATTCCTTGTATACATCACAAAGGAAACCTATGTGCAAAATTTCAGGTCTAAGGGTTTGGGCTGGGCGTTGATGAGTCAGTGAGTGAGTGAGTGAGTGAGTGAGTCAGGACTTCGCTTTATACAGGGTGTAGAAATGCTTTACGCACCACAGAGATTGCAATGGTAATTTTTTCATATGAAAATATTTGCTTCCCTAAATATTTTAGAGCAAACTTGGATGGAAGCTTTTTGTAGAGAAAAAAAATCTGTAACCATTTGTGCAGCGTTTGTCATTTTACATTTCGGAAAACCGAAAATTTAAAGAACTAAAATTGCCATTTTTAGAAAAATTAGTGGTGCCTTGAAATTATTGAAGCATCTCAAAGCATCAACAAATTAGTTTGCTGTTTATTTGTTTGCATCTATCAAATATAGCTGCAACCATGGCACTTATTGCACCTGATCTGCTTCCAGCATACCACCACTTCACAATTTGCACTGATTTTAGAAAAAATGATAATTTTAGTTTATTTCATTATTAGGTTTTCTGACGTAAAATGAGAAAAATGATGCATAAATGGATGCAGAATTGTTTGCTCTACAAAAAACCTACAAGTTTGCTCTAAAATAATTAGTGAAGCAAGTATTTTCATATGACAAAATACCATTGAAATCCATTTCTACACCCTGTATATGTACAGTGTGTCTGCTTAAGTTCGCACCATATGAAAAACTTTTTTATTATTAAATTTACGAAAAAATGTTATTCTTTATAAAAAGTTATGCATGGTCCAAAACTTAAAATGTTGTCATCAGATATCAATTTGTTAAATCCGTATACGAGGAATGTCAAAAAATATGAATTCTGCTCAAGAGTAAAGTACCTTTATTTGTGACAATATCGAAAATTGTTATTAAGAAAAGTTGATTAGAATTGAAAATTACGTTCAAATATCCAATTACACCTATTTACGATGAAAATCAGGTTTTGTTATTTTTCAAATTTTTTTTAAGTCGTTTCATATGGATATGTAACAACTTAAAAAAAATGTGAAAAATAACAAAACCTGATTTTCATTGTAGATAGGTGTAATTAGATATTTGAACGTAGTTTTCGATTCTAATCAACTTTTATTAATAACAATTTTCGATATTGTCATAAATAAAGGTACTTTACTCTTGAGAAGAATTCATATTTTTTGACATTCCTAGTATACGGCTTAAAAAAATTGCTATCTGATAATTGAATTTAAGTTTTGGACTATGCTTGGTGCGAACTTAAGCAGACACACTGCATATTAAGAAGATATATAATTACTTAGTGAGCCGTACGCAAATGTACCACTAAGTTTTTGCTAGTGAAGTGTAAAAACGTAATTTTAAACTAGCTAACATAATCACCTACTGCAAAATATTGTTTTGTTACAGAGCTTCCAGTTGCTGTATGTTGTGTACTTATATTCTTTCCGTGAGAAGTAAGGAGAGTAGCTAAGTGAACCAAGAATTCAACGTTAACGAGTTTCCTGAATGTCATATTTTAATTAAAAATGTAATGCACTCCTACTTCACAGTACAAATAAAAATCCAAGCTGAAAGCACATACCCGTCTTTAATCCGCGTCAGATGAGGATCTAGCTGTAATCTTTCATTTCATTATGTTTCTAAGGGTTTTATGGAAGTTGTAAAGTAGATTTGGCAGCAAGATATTTTGTAGAGCCACAGTAAGTCGCAGGCCCGTTTAAGTTTAATTACAATTGCGGCTATTAGGTTGACTTTAGTTTTATTCAAATGTTTTTCTAGTCTCACAAAGTAATTCAAATATTGTCCTCCACAACGCATTTTAAAATTATATAGCGAACTTATTTTCGATCACCGTCGAACTGTTAAAGACTGAAAAACTGGGAAAATAATAATAGTATTGATATATCGCATATGAACGGGTTTAAAAAATGATGAGAGTTAATATTTTCTACTAATAATACAACGAAAAGACCAAACAAATTATATTCAATAGAAAACCAAGAAATAAATCCAGAAAAATCCTTCTATAAAAAAACAAATTTGGTTCTCTTCCTTGGAGCATAACTTTCTTCAGACAATTTTTACTGCTTTTTGAAATTTAATACTAAAAGCACATTTTAAACTGCAGGGTTATATTCGTAATGTAAGAACATGAGTGTAAGATGTTCAACTAAACAATTATATTCGATCAGATATTTTCCCGGTTGCCGAGGTATTAAATGGAAAAAATAATCATTGAAGTTACGTCTTATAAAGCATAAATGTGGGGCAGCTCAATAATTCTTAAGTATCACACGGTTATCTAAATTGGAAAATCAACTGCTGCCTTAATTCCCACATTTAGTAATATTAATTACTTTACATTCGGAGGATACATTAATTTTCTAATATGAAATCGGTATTCAGAGAACCACAATTTAAGTTTTCAGTGCGGTCGTGAATAGATCCTGCGGTAATTTTTGTTTAAGAAACAAATCGTAACACTCGTGAATTAGATGAAATACAGTAACTAATAATTAATCTGTTTTAAGAATTTACAAATATTGTAAAGTCTTTTACCTATTGCTTAATTTAGGGGACGGTCATGGATAAAATTTTAGTTATTAGTTAAACACTTTTTATCTTGTTGCTTTAATTTCCGGAACAGCTAGCGAAGATTCACTTTTCGCCATCGAGGTGGTTTTTTTGTCTTTATTAAATTTTCCTGGAGTTGCAGCAAGCTGATGCAATACGTAACTTGTTAAAGCAATTACGAATCAGAGCTGTACTACTAGAAATTATTAATAGCGAGTTCATGCCCGTATGGAAGATTTTATTTGACCAATTTTGGTTTTGAAATATTAAGTCCAACGAAACGTAGAAGAGTTTTGCATTTCTTGTGACTCCTGTGAAAGGGTAGTTTCTCTGAAATACAACGCCTATCGTCAGAGTGGTGTTAGTAATACTCTTTCAGTTTATATTAAGCGAAACAACAAGAAGAAGAAGAACTAAACGTAAGAGGGTGGTCCAATGTGTTGCAATTCGGGGATATCCAACAAAGTTGAAATATTCGTCCAACTCTTGCTTCAGACATTAGTTGTAGTTGCCCTTGCTGCTTAAAATTGGTTGCCCTTACTGCTTTTGTTTTCATTCTGTCAAATGTGAAATATGGCTTAACTTAGTTAGCAGAATTTAAAATATCGAAGCATCTGGGAGCTTTCACGAAAAGGAAGATTTTGGTCACTCATCGACTGTATAGATCGCATGCGCATTCGCACGAAGTCCTCGCGGAGGACTAAAAATTGTAACCGATGATAAACATGTGGCTCAAGTCGAAGCACTGATAATTTCAAACAGGCATATCAAAGTATTAGTAAGCTTACAACATCATCCATAGCTCTTTACATATTTCGAAAGTGTCAGCAAGGTGGGTGTTCAGATATCTTTTTGTTCGTGATACCCGAATCGCAATACATTATGAACGCGTATCGTACTCGAATAATTTATATTAATTGATGAATTTATTAAGCTAGCCAACAATGAATTACTTTCTACTAAGGGTTGGTGTTTGTATATAGAATTATTTAATTTTACAAAAAGTAAAGGAAGCAAAATAACTAAACAATAGGAGTCAACCTTAAATCTGCCTCTTAATATATTTTTCTATTAGCTGCAGTAAATAATACGGACATTTACCTTTTACTTTCTAGTCCAATATTATTGGATGGAAAAACATACAAAACACAACAAAAACATAAGATATTGTTTAAAAGCTTGTTGCAGGGGAAAGCATGTCTATAACCTGTAACAGGCCGTGAGTTGTTCTCGATTTAGCTCTGCGACAAAATAGAGGGCTATAGACGGAAATAAAGGGCTAACTCGTGGTAGTTAAGACAAAATATAGACGTTGCAGGTACCGAGACAAATTCTGTTTGCTACCTACTGCATCGGCCAGTGATAAAATGGGGAGCTTTCTAGAAATATGGCTGTTCTCAGCGACGGGAAGTGTGTTCAGCTGCAAGATATAACCTACCGTGTGTCGTATTTCCTGAAATGCTTATCTTACTTGAAGAATTTTTTAACTGCATTTTTCTTCACAACTAAAATCATACAGCATGAAATCTAAGGCGACTATATTAAACATACACCTCAGTATACATTTCTTGACGGCCACAACTCCATGCTGAAACCGTGATAAATTATTCCTAAAAGTACATGTGCGGTGTGACGTCGTACACGCTATACAAGATGATAAATAGTAAGTTAATGAAGTTTTAGTGATTTGAAGTATATATGTTCTTGCGAAATAATTGGACGAATTTACTTTAAAGTGATTTAGCACAAACAACCACCACCCCACCAATTACAGACCAATCAGCCTATTACCTGTACTGTCTAAACTCTTTGAGCAAGCCATATTGACCAGGTTAAGGTCAGAATTACAAAATGTAAACGCAATTCCCAACTTCCAGTTCGGATTTAAGGCTCAACACTCCACAACCCATCAACTTTTAAGAATATCAGAAATCATTGAGAGAGGCTTCGAACGCAAGCAGCACACCATTATTGCTTTCCTTGACATCGCAAATACGTTTGATACAGTATGGACGGATGGCTTAATGCACAAACTGATAAATCTTGAATTATCGAGGTACATGGTATTAATCATAAAATCATTTCTGGAAAACAGACAATTTCAAGTTAGAGTCAATGGCACACTATCTTCCGTTAAACAAATTGCAGCCGGAATCCCTCAAGGCGCTATTTTAGGCCCAACCTTATATAATATCTTCATGCACGGTATTCCTCAACCAAACGATTTAGCTATTGCCATGTACGCAGACGATACAGCTATATAACACAGAGCGAAAACATCAACACAGCAGCTTACAACTTATAAGAAAACTTGAATAATCTAAATAAGTGGTTATGTAAATCGAACATACAAATTAATCATTCAAAGTGCGAAGCAAAAATATTCACTTTAAGACGGCTCATAACCCCACCCAGCATTGTAATAAATGACAACGCTATCAGTTGGAACCCCCCAGATCACGGCGTCAAGTATCTAGGAGTCCATCTTGATAAACGCCTGACTTAGAGAATACATGTAAACAAAAAGTTAAGTGAATGCCATGCAAGATTATCAAGATTCTATCCTATACAATACCGTAAAACACCTCTACAAATAACCTGTTCCCTATTGCTTTACAAATCTTTACTAAGGCCGTTAATAACATACGCCAGTCCAGTGTGGGGCACTGCGGCTAAAACAACAGTGCAAAAAATACAAACATTTCAAAATAAAGTGCTACGTACAGCAACAAACGCTCCTTGGTTTGTTCGAAATACTCAAATACACCAAGATCTACAAATTCCTACAGTGGAGACGTACATAAAAAAGTGCATTAAAACTTTTCACAGTAAACTTAGTGCTAGGAGAAAAATCTATCCATCAACGCATTAAACGTAAACTACCGCAGGATCTACTATCATCAGACGAGCAACTTAGCGACTGAGGACCTTTCGTGAAGACGCCCTCACAACGCCAATATTGAGAGAAGTATCAGTGTAAAACAGGGAACGATTCTGTGGATAGCTTTTATGCTGGTCCGGAAAACTTTAAAGAAAAAAAAACCATATTTAACAGTAGACAAAATATAATTAACTTATGTGCTTACAGAACCTGATTTAAAAGACAACTATTTTCAGGGATGAAGGGAATACAAGATTTTACAAAATAAAACGAATGTCCCTTTTTTTAGACGTCTGTCGTTGTACTTCCATTACCACGTCTTTTCAACAGAAATGCCAGCTTCCAGATAACTAAAAAGATATCATTTGCTGTACTGCATTTTCTTCTACTTCATACTACATAATTAAAGCGGTTCTTGAAATTCTCACACATTTTTTGTACTTTTATTTTACACATTTTAATGGTTTTAACTATTTGCCGTAATAACATTTGAAGGTTATCTTTGCGTCAGCTCTTAGACCTACGTTACCTGCATGCCATATTGTCTTTTATATTCTTGCACCTGAAGGAACCAACAGCTATAGACACACATGGGGTTAGCTGGGGCCGCCTGCAGCCAGAGATGAATTTTGATAAGCGTCAGAGCCAACACCCGAACCCGCATTTCCATCCAGCGAAACATGTCCACCGATCTAAACTTTGTCTAACTATGAAAGACTAACCACCGCCGGTTCGAGACCACTGGAGTCTACGGATTTACTAGAAGAATCCTACAAAACCCTAACCTCCCTCCTGTTCTAGATATCCTGTGCATAGTTAACTAATACTAATACTAATAAACTCGGGAAAATAGCCTGCTTGGACATAGATTAAAATTAGATATTTGACATATATCGAACAGAGAGGTTATGAGAACCAATTTTGTTAGCTGGCTTTTGATGGGCAAGTTTTCAGAGTATTAACCCTACTTAGGATCTGAAGAGCCGCAAATTGGAAATATATCGTCAATCTAATTAAAATTTAGATTTGTATGTGTGAAACCATCGGTCGCCACATGATTCAACCAATCAAAATGTGTCACGCTGTTTGCCCATCGCTTAGTAAACTACTCTATCCTGTCCTACTTTGCAGCGTCAATCTAGGAACCAGAGGGACCCCCTCTGCTGAAGTAGCCCCCCGATCCCAAGAGGCCCCCCCCCCCATCCACCATTCTCTCAAGAGCTCCGTATATAAGCCGCCAAAAGCTGCTCCAGGTAGATACCTGGAGCAGCTTTTGGCATACTGCCACTTAATAAAGACAATCAAAGCCACACTGCCACGTAACTAATAAAATGAGCTGCCTATCTGGTACGAGAGTATTTTCTTGATTATCGGCGAGGTTCTGTACCGCCGCTTGGTACACATGCCTTGCAGAGGCCGAGCCGGATATTTTGGAAGGTAACATTTAGTCTATTAAGTCGCCCCCGATTGCGTACAAATTGACTCCAGAGACACTCTAGTTTCTGCATTACACCCTCCACACAAGGGGAGGACCCGCCAAGGGTTACTTGCTCTTATTTAGTTGCACGTATTTCGCCACGAATGTAAACAAAACCGACCGGCGTCGCCACATATAATTGTAGTGACAGAAACTGCCGCTGTGAGACACAGCGCCGAATTGAAAGCTTTCCGACCAGACTACTAGTTGCGCTTAGGTGCTGTATTGGTTGCTTACCCCGAAGGGCCTCAACATGCACCCAGCTCGAATAAATGTTTAGAATCTATGCTCCATAGGAAGTCTGCTGAATATTAATTGACGCCATGTTGAAAATAAGGTGATTTATTATATTCCCATATAAAAACAATAACAAGTGTTTAATTGGTTTTTCTTGTATTTTGTCTGTTTTGTTGCTATCATTTGAAATGTTTCTATTATGTCCTCTATGTTAATTTGGTTGGGATTACCTGTTACTAGTTTTTTGTGTCTACTGTGTTCATATAAGCCTTTAGGAGTACCATATGAAGATTGCTCCATAGCTGCCCAGTATTAATTGAGCTTAAAATGTCATTCCTTGCTTGTTTCTCTGGACTCTGGCAAACCCATAGCCTTTTTTGGTTACTGAATAAGAATTACAAGAAATGGTAAAGGTATTTTAAATAATATGTACGACAAACATTAGAAAAACTAAATAGATGGCGAACGACGAAGTAGAACAAACCCACCGTCCAGATTTTTTGAAGGAAATTCATTAACAAATAGAGGAGTGGCCACTTTATTTACAGTATTTTGATATCGATTTTCTAATTAGCTACTTCGAAAACACATCTACATTAATTTTTGGCAAAGTCTAAATATTTTTACCATTTGACCGCCATTTTGTTCAAAGTCATTTTGATTTCATATTTGTAGTCAGCTGAGCTGGCCAGTAATTAATTACTTTGTAATTAAAGTACTAATTGAATTTCATTCCAAAATACGGTAATTGTATTTGGTAATTGTCATATTTGTTAAAAAGTACTTGACAATTACTTGTTGAAAGTAATTAATTACTACAGTTAATTAATAAATTACTTTTGAATAATTAAATTACTCTAAAGTATTTAATTTATTTTAAAAGTATCTGAACTAGTTGTGGTAATTGAAAATACTCGCGGCAATTCAATTACTAAATTACTGCCTCGATTGGGTATTATATCTCAAAAACGCAAAAAATAAGATAAGGCCTTATTACCTTACATGCTAAGTAAATCGCAATTGCGTATTTCTGGGTCAATATAAGTATAATAGATGATTTTCTATGACTAGTCGTAAAACAGTTAATTTTGTGTAAAAGTTGCAATTCCAACGACGTGCGCAAGAGCAAAGGGGAAATAATATGATGCAGACGCTTATGTTTTTAGATGGGATGTGCATGTGATGTTTTGAGTAGCAGTCTAGCTTGCAAATAATTATTGTGTAGGAAGCGAAAAATATGTCTGCTGTAAGTACTACAGATTAGAGATTACCGTAAGGTAAAAATACAATTTATTCGTTTTTATAACAATTAACAACTAGTGTTCACTAAAACACCATCGTTTAAGTAGAAAAGTTATTAAACGTAACTTCGCAGTACAACAATAATGGCTTTCGCAAACTCGACTCCTTTCCAACCATGTACATTAAGCACCAAGAGTGGTAGGCTGCCAGACGTTAGCTAGCTCTTAGCATCACTATTATGAGGGGGGGGGGGTAAAATTACCCAACTGTCCGTACTTTTCTTGCGTACATCGACTGCATTTTTTTAGGAACAAATAGCTTATATATTAGCACAGAGCTATCTAAATACAAATATACAATAATTTATACTGAAAGTAATTAAAAAAGTAATTCATGTAGTGTAATTAAAATTACTAAGTAATTGATAATTGAATTTCTATTTCATTTTAGTAATTAAAATCTCAGGCAATTCAATTACTTCTTTGGCCGGCAATTGGTAATTAGGAATTAATTTTGTTTTAAAAGTAATTTGCCCAGTTTTGATAATAAGCGACTTGAAAACCTCCAGTAGGCCAATTTTTGCTTAGATTTTTCATCTGAGGTTTTCACTAGCTTTGCGAGATTTGGACTCAATGTGTGACATCCGTTTGCTTGTTTACGCATCCACCCACCCCGCACTGCCAGCAACACTAAATCTTTAGACTCAGCGTAATCCAAATCTACATGTTTACTAGTTTTTAGGTTTATAGTTTGTTTTAAGAAGTTTTAACTGATATTGGGTTATTTACTCTGAATTAATACTTTGCATCATAATTATATAAGCTGCTTTTCTACAGTGGTTTACAATTGAAGTTGGGATTTAAATTTGTTTACTACTGGATTTCCGATTCTTATACGCAAATTATTTTTTTCCAAAAGCAGCTTCAGAGCGGTTATGAGTGGATCTATTAATCTGTTTTTTCTGCATGTATGTCTATCCCTCTCAAGTTTTAAATGTTTACTGCTGGTTTATTTTACCTGTATAATGACCGTTAATTACCGCATTCTTTGAAGGATTGGTTATTTGAAACCACATGTGAACTTGGCAATCTTTTACATGTGAAAAAGTTGAAGTCTAATTGAAAATTCTTAATATTGTGCAATGTTGCGATGGGGATTTCTTCTTATCACTTGCAAGAGCTGGAACCTGCAACATTAGAAGTTGCATCAATAATTCCATACAGGAGGCCGCGATATCTTTGGTGCTTGGTGCATCATTATTTGCTTTACCAAAGTTTTAAACAACAATTAGTCAGTTATTTAATTCGATTTGTTAGGAAATAGAAACACAACTTTGTCATAGCGAAATATAAGAGTTTCTATTTACTTAAGGACATCATATACATCTGAGATGAGTCAATTACATGTTGTTTTGGGGTTAGATATTCTATTGGCAGTTATTATGTCACAAATATTCTTATTATGTAGAAAGATGCAACATTATGATGGCTTATAGGTACGTCAGTTTAATATTGATTTTACATTGAATTGGGCAAAAGCAAAAATTCATTGTTGTTATAATTTTTTTCTAATTAACGGGCTTAATAAAGATTCCCTTTTAGTATTTCTCCCACAATGTTTTATTACACTCGATTTGAAAGATTTGCTGATATTATCTAAGTAGCTATTCTAAGTGGAGGTTTTTTTATCACGCCAGCTTACTCTAGTTTATCTAATCATTATAACTATTTCCATTTTCTCGGCAGGGCGATGCGATTGAATCGTTCGTTTCCCTAGTGTTTAGTAAGAGATTAGTTTTACGAGCATGGCTTTCTGGGGTTTTATTGTTTCTTTCTTGTCCTGCCTGATTCTGGCCTAGAAACACCAGGATTTTCTCCCTATAATACGACTGAGTAAATTAGCGCGAGGATAACACTAGCCAAAGCTGCTGCATATTTTTCTCTGATTGCCAACTTACTTTTGCAGGGAAGTGGAAGAACTCAATTGATTAGTAACGATAGAGAAGCACTCGAATCTTGTTGTTTATGCAATGTAAGCACAAAATCTACAGCAATATTATGCGAGAAAATTTAATGTCACCGAGAAGTGCTCAATATTGTTACTAAAGCTGTTTAATCATTCTGTGTGATCACAAAGTAATAATAAAAATGTATTATGTCCTACCAGTACATTAATTGAAATTAATTACTCTATTTTAAGGTATCTTAGATACAAAATAACGCTCCAGGGCAATTATTTTCTTCATAAGAGCACTAGGGTTATTATGAAAAATTAACAGTATTTGTTTCCATGGATACAACTTTTATTTCAAAAATTATTCACCACTGTCACAATGAAAATTAATGACAGCTCAGCTAATATCACAAATCTAACTTAGATCAGCTAACTAGATACTATATCATAGTAATTATATGAGTTGAATTATGAATATGAATTAGGTAAGAAAATTGGTAGGACATAAAACCTTGAAGGCACCACGGGCATTATGAGCTAAGAGCCAGCGATTGTTGTACACACCTCGGGCCAAAGACCCTCGGTTAGTACACTAACAATCTTGGGCCCTTATTTTACTCATAATGCACTTGGTACTTTAATAACTATAAAGGGGCAAAATAAATATGCTATTTTATAATAATGGATGTTTTCAGTTTGCTAATATAATTTGTACGAAACCATGTTGAGATCTGAGATCTCAAGGGAGTATTTCATATTTAGAATGTAGGAACCAGTATATAGGTTGCTGTGGTACAGTTTAACTTGTGGTTGGATTAATAGCTGGAGATAATGCGGTGACATTAGCAACAAGTCACTTTCTTGACTTAGATTTCCAACAGTGTTCGGCTGTTTCACTCCAGTTGAACGTGTTTGAGCATTTTGAATCACTCCTGGCTTTCAGAGACGTGATGTATGCTGCGTGCAAAGAGCATATCTGCGTGTTCAGTTCCTGAAGTAACCTCACTCTCTTTCTATATTTTACCACCTACATTTTGTATTTTTTCAACTAACATACGTTGAACGACTGCATACATACTTCTTCGTCTAGTGTCGTATGCTTTTTTATTTACCTACATTTTTTTACAGTTTTTATGACATTAACTCTTATAACTAAGTAATTGTATTTTTAAACCAATATTGGTTTGCCTTAGTGCTGCTACTCCATGGAAGGTGGCGCTGATGGCAATCTAAATATTACAGCACGTTGCCGATATTCTCTCTTGGATAGGAAGGAATCATCCTGGGGATAGATTCTATACTATCGTGGGATACCACCCATTGCCTTCCACGACCGCTTTTAGGGCCAAAAAACGCTAAAATGCATATGCTTCCAACGGGATTCGAAACTGGCCACCTAGAGGAGCTTGAATGAGCATCCCAACGAGCTGAGCCACTGAGCCACATACCTCCTGAGACAGTTACAGTCGACCACTATTCTTCTTGGTCCTTCAGGGAACTGGTTGATATTTTTAAAAAACTTTTCTCGCTTTTTCTATTTTTAACATTTTCTACCTATACTTTCATGTTTCTGAGATGTTGTGTTAAAGTAATTGAGCGTTGAGTAGGGATCTTACCATAGTTTCGCCTATCGCCACGTCTTCAGTATCTATCGCTGCAGCTGAATTGACTAGACTTTTCTAATAATAATAATGTTATCTATATCTTTCGAGGATTGTTTATTTATGGTAACAACAAATGTGCGAAGTTTAATTACCATCTCTGCCTTTTTGACTCTTGCTTCTACCTGAATATTTATCCATAGAATCTCAACAATGATGGTCATCGGCTGAAGCTACGAAATCCCATAAGCTGAAATCTAGAACTCTGCATTCACGTGGATTGCGAAATGTACATTCTTATCGCAAAATACCAAAATTACAAAGAGACAGGTAATGCTTCCTATTTTTTACGCATTTGCTAACATCTGTAGGTTTGCATTATCTTTTGGTAACACTTTTAACTGTTTTGAAGTTAGCAGCTGGCTTACTTTATTATGCTTTCTAATATTTACGCACAACTAGTATTTATAATCTACTAGCTGTCACCCGCGACTTCGTACGCGCGAGGTTCGTTATTTGTGTATTAAATTATGACTAATTTTTCCTGTCATTCCATCCCATCCCATCCCATTTCCATCCCCGTCCCCGTTCCCGTCCCCGTCCCCGTCCCTTTCCCTGTCGACGTCCCTTTTCCTATCCCCGTCCCGTCCCGTATTGCCCCGTTCCCTCCTCGAACTGTCAAACGCGCTAACTGTCAAACGCTCAAAGGTTAAATAGTCGTTAAGTTTTCTAAAATTTTCCAATTTTCTGTGCAATTTTCTTAATTTTTCTTCCGTAAGAACCTTCTAGAAAGTATTAAAAAACTTAAAAAAAAAAGATGAATGAAATCGGTAATGTCGTTGTCAAGTTATGGCGTGACCAAGAGAAATAGAGATACATTTATACTTGATTGTATGTGCCTAACTATTTATTTTATATATGAGTACCTACACAATGCAATTTATTTGATTATTATAATTATTTTCAAAGTATTATAAATATCAAAAGCGCCTTGAGACTCTTATTAGGGGATGGTTCGATAATCTAGTAGTTTGTTAATTGAAATTTTATTTTTATGATGACTTTTGATTGTGTGCTGGCACTAACTGCCACCTTGCACGTCAAACAATGCTTTGATACTAATCTCAATTAAATATGACAAATATTCGTTCTACTCATATGTAACTGACTCAATGCCCTAAGGTAAGTACTTGATTATATTAATTACACCCTTTTAATTGTCTTTTATTTAATATAGATTCAATAGGATAACTAAAAACCCACCTGAACAACTTTCACTTCTGCTTCTTGTATGTCACGTCCTAATACAACACTCCTCCTGACGTCTACAGCTTGGATCCTCTAGCTGGTCCTGTCTTGATGTTCTGCTTACTAACAAGCAGCTGTATACCTGTCAAACCTTCGGCTGCCAACAGGAAAGGTCCCGCTCCAACTCAGCAAAACCACTGTCACCTTCCAGACGTCCCTTCTGCTCCAACGACTCCAAGGAAAGTTTGCTGTCCTAGATGATCCTTGATTAATATTCTTCTTTTATAGCTCCGACTTTGGTAATCTCTGTCGTAAGTAACCAACAGAATCTTCAGTGTCCTGAGTGCCTCTGCTATCCTCTGTAGTCAACTCCTCACGTCCTCAATATTCCATTAATATAACCCGCAATGTCTAACTTTTTACTAATGTAACTTCTTATAACTTGTATTAATGAAATTAAATAACTCTATCCAAATCTAATTCTCTTCCTGTTGCTTCTACTTGCTTGTATCTAGTTGAATAACTTTCTGTTAATCTTCAATAACTGCATCTTTATAACTAATAATCTTCTTTTATGTTTCCATTTATATTTCACAAGTCAATTTAGTAATAACCCTTTTTTTAAATGCATTTTACTACCTTACACATTAAAATTGGGGCAAATTTCTATATTTTCATTGTACTTGAAAATTCATACAAAATTACATATTATGTTTTATTAGTTGTTGATTTTCTAATAATGGTAACAAAAACTGCTTACCTTCTAAGTTACAATTATTTATGCCCTCTACAAAATAAAATAATTTGAGTTCTACCTACTCATCTTATTATTTCAATAGAAATTATATTTGCCATATGTAATCTGCGCATATATTTATCTTATACCTTTTAGAATCATTAAAGGATACTCAAGTGCTATACTTATCATCTTAGTTTGCATCAAAATTAAATTCCATTAATAACTCAATTAAACAGGCAATTCTTTTATAAATTTTTCTTATTTGATTATATTGATATACCAAATTTTATATTTAAATTAATCATAGACTGCCTTTATGTATCATAGCAATATATAGATGATTTTCACTGGAGTGAGATTAGCTGCACCCATGTAGGTCAGTAAGTTCAGTGACACTGAAATTATTTTTGTAAGGGAAAGCTGCTGCTACTAAAACGATTTGTTGAAAGTTACAATACTTATAATTTGTTAAGGTACTACGTCGGTAAATCCACGATGATGCCACGTAGTGTTTTTTACAAATCAGTTGTTTATCTTGTTCCTACTAATTAAGGCCAATGCTATAGTTAAGATAAACCTTATGTAGGTACCTATAAATTGCAAATACACTTTTTACTTTCCCATACCCATAGGTATAGGGAAGTCTTGGAATCATGAAAATTTTGGAAATCGAGATTTTCACAGAAATATCCGTTTTGGGCCTCTAGGAACCCAAAAAAGTGGTTTTTAAAAAATGTCTGTCTGTGTGTGGGTGTGTGGGTGTGTGTGTGGGTGGGTGACGCTCCTACAGCCAAAAGTATTGCTCCGATTTTGATGCGCTTTGGAATGCGGGGGTGTATCGAAAATTCATCGACAAAATAAGCTTTTCAAAAAAATCCGAAACCGGAAGCGGAAGTTACGCATGTTTTTTTGGTACGACTGTTTTCGTGATTAAAATTTTGAAAATTTTATCGCGGATAACGATAGAGGGTCATAAGAAAAATCTGTTAGTTTTTTGCCCAACTCGCTAGGTTTAAAATAAAGGGCGCTATGATTTTTTGAAAATTTTGAGTTTAACGTCCTATTACTCAAAAACGGATGAATCGATTCAATTGATTTTTGTTTTCTGAATAGTATATGAAGACTAACATGAGGTGATATAAAAAGTGTTTTGAAAAATGTTAAGGGGCCTAAATTACAAATTTTCAAAATTTTGGAAATCTTCTAAAAATCATTTCTCAAAAACTGCCCACAGGAATTTGTTTAAACTTCATACACTGATAGACCCCGAAAAGGGCTATCGATCTGTTTTTTAAAGAATCTCATGAATTATCTGTGGCGCCCTCTACGAAGCTTTGAAGTTTGAAAATTTAAACCCCTTTAATTAATAAACAAAACAAGATAGGTAATGGGGTTTTCACTGAATTGCTCAGTACATAATGGAGCATATGAATATGTAAAACAATATTACACTCGTGGATATATGTAAGCGCACCGGCCCTCTCCCCCCTCTATTTTTGAAAAATATTTTTTTTATTCTAACGGTTGTTATATTTTTGCGTCAAAGAATCTTTTTCCGCGAAAATAAAAAAATCGATTTTGTATGCCCTAGAAAATATAATTTCCAGGTACTTAGAAAATTTCACCTCGGTGCTACAGCCGTTTTGAGGAAAATAATACATAAACTGACAGTGGCGGCTTGTCCACTTGGCGCCATCTACAGAAGCTCGGTGGTCACGTTTTGAACTACACATCTTATAACATAAAATCGTAGCTCTCTTTGTTTGCGTGTAACTATGTTTGTTCGCTATCTCCTCCGAAGATACTGGACCGATTAAGTTGTACGATGGCTTAAAAGTTTGCTAATTTTCAGACTTATATCGTAGGCCGGTTTTTATTTACAAAAAAGTGCGAAACAGTTATAATTTAATTAACTTCTCTAGGCAGCAGTATAATTTAATTAACTTCTCTAGGCAGCAGAGCGGAGCGCCTACCGCTGTCTAGTATTAGCTCGGGTGAGCGCATTATTCAAACAGGAGAGTGTGGTTCTGCGGTAAGCGTGCTGGCCTATCACGCGGGAGCTTCGGGTTCGATCCCGTCGATGCATCTTTTTTTTTAATTTATATTAATGAATCTCTCTTAATTTTGCGAACCGTAACGTAGTTCGGGTGACTCACTAGTTCTTTTATATTTACCCGCAATTTACTTGAAAGTGTAAACGCTTATCACGGTGAAGACGTGAGTCATCGAGTTGAAATTTTGATATGTTGTAAAGACTGTTGAATAAAGACGATATGAACAGTTTCCAGTATGGGAAAGTCCAGGGAGGTAGTCACGTCCACTTTTTTGCATTTTGTTTAGCTACGTTTTTAACCAATTCAACAGTATGTTGGATTTAATAATAATAATAATACTAAATTATCTTTATTTTTAAAGTTGACGAAGTTCAGCTAAGGCCTTTCTTCCGCTTAACCAACTAAGAATATAATGTTATTACACAAAATAAATTTAACATGTGTCACACAAAGATATAAGCATATAAACTAAAATTCTAAATTAGAGTAAACAATAACCAGTAATCCATATGTCATGTAAATACTCAAGAAACGCATAAGCTAAAAAAATCAGTTAAGGGAAAAATAAATTTTTGATGTGATGGCTGTAGTTAATGATTCAAAAGATATTTATGTAAATGGTTTTTGAATTTTATCATTGAGTATTGTTTTATTTCATGTGGAATGCCATTGTAAGCGGTTACACCATTGTGCACAAAGGATCGCCGGAACATAGCTGTAGAATGTTGTGGAATGTTTAAACCTGAACAACGTAATTCTAACCCATGCAAATGTGTTCTTGTTATTAGTTTATCAAACAGATAACTAGGAGTTTGTTTTAGTAATATGAAGTGTTTGTTTTTAAATCAAAACGAATACAACTATTTTGTACAATTTGTATTCTGTTTTTAGTTTCAACATTAATACAGGTATCATAGGCTACATCACAGTAATCAAACAATGATCAAATAAGCGCCTCTGATAATATCAATATGAAATCCTTTGATAGCAGGTTTTTTTGAGAATATAACGTATTCAATGTTGTAATACTTTATTAATATGCGTTTTAAATCTCAGATTTGTGTCAATTACTAATTCCTGCATTCGGCAAGAACGGGCAATAGTTTTCCATTGATTTTCATCTGAAAGCTTTGATCTTTTTTTTGCCAAATAACATTACAAACAATTTCTTTGTATTGATTTTTAATTGTAATTTTGTTGAAAAATGAAATATAGAGCCTAAGTCACTGTTTAAGTTATTAAATTATAGTATCATTAGCATGAGGAAAAGAAAAAAGCTGCGTATCATCAACATAGCAGTGCATATCCACAAACTTAATTTTTCCGCAAAGGTCAGCGGTATATAGTATACAAAACAGTAACGGTCCCCTGAGGTACGTCCTACACCACAGCAAGGGATTCCCATACTTTGGCATCTAATGTCACACTTTGTGTTCTATTTCCTAAATAGGTTTTTATAAATTTAATAGAATTTTGATCAAAATTATGATATTCCGGCTTAGCACAAAGGATCTCATGATTAATAGTAGCTTTACTGTAATCAAGTAAAACCAAGATTGAAGTTTTTCCTTTATCACATGTGTTAATAATTTCATCAGTTACGCATTAATTTTTATTACATTTCAGTTTTGTTGTGTGGTGCTGTTGTTGTTACTAATCCAGTACGTCTAGGTTTACGTGTTTACTTAAACCTTTTGTTAGAAGTGAAATTAAAGCTACGACGCTGGGCGTGAATTTGTTACATGTGAAATTGTATTTACGACATAAAACAGGGCGCGACCTTAGTTTGATAATCGTAAGACGAAAAATTAGTACAATGCTGGAGTAATTTGCTCTGTAACGTCATCAAGTAGAACCAAGATTGAAGTTTTTCCTTTATCACATGTGTTAATAATTTCATCAGTTGCGCATTAATTTTTATTACATTGCAGTTTTGTTGTGTGGTGCTGTTGTTGTTACTAATCCAGTACGTCTAGGTTTACGTGTTTACTTAAACTTTTTGTTACAAGTGAAATTAAAGCTACGACGCTGGGCGTGAATTTGTTACATGTGAAATTGTATTTACGACATAAAACAGGGCGCGACCTTAGTTTGATAATCGTAAGACGAAAAATTAGTACAATGCTGGAGTAATTTGCTCTGTAACGAAGGCTGCCAGCTTAGCTCGCAGGGAAGATCAAGGTTCAATTCGGCACTCGTTAAGTAGGGCGATGACCTGATGAATTAGCTAGATGTTAATAGATTTGGCTGCCACCGGCTCCAAATTCAAATTTCTTTAAAAGAAAAGAATTGTTTCTGTGGATGGAAGTAAGGCTAGTTAGGCTAGCTGACAGCGTTTGGGTCCGACGAGTGCAGCCCTTTACATAAATAACACAAGAAGGTCGCAGGCAAAAACCACCAAATAGAAGCAAGGGCTATTTTAATCTAATTATATTGAATTTAAACAAAAGATGTGCAAGTACACTAAACACATCTGAATTAAGCAATTATTGTCTTTATATCTATATGACGCCATAAGATTTTTCACAGACTGCTAAACGCAATTACTCACTGTCATCAAATATATAAATTTAGGTTACTTATTGCTCGACACGAAATTTGTAAATCACTGTCAGCGCTAAGCGGTGTTTTCAAACCGCGCCAATATTTAATTACCTTCAAAAGAACTTTTTACAGTCAAGACGGGATAATCGTTTAAATACTATAGTACCATACTTCATTTTAGCGGCTTCTCACTTATTGACAGGGTCCGTAGGGCGAGCGGGCCGGTTTCACCTATAATTCGCAGTCAGCGACTTCTAACTTCTGCGAAGCGACTCTAAGAATATCGGATAGTGTTGACAAGAGGGAAACTCTATTGAAATTCTCAATACAAGTACAGAAAGCTTGCAATTATAAATTGAGAGTTCCGGCAAACGCATTTCTTTAACGACGTTTTTCTCACTGGGTGCCTTGGTAATTCCACATTAAAATGCGATTTGAAAACTTATAGTCGAATGCAGGCTTTCACGACCGTTCTCCATAATGGTAGCTTCTTCCGGGTTATGCCGTAGTCGTCGATTTGAACTTGACGTTTCGCTGCTCATGCTGTCAGCTTCTTCAGAAGTTTTCTAAGTTCAAATCGACGACGACGGCATAACCCGGAAGAACCTAGCATTGAAGACGTGTGTTTAGATTTGGAATCTACGGCCACAGCGTAACCCACACATGTGATCCCGACACAAGACTATCTACGTAATTATTTTAATAAGGTGCTGGCTTAGACACCAAGGTATTTTTGCCAACTGCATAAATTGTTGTGACGGGAAATAATCATATGACTTAATAAGTCGCAAATGCCACGAATTCCACCCCAAACGCAAGTTAGCGTTTTGAGTCGCAAAACCTATATCAGATGCTCTTGTAAACTGTTTACTACTTGTTACGTTCTGTCTGCCGCAACTTGAAAGAATACGAGTAGGATTGATCAGCCGACTGCCTTCGATTGGCTTTTTTTAACCGCGTTTAATTAGTAAGATCCCGCAGGGAGTATATCGATTGACTTTTGGAAATTTCTTGGCCAAAATGCTGATTCCCTGTTATGCACGTGTGTCTATTCATGATTATTAATCAAATTTAAGATGACGTTAATGGCTGCTTGGCGATTTCAAGGTGTCAAGAATTTGACGGAAGAAGGATCGATAGTTGAATTTTAAAACAACAGTTGTATAGTAATTCTTTACCTTGTTCAAACTAAATACTTCTTTTTCCCCAAAATCAATATACCGAAATAACCAGAATTCGAAAAGTATGCATTTTAAATAATAGAAATTGAAACTGTATGACTACTAATATATTATTATCACCAACTTCAAATGCTGTTTGTTGCAAATAATAAAATATTGCTCTTCTTCTTCAAACTACGACAACAGTAACTTCCTATTTCTCACATATATTTTATTAAAAAAAGCTTCCGAAGGAATGAAATTTATTGCATACATTAATTAATGTTCCATAGACATCTTTTGTGCATTAAAATAAATAATTGTGGCAAGTGGTAGTTGTTACTTAAATGGTCATAGTAACATTATTCTGAATGCGAGCTGGTACTAGTGACCTTAAAGAATCATCATACTCTCTACCTGTGTGGTGTCACCACGCTAAATTGTATGAATAGGTTAGGGAATGATGTATTCCGCTTGGTACAATCGCATAGAAAACAAGCACCGATAGGTTGATGACAGTCGCATAACATTGCGTTTCAAGGTCCCAGTGGAAACATAGTCAAAACTTTGGTCCGCAAAAGGCGTCTAATTTCTTATATAACATACAGCATATTCTGAGTGACAACAGTTCAAAACATGTACTTCTTAACTGATATACATATTCAACTTAGCTTGGAATCCAGTAATCTGGCCGGCGTCGGCAAACGTTATGAAAGCAAAATCCAGGTGTTATCGCCCTGGGCTAATGCGAGAAATTATTGATAACGATAGACGGTTGACATAATAGTAGAACCCTATGGTGGTTACAATAATTTCTTGAATATGAATAACATATATTTTTACTAATAAACCACCTGTATTGTACGAAGATTCAACACATAAGAGACCTGACAATTTGCCACTTATGAGTATTACAAAACCTACACGAGGAGGTTCGAATAAATAGAATATAATGTATGCTAGCATGCGGGTCGTATATCGAAAACTTGTAAATAGCAAGAAAATAACGTTGTCGGTGTTGATTCTCACAGTAATAATAAGAACTCCCATGCTTAGTTCCTAAGTGTGATAATGGCAGAAACATGTTTCAAGCTTATACGTATAATGACTAGAAATATGTGGTATCGTCGAAAATACAACTTTCATTTATTACGGCAAGTGTTAGCTTCAATAAAATGTCACAGTTCTATGCGTTCCTTTGAGGAGCACTATGTAGTTCTTGGGTTTTATAAAAGGATTCATACTATTGTTTCTAAGTTTCTGTGGCGGTTCATTTCGAAACATTAAAATTACTTGTGTCTGACTTAAGCAATACGATTACACATGAAAGCATACTAGAAAGATGCCTGAGAAGTATAATTTTATTCTTAGATTCTACGTTTCTTAAAGTCGCGGCTAAACTTATTTACCTACCGTATAACTCCTTCTAGATAAACAGACGTTTGTCCCTGTTAGTGCTGAGTTGACAGTATAATAAACGCTGAAGTAGTTTCGAGAAAATAGCCGTTTGCATACTCAAAGCCTAGATTACTGTAAAGTGCAGTAGTAATTGCATTTTCTACCTAGAAATATAAAAGCTAGACACGTGTAATGCACTCTGACGTTATTTCTTAAAATGCAAGAAAAGAGACCACGAACAATTGAAAAATGCAGCCAGATTGTTAGGAACACAAAAGGAGAGGTTTGTGAAAGGCCCTACAATAACTGATTTCGTTTTGTAAGCATTATAGAAGAATTGCGTACCTCTTTGAGTAGGTCCGTCGTAACTTCCAACAAAAAGGCTAAATCACTTACGGGGCAAATTCTGGATTCATGCAAGTTTTGCTTGGGTTTGACTCTTTACGAACTGCCAGGCTGCTTTGCCGCTAGGAATATATTTGCCAAACTCACTTTATCGCCATAAATATGTAACGACCGTATTTTAAGTTAATTTCTACTAGATATCTAAGTGACGAAACTGCACGTCGAAACCGAAAGCGTCGTTCGCGAGCAGTGGGTAACCGTGATTTTGTATAAGCAAGTATATAATTGCATTGAAGTTTTGGAAAATGGTAAGATTTACACTAACATTTAAGTTAAAAGTATAGAAAAACAAAATAAACTGTTTTATTTAAAATTCTGAATTGACATATGTACGTAGAAATTGTAATGCAAAATTTTGATTTTAGTAGTGGAACACTATGTCTCGTATGTATCGCTAAAGGCGCCCCCCGCAATTCTCATGCCTAACAAAAGATAGCACGCGATGGTAACCGCGGGTATAGGAAAATAACAAACAGGAAATAAGTTCAAGTAGCAATGCTTTACTGTAAAAGAAATAATCGTTCGCAGACAAAGGTCTACATAATCCGTAGGTATCGATAGGTCGATTAAAAGTATAGACCAGAAGTAAATTCAAGTAACGAAGGTTTAGTTAAAATACACAGCAAAGCACAAATAGAGATTCGAACAAATCACGTTACAAAATTGAAACATCACTGGTGAAACGCAAAACGCAAAGTACATATTAAAAACAGCAACATACAATTGGCATTACACAAATAACTTTAGGTTCGTTAATGCAAAATAACCTAAAATGTTAATGTTACAACAAGTCTATATGCCACATGCGTAACGCAAAAATAGTAAAATATTGTATTATTAATTAAATGGTATTGTCAATATCAAATTATTAAATGAGGTAGTATACGGTTTAAATAAGCAAACACAAGATTTGTCGGCTAAATCTAATGAACGATGAACGATGATAAACAATAAGCTCCTCAATCACTCAAAAAAGTTAAGTCATTAAACCTAATTCGTGGACCCAAACTTATCACAACGGCCTTTAGATGACAAAGCGCATTAGAAAACTCAAAGTCAAGTTTCGTCAAACAACAAATGTCCTTGCTCAACGACATGAACTTGAAGACCAAACGAGTCCCGTATACTTCTTTAAAAAATAATTGTACATTCGAATAAGTTGCAAAGTTAATTAATATATTGGAGTAATAGCGGGCAGCAGAGGTGGTTGACTATAAGCAATGAATTACGTTCGATTATTTTGATACTTGTTGAAACATTCAGGAAGAATGGGGAAATATTAAGAGATGGCGTAGTATACGAAGTTCGACAGTAATGCGAGACTGTGTGCATGCGCCTTGCTTGTCAAATTGCGTAATTTGGCTTTGGAGGGGATCACGAGATCTTGACCATGTATGTGCAGCAAATTATACTATAAGTGGAATTGTGTATCTCTATTAGTTGTTACATACGAATCCTTTGAGGTATACAAGATTTGGTGGAGTCTAGGAAAAAGTTGAGTTTTAAATATGAACAACATATTAATTTGTAGTTTCTGGTATCATTGAAAATGACTTCCACTGAATGTTTCCGTACGTTTAGTGATAAGGATCAAAATAGTTTCACGAATCATCGTGTTTAATAGAAAGGACGTCAATCATAGTTCATCTAAAATACATTGAAAATACTCTAGCAGACACATTCAAACATAATTCTAGTAACGACCACTACAACAAAAGTGTTTTAACATATAAAACAATAAATGAGAAGTAGACAATAAAAATAAATGAAAATTACCATCCCATTAGTCACCATTTCCCATTCGCTTTCGCTGCAGGTAATAATACCAATGGTCGTTCAGAACCTGATAGTAAAACGTATCTCATTATTAAACATCTATCCCATGAATCAGCTAACCACCTTCTAGATATTTATAACCATGTCTGGACTAATAGGTTATATTCAAGCCAGTGGAAAAATATTTCAAAATTCCCACCTTTAAACAAACCAGGATAAAGCGGACCTTAAAAACTACCGACTCATTTCACTGTCAAATTGCCTGAGTAAACTAGTACAAAAAATAGTAAATCAAATACTATTGTAGTAATACCTAGAATAAAATCAACTTTTCAATAAACACCAATGGCAAGGAAGGTTGTTAACAACAGATCAAATCATCAATATTGAATCAGAAATACAAACCGCCTTGAGATACAATCAACACCAACTGATGGCTAAGCTACTAAAAATAGAAGAGGTTTTTCCTTTTCTCTAATGAGCTGTATGCATTTTATGCAATATATTTTTTAAAGTAAAGGTTAGCACTCATTAGCCAATGGGTTTAATGCTGGTGTACGCCAACTCATTACCTTAGCAACCAGTGAACTCATCACCAGAGACAGGTCAACTGATAACAATCTATAATTAGCTAACCTAGCAGCGAAAAATTAAAAAAATGAATACGTAAGGATGTTGACAGAAATTCCGAGTTCGCCAACTAACCAGCAATTTTTCTGTCGAAACATAATATCCAAAAAGCTGTGCAGAATATACAAACAAAACCCCCGCAACACTATATAAATTTTATCATTTGCACTGACCCACTTACAGCCAGTCTTATAAAAACTACTAATCTGACGTTAACTTTAATTCGCTGTTAAAATAAACAAAAGCGCATCAAAATTTGTTTACTAATGAATGAAATGTCATAAGCACTAACGTTTTGATGCGCTTTTGTTTGTTTTAACAGCGAATTAAAATTAACGTCAGATTAGTGGCCTTTATAAAACTGGCTGTTATACAAGTTATACAAAATACGTATGTACTCATCCAACCTGCTTATGGAAGCATTACAAGAAGACATACGTGAAACACATCCAATCATAAAAATATCATATTCATGGTGATTCCCTCTCATATTCGAATAACCGGAAACGAAAAGGCCGATGTCGCAGCCACAGAAGCAGCTTTATTTCCCAAAGACAGCATATCATACCAATACCATGGCCGAGCGTCAAAACTTATATTAAGCAGATCACCGAAAGAGCCGAGGGAAATTAAAGAAGACACTTCTGCATGGTTAACTCATCAAACAGAAAACACAAATTGTAATAACCATACTACAAGTTGAACACTTACAAGCCACACACAAGCTCGTCCTACAGATTCGGAAATTTGTTATACCTGCCCTGTAGCTATTACAGTGAAACACATAATCACTAATTGTAATCAATGTAGTACCCAAAAGCAAAACTACAACATATCAAATTTCTAAAAAATCCCTAGTGATCAATTTTCTTTTCTTAACAAACACCATAAACTTCTTAAAAGGAAAGTATAACATAAAATATAGAATAAACAAAACCAACCATTTCATAACACACAAAACACAAACAGAAGACATATACAAATGAAAATTTGGGTCCCGGGTGGTGTAGCTTGAACAAGCGTCCACGTTCGATCAGTAGAGTTAAGCAACGCTCTTTCTGGTCAGAACTTGGATGGGAGTTCCACGGCTGCATCTCTCGGCGCCTCGTGGTACAGCTGCCGCGGAAATAGTTTGTCCCGGATGTCATAATAACATCATACAGTCGTTAGTGGGGTTGGAAGTCCCCATAAAATATACAGCGACGCCTATGATTGGCCTAACGGCTGTTGGCTGAGTACAAAATAAATAAATAAATAAATAAAAATGGTACTAACAATATCATAACATGTAAAAACTAATAACTGTGACAGTTGACGGGCTCATAAATATAAAAACAAATGTTATATGTTATGTTTTCTAGAAAGAAATTGCTAAGGTAGAACAAATGATTTACTAACTCTCATCATTCTAGAAAATTCGTACATTTGCCAAGACAGTATAACGAATTCGCATAGAGATATGCTCATAAAATATTACTTATGAAGATGTTATATTCTGCTCGAACGGTAAAAATGCCGAATACTTTAACATAAGATGCAAGTATTATAGTTATACCTAGTATTGTAACCTTCGCTCACCTATGTACTTTTCATGTTACTCGATGAAATGTAATTGCATGATGTCGTCGTACTATTCAAGTAATATGTTGCTATGTTATTGTACACGGAAGCAGTTCTGTTTGATCTTCAGTTATATTTTAAGATGATTAAATAAATAGAATAACAGAATTAGTTATAGGTTAATCGTTAAAAATATTAATATTGTTAAGTACAAAAAAATTTGTATAATTAAATAATGATTTATGTCACGATAAGAGTTAAATGAGTTTTAGGTGAACATGAACAACTTAAATTTGGTGCAGATGCATTTGAGCCACTAGTAATTAAAAGGACATGTTCATGAATTGCTTTCAGATTAATACAAAATTTGTTTCACAGCCAATAACGATAAGTATGCAAAGTTAGTATAATTAAGCAGAGGTTTAGATACTATAAAATGAAGCACTGTAGAAAATAATGTTACGATTTTTCTGCACTCGTTGTAGCTCCGCAACGCTGGTTTTGTGCCTGCAAGAATTTGCGATTTCTGTGGGTCGTGTTATCGTTATCGACACGTTTTCCTTGGCCTAGCTTGACCGCGAGGCGGCCGGAATGCCCCCGATGTTCGCATTATTTTGTCTGAGCCCGTCCCTTTCGTTGGGCGAAGCGCCGCGCCGCCGATGTGTTTGGAGCTTGAACTGGTGATTCTTCTTGTCCTGCCGCTGTACGAGAGCTCGCTGCCAAGCGGAGTATTTTGTACTATGCACATTCTGTTGGAGAGATTATTTGACCCCGTGCTGCATCTAACCTTCAATGTCCGATTGCTTAGTTCATCCGGGGTTAGTTCCGCTTTATATTTTTTGTCGTTTAGCAAAGGTTTGCATGCATTTATTTTGGATTTCGTTTTTCTTTAGCAAGCCGTTTCGGAAAAAGCAGTTCCTGGTGACCAGTTTTGAGCCATTAGTTTCGAATTTGAAAAGCAGTTTTGGGCCATTAGTTCAGAGTTTGGAAACCAACCGTCACCTCCGCTATCTTCTGTGTGCGACCTTGCCTTGCTACGCTTCAATTGCCAAATTCCTCAGTCCGCCTGGATTCTCGATAAGCAGTTTGGAAAGTGGTCGACGGAAGCCGCTATCAGGTTTTATTCTAAACTATTTATGTGCAGCCGCATTTCGGCTTGCGTAACTTAAGTATTGATTTTCCCGAAGCATTGTGAGAAGGCGAGTAAGGACCGCTCAGCCGCTTTTAATTCGTTGTGCAGTTACCGTTAAATTATTTTTCAATTATGTAACACTGTTGTAACTGTATTGTATTATCATTTGTATTAATTGTTTGCATTCCTAAGATTGCCCAGTATTGGACATTCCGGCATTTAGTAGAGCACTCGCAATTTTGGAAGTTCACTACAAGCGCTTGAGTAAGCTTGTAGATTAAATGGTTTTTCCATTGTACTGTGATATTTAAATGCTAATTATACTGTGATATTTAATTGTGGTTATTACTATTTGTTACTGCTACCGATGATCTTTTGACGCTTTCTTTCAGGAGATTTGGACTGCTGGAGTTTACGAATTCTCGTTGTATGCCTGAGCACATTTGTCGTTACTGTCAAAATTCGTGGGCGCTCTAGTGGTCTTATGTAATTAATTTATTTGAAAAGCTCAAATTACCGCACAACCGTCTTCGGCGAAGTTAGTCGCGGTCGGCAAATGTGCTTAAGCAGTTTAGGGTTTTTAGTATCTTGAGAGATTAGACAACGAATAAATTTTGTTACCTTTCAATGTTAACAATATACAAAGGAATAGTGAATTAGGTAAGTATAAAAGCACGCCGAAATTTAATTAGGTAATTAGTGGTTGAGGAATCTGACCCACGCCCTCGACTAGGTCAGAGTGACACAAGACGGATAGAGATGCAATGCCGGAATCCCAAATTGTCTACATTTATATATGTCGACTGCGCAAGGCAAAGTATTCCCCCATTCCCCTACTACAATAGGATTGTCCAGCCCGGACACGAGCTATTACTTTGCCTCGCAAAGAAACCCCATTTACTCGTTACGGGTCCACGATTCATTCTTTGCCGGGCAAGCGTTTGCTCTCACTTTTCTTTGGTCAATTACGCAAAAGGGTAGATGAAAGTCCCGCTGTGTTGATACGGAATACTTGTTGTTAAGAGAACTGTCGTCCGACGTTTTATGTAAGTTGGTTTTTGTAACGCTCGCTTAGCGCGATTTACATTAATCAGCTTTGACGTTTCTTAACAGCACGCACACAATTGATTTTGACACTGTTTCTCTCAAATCGTCGCACCCCGAATTTCACCTTTATTAGTGTTATCGACGGAGTTTCTACGATCCTAATTGCAAAGGGAAATTCCTGACGTTGTCAGGCAATGTGGCACTGCTCCGATGCAACGTAAACATATTTACAAAGCGCATGTCAGTATTAACAGGATTCACAAAAAGAATGTGAAACTCATAAATGATACAAAAACAAGAGGTAAGCACATGCAGTGCGAAATTATGAATTGTGAACTGAAAGTAAGAAGGTTCAAATGTGTGGAAGGAAAGTGTCAAAATGTAAAGCAAGAATTTGTTTTTGGGCTCCAACAAGTCAAATTTCATGTTGGGGTTGTTAAGTCATTTTGCGGTTGTAGATGCTTAATCGCATTTCACGCCTTTAGGGCAACTTGTTGCTATGTCAAAACCATTTTCAATCTTTCCGCACATTTGATTCAGGTCCTTTTGGTATTTTAAATAGCCACCTAGGCTTTAGGGCAGCGTGCCCGTATGCTAGACCCTTTTAGTTCTTTATTTGGCTCCATCGCCTAATTCCAGAATCATGATT
Source organism: Agriotes lineatus (assembly GCA_940337035.1). Lineage (NCBI taxonomy): Eukaryota > Metazoa > Arthropoda > Insecta > Coleoptera > Elateridae > Agriotes > Agriotes lineatus. The sequence goes on along the minus strand of OW679197.1, from coordinate 33,698,556 downwards.
TCGCACATAATTGGCCCCAAACGCAGCATTTCTCGTCGGTTGGAGCCCCCCTCTGATGGCGCTTTGGCAGCCGAGCGTATCGCTCGCAAGAATTCCGAATCTTCTAGAAAACACGCCGTTGTGGCGTGATATCATGACGCCGGCATTAATTTGTTTCATTCTATCGCCTTGCGATTGGCTGCAGAGGTTTAGTCACGTGGGGACGCGACCAAGGTGACCGGTGCCAGCGCTTCCCTCTGGGCATTCAGCCGAGAGCCGTCGAACAAGTAAGAGGTCGGATAGTGTGAGAGTTCGTGCGGCGCTCCCGCCCTTGGCGGGGGCGTCAGTCTTTTTTCCCGGCGAGTGCTGCTTCAGCAATTACGTGACAAACGTTTTCGCCTTAAGTGGCAGTTGACCGCAGCTCGTTGCAGAGAACGCTTGTGTGGTGGTTGTGAGTGTGGGTTTCGAATTGTCTTCGGCGTAGCGTGGGTGTTTTTGAGCCCAGTTCCTGCTTCCGTAAGTAAGGGGTCGTGCCCCCTTCATCTCGACCTACGAGGATCTGTCCCGCAGAACGAAGGTGGCCCATTTTTCGTCGTCCCGTCGTACGCGTCCTGACGCGTCTCACGTCGCCATTATGGCGGATGTGCACTCATCTATAGCCGTCGAACATCGAAGGTACCTGCCACCTAAGACTGCAGCCTGTCGCAACTCAACTGTACCAGGCTCCCCAACCGCCTACATTATTAAGGTATGTGTCTTTGAACTGATTACCGCTGTGAACGCGAGCGAGCCGTCACATCTCTGGTGCCTACAGGCACTGTCGTCATATTTGTCCATGTCGCGAGTGCTAATTCGATCTTTGCTGTTCGCTGCATAAGGCGTCGCGCCAGCATATTTGTGCATTCATTCAGAATCGCAGACTGTCCATGTCGCGAGTGCTAATTTGATCTTTGCTGTTCGCTGCATAAGGCGTCGCGCCAGCATATTTGTACTCATTACTGCTCATTACTGTTCATTACTGTTCATTACTGTTCAACATCTGTCGCTAGGTTTAAAGCGCGCGCCAGCTGGTGTCCTTAGTTATAATCTAGATATAGATATAGGGCGACGCACTCTGCTGCACCATTGTAACCCGTTAGTCAATACATGATTTGCTAGCTAAGGGAACTATTGTTTTGTTTCGACTTGTGCATGTTCTGTTTCAGATAAGCGCCCCCTTCATTGTACTGATTATTGTGCGACGGAACGAGGGAGCTTTGAGCGTACAGGTTGGTAAGACAGCTGCGTAGTCGCGGTCGGATTGACACCTAATTACAATCCTTGCATAAGGCAATCCCGAAATTGTTATTTGACCTTGCAATTCTTGAGTAATCCTATCGGCGGAGTATTTTGCGTGCTTCGCTCCCGTCTAACCGTCCAGGCCCGGTTAGCCGGGTTAAGACAGGCTTGGTGGCGCCCTCACAATTTCGACATACCCTATATATATATATTATGCCACAACACGCTTGCCCAGAACGTATCGTGTGACTCACGCCCGACTCCCTGAGCGTTCCAGCCGTGGCCTATTAGCCTATTTCGAACCGATTTCAGGGCAAGTGTGCCAGTTTTTCAGGACTGACTCCGTGGTGCGATGCTCACCTTGGGTGGGTGTCGTAAAGTTCTTTTTATACCGTAACAGGGTTTAAAAATTTATATTTTAAATAATAAAACTTATTTGTATTTACTTGAAGTTTATGTGGTAAATTTAGAAAACAGAAATGTGATTTGGATAAATACCCTGAAAGATAGTTTTTAAGTGAATGCGATTCGAGGCCTTCGAGAAGCAGCTGGGGGGCAGAGATATAGTGCTCGCAGCCATTGTGAAGGAGTAAGCTGAACTGTTACTGGCTTTCTGTATATCGAGGTTGGTTTTACATGGAAGAGGATGCCAAGCAGCGGAATAATAGTGCTGATGCAGCCGGTTTAGTCAAGCGAAAAAGTCGCAGCCTTTTGCCATACCTAGCTGCAAAGGGTGCAAAACTGCAGTCCAGAAATAACGAGCTGTGCCGACCATAGCGTATAGCCCGAATTATAATTTACGAAACTTGTCAAATCAAAAAAATTAATTTATTCAAGTTACGGAGTTACAAAATTCAGTTTACAATGTGTCTACTAGATGCTAACTGACATAAGAACTGCCTAAGTACAGTGTGCACATGCTTATATAACATTTCTTATCACTAAATATTCTAAGAAGCTTGAAGCTGGGGCTGGGAACTACTTCGTAAGCATTTACCCAACATATCACGTAACATAATCCCTCCCTTCATTAGAACAGAAATTATGGTAAAATTACATTTTTATCATAATTTCTAGGGAATAATTTCGACAGGTTTTGGGCTTGATTGATTTACGTTATCCCTGTTACAAAATGCAGGCAGTTTATTATATTTATATAAAGTGAACAAAATTGCGACTATAACTAAGATTAACATGAAAAATACACTATTACTAATATATAAATGTCCGTCAAAATTTGGTTTATACACTTTTTTATGCAAGTCTTTTAGCTTACTTTTTAAAGTGAATATGTCGTCTAGATCGATGTTCTCCAGATGTATCGATGGGAGTTTATTATTTATTTGTTGTTCTTCGGTAGGCGTTGAGTTGATCATCGGCAACTGAATTATCTCGTTTACGGAATTAGAGTAATAATTTGTTCTCAGTACCCTATTTTCAAGTTTTAGTTCACATCTTGGTAGTATCTGTACAATGTAATTTCCATTTAGAGGCATCTTCTGCTTACTATTTTCACAAGTGATTGTGGAAATTAATTCTTTATCGGCAATCAGTAACCATGAATCTTGGGAGATTTTCTGTGTTTTAAAATGCTCTAATGTAAATATTTCGGTTTTATATACATTATTTTTTATAAATGAAATGAGTTGAGCTTCGCAAAGTGGTTCTTCTGAATTGATTTTTTCTTGGATTTTACATAGGTGTTCGCCGTTGCGTAGTTTTTTGCAGGACTCGTCCGTGGAAATATAATTATTTTCATTGTAAAGTAAATACATTTTCTGTGGTATAATTATTTGGAAATGTTGATCGGTTTTCACAGGTAATGGGTAAAGATGATAGTAATCGTAGATATCCGGATTTATTACAGGTATTTCCAAAATAAATACGATTCTGGATTTTATTTGATATGCTTTGACTGCAATAATGTCTTCGTATAAAGGTAAATTTTCTCGGTTGATTTTAAATGGCAATTGTTGTCCTTGTATTTTATTCTGGATAAATATTAAATTGGCTGTCTAAGTCCTCAGGATCAATTATTGATGGGTGCATGATCTCGAGTTTGGTAAAAGTGATTGCTTCTTCCAAATTATTAAGTAGGTACAATATTACGTTCATCATTCCTGATATTTGCAAAAATATAGTATGCATATTGATTATCGAATACATCTCCGCTCGGTGAATTGTGTTTTCTTCGATTTGAGCTTCTAATTGTTTTATTCTTGATAATAATGTGTATTGGTCAACTCTCAGTGAACTAATAGTTTTGTTTACTTTATCGAGTATTTGTTCCGTTATTGATATTTGTTCAGTTAGAATTTTGTCCTGGGATTCCTGTCCTTTTCGTAGTTCTTCAATTGCTTTTTCGATTTTTTCTCCATCCGTGGAATCTAAGTTTCCAGTTAGGAATTTGAAAACTGTTCCTAGGCCGTCGATTAAACCTCGTTTATTTCTTGTAAGAAATAGTTGATTTAATTTTGGTTTAATTTCAGATGAGGTTATATTTAGCAGGGTTTGGTAATTTTGAAGTTCTTTATCGTATGTATGTCCGTGAGGTAAATTTGTAAATGCAGTTTTCATTCGTTGAATGTTTAACTTCAACCATTTGTATTCTTCTATTATTGAAGTATAGTCGATATTTTTTATTAGTGTCCATTCGTCTACTTGATTTCTTGCTTTTCCGAGTTTATGTGGGAATAAACTGGGATTATTTTCAATTTTCGTAATTACTGGCTTGTCGAGGGTAGAGATGACGGTGATACACGTGGTTCTGTAACAATGAGTTTACTTAGTTCGTCTAAATGCCTAGATTTCTTTTTATTATTTTTGTCTAATAAAGTAGCTATTCCTTTATCGTTGATTGAACTTATAGTATATGGTCCATCGTATTGAATTCTAGCTTTATTCCTGGCGTTGGTTTTAATAAGCACTTTGTCATTGATGTTAAATGTAATTTTCTTAGAGTTGTTTTTATTGTTCTTTTTGTTATTAACTTTTCCTTTTCACGTTGCATTCTTTGTTGTAAAACGCCGTAAAATGTAGTTATCTTTTTCTGATGGTCGTTAAGATAATCTTCGTAATACTAATAACTATTGGAATAGGCGCTAAGAATGAAATTACAGTACCTAGGCATCTTGCTAGTCCGGATATCATTAATGATGATTTTATAAACAGTATTCCCAGAGTTCATACAGTCCCAACCAATAATCAGACAAATACTGTAAAAATCTATGACACTAACGTTAATCAACATTTAGCATTCAACTTTTCTCTTGTTGATGAATCAGATTTAATTAAAATTATTAATAAACTTAAATCAAATGCTTTTGGTTGTGATGGCATTAATATCACCATGATCAAGATGTGTTGTCCTTTTATTTTACCTTGTATTATTCATATAATTAATTCTTGTATATTGGAGCATACATTTCCACAACCTTGGAAGCATGCGTTGGTTAAACCTTTACCTAAAATAAAGCAACCTACAGAATTTAAAGATTTACGACCAATCAGCATACTTCCTGCTTTTTCTAAAATTCTTGAACGAATTATTCATAATCAATTAAGTATCTATATTAACGAAAATAAATTTTTACCTACGGTACAATCTGGTTTTAGGAGGGGATACGGTTGTACGACAGCTTTACTGAAGGTCACTGATGATATTCTAGCTGCGACTGATCAGGGAAACGTTACTGTACTTGTCTTATTAGATTACAGCAAGGCATTCGATACCGTTAATCACGACACGTTGATCTCCATTTTAAAATATTTAGGAATTCGAGCTAATGCATTATCCTTAATAAACAGTTACTTAAGCAACAGACTACAAACCGTTAATTTAGAAGGTGCTAATTCTCGTTCATTACAAGTCCGTCAGGGGGTTCCTCAGGGATCAATTTTAGGGCCTTTATTATATTCTATATATACATCAGTTTTCATGAATCAATTAAGGTTTTCTAAGGTTCACATATACGCTGATGACACCCAACTCTATCTTTCGTTTAATCCACTGCAGTGGAAGAAGCTGCGAAGAAGATAAATTCTGACCTCAAATATATTTATGAGGCATCCGTTCAGCATTCACTTAAAATAAATCCTGACAAATCAGCAGTGCTATTGTTTGGTAATAGAAACACTTGTAGCACATTATCTTCCGTAATAAACATACATATTAACAATGTAAACATACCAATTGTCACTAAAGTTGAAAAGTCTTGGGGTATTTCTTGATAATTCATTTCGTTACCGTGATCAATTACTAAATATATTTGTCAAGGATATCAACACTTAAAGCAACTCTATCCTCACAGGTCTTACTTAAATCAACAAATTAAAAAAAGAGTTTGTGAGGCATTTGTCTTATCTCAATTTAATTACTGTTCTCCTGTTTATCATGGAGCGCTTGACAAAGTGACCGCTGAACGAATACAGAAACTCCAAAACGCATGTTTACGATTCATTTACGGTATAAAAAAAATTGATCACATATCACATAAACTTGTAGATGCTGGTTGGCTCACAATGAAAAATCGCAGGATACTGCAATGTCTTACTCTCTATCACCAAATTTTGCTAACTAAAACTCCACCTTATTTATATGATAAAATAAGGTTCGCACCGATGTTCACAATATTTCTACAAGGTTTAGGGGACTTATATCACCACCTTACCATTTGTTAACCTTATATGAGAGATCATTTTCCTTTCAAATTTATATGTTATATAATAAGCTATCCAATATATATAAGACATACAGTCTTAAAACATTTAAAGACAAACTTCGTTTGGAATTGTTTCAGGAGCAGTGTGGAAGCTGAATTGTTTGATTGATTTATTTTTTATTTCTTGTATTTGTGATTTTGATAGCAGTATGATATATGATATGATATCAAATCGTTTTTTTTTCTCTAGGTTAGTCATCGCAGAATTTAGAAATAGGAATTGCTTTTATATTATTTTGTTTTGTTTAAAATACTAAAGGTTTAGGTGGTTAGAACAGGGAGCAATGAACGTTGCTCATCTGAACCTCGCCTTTTGGTTTTCTAACCTACACTTGGCTTTTTGTTTAAAATTTGTATTGGTACCTATATTTGTAAAGTTAGAAAATAAAGTTTATTATTATTATTATTATTATTATTAATATTTTTCGGTAAGGTGTATATCGAATGGGTCTCTGACGGCTGTATGTCCGTATATTATTTCTAAGGGTGTAAATTTAGTTTGGGAATGGATAGTATTATTGTATCCTATTAATGCATATTTAATTACTTGTTTCGGTAGCTCCTTTGGATGTTGGATTCTTATAATTCTGTAGTTTTCTATTAAAGTAGAATGCACTCTTTCAATCATACCGTTGGATTTATGATTTAAAGGGGTCGTTATGTGAATTTTAATTTTATGTAGATTTAAAAGATTTTTAATTGATTCGTTTGTTCTGTTCCTCCGTCCATGGTTATTTTAGTAGGTGCTCCATATTGAGATATGAAGGTGATTAGATTTTCAGCTATTTCTATGCTATTTTTAGATGTTAAATAGTATGCTTGGCAGAATCTCGAAAATGCATCAATTATTGTTAAAAATGCGTTTTGCTCAATTTGAAACGTATCTATATGTAAATGTTCAAATGGGCGGCTTGGCGTGCTTGTAATGTTTAATGATTCTTCATGTGGTTGCCTTTCGTATTTGGCTTTTTTACAAATTAAACAGTTATTAATATAGCGGGTAACTGTGTCTTCCATATTTTCCCAATAGTATTGACGTTTAAGTGCGTTACAGGTAGCTTGAATACCTCGGTGATTTGTTTTCCCTTCGTGATAATTATTTATAATTTCCCTTTGATCTTCTTTGTTGATCACATGTATAACTCTGTTTACGCATTTGTAAAAGTGGCGGTTCTTGATTTTTGAAATGGGTCGTTATAATTTCACAAGTTATTTGATAAAATTCTTCGTTGGGAAATAGGCAATAATAAACTTTGTTAGGTATACAATATTCCTTAAGGAATTGAAATATATTGGTCCTAATATTTTCTTCTCCTATGTAGGCGGTTATTACTTCGTTTTTCCCTTTATGTTCCCTTTTTGCTTTATGTGATTTGCCATGAATAGTGGTAAAGATTATTTGATTGCGTTTCGTGTCTAAGGCGTCTTCACAAATAGGTATGGTAGATGTTGATTCCAATTGCGTATGCATCGTATTTATTGATTGATTGTCTTCTGATATTTCTGGTACAGCTTGAATTTCTTGGTTTGTACTCGAGGGTGTTTCGTTAACATGTTCAATGGAGGTCTCGTTTATTACTTCATTTAATAAGTCTTCTATGGTGGTATCGAAATTAACGATCATTGATTGCGTGTCAATAGGATTCAATTTTACGCGTGATAAGGCGTCATTATTTTCTTCCACGATTTCAACAGGTATAGGGTTCGTTATGGTGGGTGTTATTTCTTGATCACTGGTGTTGATCACTGATGTAGTTGGAAAATTATTTGAAGTCGGAATTTCCAAATATTTATTTAATTTTGTATTTTCAATTACTCCCTCATGAATGTTCCTATTTAGGGGTATGTTTACTAAAAATTCTGATCTTGCTGGTATCGTAATTTTATGATTCAAATCTTGATTGATTATTTCCATTGAATATAATCGGATGTGGGTCTGTGGTGTTTCCAAAAGGCTTTTTTCGAAATTTATTTTTGCTTTTAGTTTCCTTAGCAGATCTATTCCAATGAGTCCGTCGTATTTATTGTCGAAATTAAATAGATGAAATTTATGAGTTAATGGCACTTTGAATATTCATGGTAATTGAATAGTTGCAGTTTCTTGATGAGATGAAATTTGGTGTGCTGTCTGAATTTGGAACGGTTCTTCTACAATTAACTCCGGGAAATATTTATATGCTACTTCTGGTTTGATAAGAGTTCTAGATGCTCCGGTGTCGATTAAAAAGTTTGATTTGAGTTGTGGAATGTAAATACATGGTAACGTTGAATTTTGGTTGTTAACTTCTATAATTTCTCCTGGTGATTGATCATTTATTGGCTGCGCTACGTGTCGTCGTTGTTCTGGGCAGGTAAAGTAAAATCCTGTTCTTCGTAGTAATTATCTTCTTCTTGTTCCTCTTCGTAATAATATTCCTGAATGTTGTCCTCTTTCTCGGGGTCCTCTTGAAAGTGTAACTCTTCCGAAATAAAGTTTCTAGGTTAGTTGGACTGCCTAATGTACGATGTAGCTCTAGGTGTAAACGAATTCTGTGCTGAAGGAATAAATCTATTTGGTGGTTGTATTGTTCTTCTGGTGTTACTCGAACTAGTGTCCATTGATGTTGGTTTTGGTAGATGCCTAACTTCTGTGTTTCTGGGTACAAATACATTTCGTTGTTGAGGCTGCTGCTGCTGTTGCGGTCTCGAATGAATTGGAAAATTATTTCTTTCTATAGGTTGTGGCATTTGATGTGTGTAACTGGGAAATTGGTTAAAATTTCTTGGTGCTGGTTGCCATGCCTGGCTCGGATTGCTTAGCCTTAAATTATACGGTGGAAATGGTTTTTTAATTTGTTTTTTATATTGTTCTGATGAGTCTCGATTTTTGTTGTAATTTACATTTTCCTCTTCTATTAAATATTTAATTGCGATGTCAAGAGTAGTTGGTCCTCTGGCTCGTAAGAAACTTCCCATAGGCTCCTTGAGTCCGGTTAAAAATGCTTTTAGTGTTAAACTGTCGTAAAGCGTCTTTTCGTTGTTCGAACTGCTGCGGCTGGTTCGTTTAATTGCACGTTGGAATACAATAAACTTTTAACTTGCTGGCATTTTTCAAAATACTCCTGCGCTGTGTCGTTTTTCTGCTTTAATAGCATGAAATCCCTTAGCAATGAATCCTCAGATCTCTGGTCCGCAAACGATTGTTGTAATAGCGTTTTTAATGCTATCCAGGTTGGTATTTCACGTCCGCTTGTAATTAACAATGCTCTGCCTGTTAGTTTTGTTCGCAGTGCAGATAATAATAATGTTTGTAGAAAAGCATCTCCTTGTCCCTCAGGAAAGAAATGGGTTATTCTAACTTCGGCGGCTCTCACGTACTCCGATAGTTTGTAAGAAGTGCCATCAAATTCTGGTACTGTCTTGAGGTACTCCAAATGAAATGCTTGTGCCATATATACTGGTACTGCGGGAGGTACTTCTTGAATATTTAAATTTTCGAAAAGCTGGAGAAGCTCGTCGTTTCCTTGCATAAAATTTTAATTTGTTCGCTAATAATTTGCTTATTTGCTACCTAACGTTTAACAGTTCTAAATCTTAAAATTAAACGTCGTTTTATTGCTTCGCAACAAGTGAATGGTGTATTTACTCCCTTTTAGGAAACCAATGCACTTGCTTTAAAGCGGGGCTTGCAATTTTATTATTAGAAATCCTACGCATGCAGTGCTAGCACAGTAAGAGATTAAGTTACTCTATCAGTAAAGCTCACTGGTCTGGCTTACAGCTAACTGCACCTGAATTTGTTTAAGAGTTGCAATGGCTAAAAACGAACACAATTATTAACAACAATTCTCCTGAGAATGTGTTGATAAATCAATTGAATTCTGTTATTAGATGCTTAAAAGTAAAATGATTATTTTAACAACTTTGCTCCGAAATGAGCGGTTATATCTAGCAAAATAAAGCCACTTTTGCACTTGCTAATAAAATTTGTCTTACACTAATATCGTTGTAATTGTACTCATGTTCCTTGAGTACGTGACTGGATCCAGCGATGCTAGTCCGGGGCGTTGTCACCTCGTGCGGGCTCAGCGTACTCGATTTTTGGAGGGCTGGTCCGGCGTTGTAGGGCTCTCTGGGCGATTTTGGGCCTGTTGAGTCCTGGATTGTTGAATAAAGGCTCTGGCTCTCGAATGTGGACGATTCTGGTTCCCCTCTTCGAATTACAGATGTTTTCTTGGTTCGTTGTTCGGATGGCCAATTAAGTGTTGAAACACAAAATTAAAGCGATTTTTGTCTTTAGTTTTTGACCATCCTACCGACTGCGCCAATTATAATTTACGAAACTTGTTAAATCAAAAAAATTAATTTATTCAAGTTACGGAGTTACAAAATGTAGTTTACAATGTGTCTACTAAATGCTAACTGACATAAGAACTGCCTAAGTACAGTGTGCACATGCTTATATAACATTTCTTATCACTAAATATTCTAAGAAGCTTGAAGCTGGGGCTGGGAACTACTTCGTAAGCATTTACCCAACATATCACTTAACATAATCCGCGCAGGTAAATGTTTGTGGAGCCAGTACTGTCAAAGTCAGTTATTAAAGGTAATTATAATAGTACACATCTGACTTTATTCATTACATAACGCTTTAATTATATAAAAAACACTTTACCTCTAACGCAAGAAGTAACTAGAATAACTTCGCAACCTCACTTCCAGTTCAAAATTGTAGTTTTATAACCTCACTTCACTTTTAGCACATGAGCTAAAAATAAACAGGTGATCTCATTTTAAACACGTTAAATTATAAAACGTCACTTTTAGTGAAAAACCTGGCGCTAAAAGACCTACTTTTAGTGGTGGTCGTAAGAAAAGCATATTTTTCGTTAAACATAAAAATCGTTATAACTCTGTGGGCCCAATTAAAAGTGAGAAAAAAAGTTGTCTGGAGCAAAAAAATAACAGACATACTTAGATCTCAAGATACTGATAGTAGTAGATATGGGCCGGTTCTGGGCCACCCCATGTCATTTCTGGACCACTTTGTGGCTGACGCAATATTGCGCAATCTCAACCGCGCCAAACCAAATGTCAAAGGTTATCGGTGTCTGTCAGTCACCAAAAATCTATCTTTCTCTCTTTAACACATAGGGTTCTACAAAAAAAACATCTTTCTCTCTCTAACTCAAGCAAGCCCGGGGGGGGGGGGGGTAAAGCCCCAGTTGCCATATTGTGGGGCCCTCATGTGCAAGTTCGGAAGCGGAGTAAGTTTCAAGGTCACACCAACCCCGAGGGGCAGATCTCCAGCCGCCGGGGCCCGCATGCGTGGTGGGGGGGCCGCATCAGGTTTTTTGTATATTTAAGAATAATTTATTCCAGCGCTGCGGTTAACTGTCAAATTTTGATGAGCGTGGGAACCGGAAGTAAAACCGCAAAGGTGTCATCTTCATTATCTTGAGTGTCATCTTTATAATGCCAAATGTCAAAGTTCATCGGAGTCTGTCAGACTCCGGGGGGCAGAGCTCCATCCGCCGGGGCCCGCATGTTCAAGTTAGAATGTTCAACGTCACATCATATTTTAATAGTACTGGGCATTTTTAGGTTCAACGTCGCATCAGAGTTTTGTATATTTTTAATAAAATGCAAATTTAAGGCTAATCTATTCCTTAATGTAAAAAATAGCGCTGTCAAATTTTGATGAGCGTGGGAACCGGAAGTGAAACTGCAAGGTGTCATCTTCATTATATTGTTATCGTGGAAACCGAGTAAAAGTCACTAGATGCGAATAACATCCCCTGAACCTGAAAACTCGCACATCAGTGTTTTGGGACCCCATGCGCAAGTTAGAAGGAAAGGTTCAAGGTTATTAGATTTTGTATATTTAAATAGAACTAGGCATTTTTAATAAAATGCAAATTTAAGGCCCCTTATCTCGCTGCGCGGAGGAAAGATCATCTTTTGTATATTTCATACTTGCACAGGCGAAAGTATGAATTTCAAGTTCACTGTCATTCCAGTCCAATCGGCTATTTTTTAGTTTAGTTTGTTATTGTTGTTTTGCCTACATACGCTTAGTAATAACTGAAATTAAGTCTCTTCCTTATGCGTGTAAGCCACATTCACATATTTTAAGGTACTAACATTAAAACCAAATCTAATAAGTGTTAAATTTCATTTATATTCTATGCCGGCCAATGTCAGGCACGAACCGGCTTGTCAGCGGCTGATGCAATTAGCGTTTATACTTGCACGGGCGAAAGTATCACTGCCATTCCGGTCCATACAAACATAATTAGTTGCAGGGCCTTTTTCCACTGTGCACCCATATATTAGCTGTTTTATATTTTATAAATGGAACAAGTTTGTTCGCAAATAAGGTTTTTCACCCATATATGGCAAACTAGCTTCATTTTCTCTGCTGCTGGAGGAAATACGTATGCGTAACAATTAAGTAAACGTTTTTCAGCTGTACGCCGGCTATTTTTAAATTTAGTTTGTAATCACTGCGCCATTCACCTACATACGCTTAGTAATAATTTAGGTAGGTTTAAGTGTTAATGTAATTAACCGGTGCGAATCGCCTTCAGCTCTATTTTAATTATCCTTTATGCTTGCACTAATGTCACGGGCGTTATTATAACATAATTACTTGCAGCGCAAATAGAGCATGTACAAAATGCCTTTATATTTGCATATATGTGTCAATAAATTAGCTTTATTTGTTCCCAATTAGGGTTTTTCATGAGCTAGCTTTTGTATTGTAGCATGTAAAGGCTTTTCACCAGTGTGCAATATCTAATTTTAACAATAATTGAAATTATGCCCCAAAAATGACGGCTCTTAACAATTATTATTACGAATGAAAGTAACACTGACGCTCGTTAAAAGTCGCAGCGTATATTTTTATTATTTTAGAACAGCTTTGATAAATGCAGCTTTTACTATGTAAATTAATTGAAAGGCACGAAGGATATTTTCAATGCGGACGTGTGATTTTTAAAAAATAATTCTAGAAAACGCCATTGAAGATTAGTATAAAGACAAACGCCAGCTAGTACTTCGTCAGTCTGTTTGCAGTTTTGAAAACAGTAAACATGTCCAACGAAAATGAAATTGCGCGAGTTAGCGGTGCGGCCGTAGAAGTCATCGAAAAATGCTATAAAATCTTTAAAAACCTACCTTCGGCACGTGATAAAATTTTAAAAAGTTTGACAATTAATGAAAACAATATCCGGCTATTAACAAGATTACTGAAAAGCTGCAAGTCAATTGGCGTCCGCAAGCATGTCGAAACATCAATAGGACATTTGAAAAGGTACCAGGTGCTGCTCAACTTAATTACAAAAACTGGAGCCGGAACATCTGGCGACAAAAATTCCAAATTAAATAAACGAGTAAACTGGCAAAACGTGGAGAGCGCATTTGAGTGTCGACTTGAAACAGGTGTTATAATAAATTTGGTCCATAAAAAAATTGAGGAATTTCTAGAAGATTGCAGCGTATTGTTTAAAAGAAAAATTAAAAATGTCCTTAAAAATAATAGTGTAATTAAAGTTAATACGGTGTTTTGTGCGGAATTTATAAAAGAAACTGCAAATTCGGAAATTTTCCCCACAAAATACTTTAACACTAAAAATCAGCTAATTCTCCAAGAGGACCTGCCAAATTTAAAACAATGGTTTCAAGAACATGTTTCATCAAAAATTCTCAACAAGGTGTCTGTTTTTGAAGAGGGGGAATCTGGATGGGCGCTACACGAGATTTTTTCGCTTTTTGTCAACATCAATAAATGCGAACAACTGTTCCACGGCAACTCCTTTATTCGTTTACCTCCCGAAATTAGCAGAAAGAAGGCAGTTGTAAATATAAAAAATTTAAACGACGAGGCCTGTTTTGCCTGAAGCGTGATGGCGCACCTGTTTCCTGTCGACGATCATTCGAATCGAGTTTCGAGTTATCCACATTATAGACACCATTTGAATTTGGAGGGCATCGAGTTTCCAATGACGCTAAGACAGATTCCGAAATTTGAGAAACAAAACAATGTATCAGTCAATGTGTATGTTCTTAGCGTGAGGGAACAACTTTACTCTACATCGCCAGCCTATTTGACTTCAAACAAGCAAGCCGTTCACATTAACCTCTTAATGATACAAGAATATTATAAAGATGAAAAATACGAAATTAATCAACAATATGGGATGGAACCAGACATGGAAAAAGAAGACGACGAAGACGTGCCGTCTGTGAAGCTGCATTTCTGTCCAGACTGGTGAGTTCGCAACTGTCGAAAAAAAACCATAAGAAATTCATTTGCGATAGATGTCTTCAGTATTTTGGAAGTGAAAATAAACTTGGCGCACATACGGTGGACTGTATAGCAATGAACAAGTGTAAAGTGAATCTTCCCGAGCCCGGCACGTTTTTAGAATTTAAGGATTTTAATTATAAGGAACTTTGTCCTTTTATTGTTTACAGCGACCTCGAGGCCATTCTTAAGGAGGTAAACGACAGCCCGGTGAACAACAGTACAGCCAGGTATCAAGACCATGAGGCGTGTAGCATTGGTTACTATCTGCATTGTACTTTTGATAATTCGTTGAACTATTTTCGAAGCTATTGCGGAGCAGATTGTATTGAATGGTATGTAAAAGAATTGCAAAATATTTCGGGCAATTTAAAACAACATTTCAACCCTTACAAACCAATGCAAATTAGTGAACAACAGAAAAATAAAGCTCTTCTAGCCCCGGTCTGTCATATTTGCGAGCAGGAATTCGTTTTAGGGAATGTGTCAGAAGTGAGAAAACGCGTGCTTGATCATTGCCACATGACTGGAAAATTTAGGGAACCCGCTCATAGTAATTGCAATCTAAATTATAAAACACCTAGAATTATTCCCGTGGTGTTTCATAATTTTAGCGGTTACGATAGTCACTTCTTTGTTAAAACCCTAGTTAAAGCTATACCCGGTAATATAAGCCTGTTGCCGCTAAACAAGGAACTCTATATTTCTTTTACGAAAACTATCGACGGAGATGGTATTAAATTTAAATTTATAGATTTGTTTCGATTTATGAATTCTTCTTTAGAAAAATTGGCATCCTATTTGCAACCGGGTGATTTTAAAATTTTGAGGGAACAAAATTCGCATTTGGATAATTTTAAAATCTCCTTGCTTTCCAAGAAGGGAGTTTATCCTTACGAATATATGACAAATTATGAGAAATTTGAGGAAGAGTCGCTTCCGGCTAAAGAACATTTTTTTAGTAGATTAACAGATTCCGATATAAGCGAAAACGATTATCAGCATGCTCAAACTGTTTGGCAAACATTTCAAATTAAGAATTTAGGCGACTATTCGAACCTGTACCTAAAAACAGACATATTATTATTGGCGGATGTATTTGAAAACTTTAGAAGAAGTTCTTTTGATACATACGGTTTAGATCCGGCTTGATATTACACAACACCCGGTTTCACTTGGGATGCAATGTTAAAGTATACCAAAATTCAATTAGAACTCCTTTCCGATATAAATATGCTTCTTTTTATAGAAAAAGAAATTCGAGGAGGGATTTGTCAATGTATTAGTAGGTATAGTAAAGCAAATAATCACTTTATGAAAAATGGTCAGTTCGACCTTTCTAAAGCCCTTAAGTACCTGATGTATTATGACGTCAACAACTTGTACGGGTGGGGGATGAGTCAGGCCCTTCCATATAAGGGCTTTAGATGGCTCTCTGATTTTGAAGTTAAAAATTTTAATGTTAACGCTATAGCTGACGATGCTTCAAAAGGGTACATACTAGAAGTTGATTTAGAGTATCCGCAAACGTTACATGACCCACACAAAAGTTTACCTTTTTGTTCCGAACACGGCTATCCTCCTGGATCAAAACAAAAAAAATTGCTAACTACTTTATATAACAAGGAAAAATATGTCATACATTATCGTAATTTGAAGCAGTGTTTGGCGGCTGGTTTAAAACTTTTTAGAATTCATCGCGTTTTAACATTCGACCAATCACCCTGGTTAAAACAATACATTGATCTAAATACAAAATTGAGAACCGGCCTGGAACGAGTTTGAAAAAAATCTTTATAAATTAATGAATAACGCTGTTTTTGGCAAGACTATGCAAAATGTGAGAAAACATAAAAACATCAAATTAGTTTCCAGGTGGGACGGCCGTTTCGGAGCTAGGTGTTATATTTTGAAACCAAATTTTCATAGTAGGTCCATATTCGATAAACATATTGTGGCAATTGAACTAAAGAAAACGGAAATTTGGTTTATGAAACCTGTCTACATAGGAATGTGTATTTTAGATTTATCCAAAATTTGCGTTTACGATTTTCATTATAATTATATGATGTCGCGATTCCCCCCCCCCCCCCCCCCCAAATTGCAAGCTTTTATACACAGACATGGACTCGCTAATCTACGAAATTACTTCCGAAAATGTTTACGAGATTATAAAGCAAGATTTACATAAATTTGACACTTCAGATTATCCGGAAAATAATGTATTTGAAATCCCTAGAGTAAACAAGAAAGTGTTAGGTTTGATGAAGGACCAAAATAATGGGGAAATAATGACAGAATTTGTGGGCTTGAAGCGTAAACTTTACAGCCTCAAGGTGGACAGTAACACCAACAAAACCAAAGTAGTAAAAAAAGCAAAAGGTGTAAAGAGTTGTGTGGTAAAAAATACAATCTGATTTGACGATTACTTGAAATGTTTGCAGGACGAAGTCGAAATTTACAGAAATCAAAATTTAATAACATCTACTAAACATAATGTACATAGTGTAAGGCAGACTAAGGTAGCTCTTAGTGCTTTAGATGATAAACGCCATATATTAGAAAATAGAATAGATACCATCCCATGGGGCCATTATTCCATAGAAATGTAAAATAAAACACGTTTATAAAAGTTGTTGTTTTTTATTTACCTTTAATTATACATTTCGGGAGCAGATACATATTACATCACATAGTGTTTGTGTAAATGATAAACATTGGATAAGGCGCAGTAACAAAAAGATTGCGAATGATGCATGCAGGCCGGTTTTGAAGCAGACAGTGCCGGTTGTTCTTCTATCTCGACGATGTGTTTGTTAATGTAATTTCTTAAAAATGTGGCCTTTTCACGTCCTTTTACGTATATTACATCGGCATCTCGAACAAGTCGTTGAAGGATCTTCGGAAACATAAAGGCCGGAGTAAACCCTTCGTTCCAATTAATGCAGTGGTGATTATTTATGAGCCATTTTGCTTCTTTTTGTAAATGTGGCGGCAATGTTGAAAAGGGGAACGGAGCTCTGAAGATATAATGCGAAAAGGCGTCTCCATCGTAAGCAGCTAATTCCTTTGGCGAAAACTTCTTTTCGGATATCTTAAAACCTTGCAAATCTAATATGACAAACATGCCGCTGCTGCTCCTGCTGATTACAATTGTTTAACTGCTTTAGTGAGAGCGTTGTAGGTAAATACTCTGTCGTGCAAAACTAAACAGTACGCAGTTGTATTGGCGGCAACGTTGTTCGCGGTGTCAAATTCTAATCTATGCACTACGGCATTTGCCTGCAGGTAGTCTTTTTGATTAGAACAATCTACAACGATGAGAGGCGCTTTCGATTTGAACTCGTTTGGAGAAAATAGAGGTTCATCGAGTTTATTATAATAAGTATATTGAAATTGAGAATACATTTGATATAGGGTTGCATAATGATTCTTTTGGAAATCTATATTTAAATTATCGTAAGGGCGCCTTTCTGTGTTTAAATAAACTTTGAGATTTTTAATATTGCAATGATCGAATTCGCTCATGTTTTTATCTATTTGACCCTCGCGATTTGTGTGAAAACCCACTATAATGTGCCGCGGAGTTTCCAATTTTGTGCTGGTGGCAATAGCGTGCGAATGTTGAGTAGCTTGATTTACGGCCGAAACTACATGAAGCTGCCAACATCTAAACGTCACCGGGGTGTCGATATTCTGATATATGTATTTAGTGAAAGCTTATTCTTGAGCAAGACCCGCAGTAATATGATGAACTTTCCAATAAATGTTTTCAATTGTGATTTTAATAACGTCGGTATCGTCTGTACTAATTACGGCATCATTGTCGGT
>OW679197.1:33636867-33680354 GCA_940337035.1 Agriotes lineatus | reverse complement strand
AACATTAGAAGTTGCATCAATAATTGGTGCATCATTATCTGCTTTACTAAAGTTTTAAACAACAATTAGTCAGTTATATAATTCGATTTGTTAGGAAATAGAAACACAACTTTGTCATAGCGAAATATAAGAGTTTCTATTTACTCATACTTAAGGGAACATCATATACATCTGAGATGAGTCAATTACATGTTGTTTTGGGGTTAGATATTCTATTGGCAGTTATTATGTCACAAATATTCTTATTATGTAGAAAGATGCAACATTATGATGGCTTATAGGTACGTCAGTTTAATATTGATTTTACATTGAATTGGGCAAAAGCAAAAATTCATTGTTGTTATAATTTTTTTCTAATTAACGGGCTTAATAAAGATTCCCTTTTAGTATTTCTCCCACAATGTTTTATTACACTCGATTTGAAAGATTTGCTGATATTATCTAAGTAGCTATTCTAAGTGGAGGTTTTTTTATCACGCCAGCTTACTCTAGTTTATCTAATCATTATAACTATTTCCATTTTCTCGGCAGGGCGATGCGATTGAATCGTTCGTTTCCCTAGTGTTTAGTAAGAGATTAGTTTTACGAGCATGGCTTTCTGGGGTTTTATTGTTTCTTTCTTGTCCTGCCTGATTCTGGCCTAGAAACACCAGGATTTTCTCCCTATAATACGACTGAGTAAATTAGCGCGAGGATAACACTAGCCAAAGCTGCTGCATATTTTTCTCTGATTGCCAACTTACTTTTGCAGGGAACTGGAAAAACTCAATTGATTAGTAACGATAGAGAAGCACTCGAATCTTGTTGTTTATGCAATGTAAGCACAAAATCTACACCAATATTATGCGAGAAAATTTAATGTCACCGAGAAGTGCTCAATATTGTTACTAAAGCTGTTTACTCATACTGTGCGATCACAAAGTAATAATAAAAATGTGTAAAGTGGCAAAATGAATATGCTATTTTATAATAATGGATGTTGTCAGTTTGCTAATATAATTTTTACGAAACCATGTTGAGATCTGAGATCTCAAGCGAGTATTTCATATTTAGAATGTTTATAAACCAGTATATAGGTTGCTGTGGTTACTACAGTTTAACGTGTGGTTGGATTAATAGCTAGAGATAATGCGGTGACATTAGCAACAAGTCACTTTCTTGACTTAGATTTCCAACAGTGTTCGGCTGTTTCATTCCAATTGAACGTGTTTCAGCATTTTGAATCGATCCTGGGTTTCAGATATGAGATGTATGCTGCGTGTTCAGTTCCTGAAGTAACCTCACTCTCTTCCTATATTTTACCACCTACATTTTGTATTTTTTCAACTAACATATGTTGAACGACTGCATACATACTTTTTCGTCTAGTGTCGTATGCTTTTTTATTTACCTACATTTTTTTACAGTTTTTATGACATTAACTCTTATAACTAAGTTATTGTATTTTTTAAACCAATATTGGTTTGCCTTAGTGCTGCTACTCCATGGAAGGTGGCGGTGATGGCAATCTAAATATTACAGCACGTTGCCGATATTCTCTCTTGGATAGGAAGGAATCATCCTGGAGATAGATTCGATACTATCGTGGGATACCACCCATTGTCTTCCACGACCGCTTTTTGGGCCGAAAAACGCTAAAATGCATATGCTTCCAACGGATTCGAACCTGGCCACCTAGAGGAGCATGAATGAGCATCCCAACGAGCTGAGCCACTGAGCCACATACCTCCTGAGATACTTACAGTCGACCACTATTCTTCTTCGTCCTTCAGGTAACTGGTTGATATTTTTAAAAACTTTTCTCGCTTTTTCTTTTTTAACATTTTCTACCTATACTTTCATGTTTCTGAGATGTTGTGTTAAAGTAATTGAGCGTTGAGTAGGGATCTTACCATAGTTTCGCCTATCGCCACGTCTTCAGTATCTATCGCTGCAGCTGAATTGACTAGACTTATCTAATAATAATAATGTTATCTATATCTTTCGAGGATTGCTTATTTATGGTAATAACAAATATGCGAAGTTTAATTACCATCTCTGACCTTTTTGACTATTGCTTCTACCTGAATATTTATCCATAGAATCTCAACAGAGATGGTGATTGGCTGAAACTACGACATCCCATGAGCTGAAATCTAGAACTCTGCATTCACGTCGATTGCGAAAACGTACCTTCTTATTGCTAAATACCAAAATTACAACGAGACGGGTAATGCTTGCTATTTTTTTACGAATTTGCTAACATCTGTAGGTTTGCATTATCTTTTGGTAACACTTTTAACTGTTTTGAACTTAGCAGCTGGCTTTCTAATATTTATGCACAACTTGTATTTATAATCTACTAGCGACTTCGTACGCGTGAGGTTCGTTATTTGTGTATTAAATAATGACTAATTTTTCCTGTCATCCCATGTCATCCCATCCCATCCCATCCCATCCCCATCCCCGTCCCCGTCCATTTCCCTGTCGATGTCCCTTTTCCCGTCCCCGTTCCATCCCCGTCCCGTCCCGTCCCGCCCCGTTCCCTCCCTAAACTGTCAAACGCGCGAACTGTCAAACGCGCAAAGGTTAAATAGTCGTTTAGTTTTCTTAAATTTTCCAATTTTCTTCTCAATTTCTTAATTTTTCTTTCCGTAAAAACCTTCTAAAAAGTATTAAAAAACTTGAAAAAAAAGATGAATGTAAAAGTCGTTCTCAAGTTATGGAGTGACCAAGGGAAATAGAGATACATTTATATATTGCAGTGGTATTTAGCCCTCTACTCAGCTCTGGTAGCAATGCAAAGAAATTAGAAATAATGTCACTAAAGCACAGAGTTGAGGTAATGCATACAACTGAGAAATTCCGTATAAATTAGCAAATCGTAACCACAATGGCGAAACTTGGCCATTAACATTGAAAGTAATTGAATTAATAGAAAAATATTGAAGCTCAATTTTCATGTATTGGAGTCAGTAAAATAATTTAAAACATAATATAAAAGGTTTGGGCAATGTAGAAACCGAACCTAAATTTGTCAAACTGGAACAATAGTTCAAAATATGCACAGCTTAAAATGAAGCGTTAGGTATTAAAATAATAATTACATAAAGACGTGTGTTATGAGCTTTTTAAAATAAGGTAAGAGAAGAGAATAAATGAATGGATCATGGTGCAATAGAGCACAATCCAGAAGAAAATTCTGAAATAGAACATGCAACCAAGATTAATATAAAAGTTGGGAAAAGGACACATTAATTAATTAATGAAGAAAATCACACATTAAGAGGAAATGAATATAATAAAATGAAGTGAGTGGCGCTAAGAGACGTTTTTAAAGAAGAATTTGAAAAACATTTATTTTAGTTGTTAGAAATTTCACAAAATGTATTGTAAAATTTGAATTTAGTGTTGGAACTTGTTAATTTGTTCCCAGTTTATATCCTGGCAATTCGAATTTAGATGCTTTATTGTTTATAAGAAGCTTGGGGAACAAACAATTGAAATAAAATTATTCTTGACATGCCAGTTTTTGCTCTACTAATTTATTAAGTTTTCTCATAGTAAACATAAAAATATTGAGTTTAAAATATCACCAGTGTGTAGAGAAATTTGTGCGGCATCAGAGAGAGTAAAGGTGGCGGTTTCTACGATATAAAATTAATTTTTGTCGCCCACCTCCTCCGATTCCAAAGGCAGTCGTCCCAGCATCCCGAGCAAGTGTTCTGCGGCTTTCCAGAGGCTGATATAGGGTACCAGCAGGTCCGGCCGAGGTCTACAAGACTCCGCACATCCGTCTCAGCATCCAGGGGCTCAACAAACAGCGCATGCACCATAGAAGAGGTCTCCGAGGCAGCATCCGAAAGAAAGTAAGGATAGTGCATTTGCCAAAATTAACCGGCGCAAAAAGCAGGGAAAGTGATACCTTACCTAAAACACGAGCTGCGGAACCGAAATCCAGCTATTGTTCCTGTCCATGGGCAGCTACGTCTTCAGTATTTCCATTTTAAGTCCAAATTTTGAGGTTAAGAATAACAATTGCATGGAAGCGTCCTTTTGGAACAAGTTAATCGCAGGTTTAGCCTGGAAAACAAAAGAGCTTAGTGACGCCGATTGAAGGCTCAAAATTAAAAACTTACCTGATCAAATTGCTCATTAGTCAGTTTATCTGCACCGGCGCAGTACGGTTCGAATTGAATTTCAAATCACTTTTGCAGTGGCGTCCGAGCCAGTTTTTAAAATTCGATTGAAATTAGGAACCCAAGACCTGAGATTTTGATTTTCATGTGTACTTTATCTGAGCTAGCAATTTATTATTAACAGATGGATGCATTATCAATATAGGGCAAACTACTATAGCGAATATTATAAATCGGCGAACCCAAAAATTAATCAGTCGAAGTTTGATTTTTTCAAAATTAAAAATAATTTGTGTGGTGGACTTTTGATTGAATTTATTTATCAATCATATCACAACAATATCTCATAAGCCATTGCAATATATTGTTGAGGCCTCACTTGATTGTATATGCCTAACTATTTATTTTATATATCAGTACCTACACAATGCAATGTCTTTGATTATTATAATTATTTTCAAAGTTTTATAAATAGCAAAAGCACCTTGAGACTCTTATTAGGGAATGGTTCGATAATCTAGTAGTTTGTTAATTGAAATTTTATTTTTATGATGACTTTTGATTGTGTGCTGGCACTAACTGCCACCTTGCACGTCAAACAATGCTTTGATACTAATCTCAATTAAATATGACAAATATTCGTTCTACTCATATGTAACTGACTCAATGCCCTAAGGTAAGTACTTGATTATATTAATTACACCCTTTTAATTGTCTTTTATTTAATATAGATTCAATAGGATAACTAAAAACCCACCTGAACAACTTTCACTTTTGCTTCTTGTATGTCACGTCCTAATACAACACTCCTCCTGACGTCTACAGCCTGGATCCTCTAGCTAGTCCTGTCTTGATGTTCTGCTTACTAACAAGCAGCTGTATACCTGTCAAACCTTCGGCTGCCAACACGAAAGGTCCCGGTCCAACTCAGCAAAACCACTGTCACCTTCCAGACGTCCCTTCTGCTCCAACGACTCCAAGGAAAGTTTGCTGTCCTAGATGATCCTTGATTAATATTCTTCTTTTATAGCTCCGACTTTGGCAATCTCTGTCGTAAGTAACCAACAGAATCATCAGTGTCCTGAAGTGCCTCTGCTATCCTCTGTAGTCAATTCCTCACGTCCTCAATATTCCATTAATATAACCCGCAATGTCTAACTTTTTACTAATGTAACTTCTTATAACTTGTATTAATGAAATTAAATAACTCTATCCAAATCTAATTCTCTTCCTGTTGCTTCTACTTGCTTGTATCTAGTTGAATAACTTTCTGATAATCTTCAATAACTGCATCTTTATAACTAATAATCTTCTTTTATATTTCCATTTATATTTCACACATCAATTTAGTAATAACCCTTTTTTAAATGCAATTTATTACCTTACACAAACAATTTGGGGCAAATTTCTATATTTTCATTGTACTCGAAAATTCATACAAAATTACATATTATGTTTTATTAGTTGTTGATTTTCTAATAATGGTAACAAAAACTGCTTAGCTTCTAAGTTACAATTATTTATGCCCTCTACAAATTAAAATAATTTGAGTTCTACCTACTCATGTTATTATTTCAATAGAAATTATATTTGCCATATGCGCATATATTTATGTTATACCTTTTAAAACCATTAAAGAATACTCAAGTGCTATACTTATCATCTTAGTTTGCATTAAAATTAAATTCCATTAATAACTTTCAATTTAACAGGCAATTCTTTTATAAATTTTTCTTATTTGATTAGATTGATATACCAAATTTTATATTTAAATTACTCTTTAACATAGATTTCCTTTATGTACCATAGCAATATATAGATAATTTTCACTGGAGTGAGATTAGCTGCACCCATGTAGGTCAGTAAGTTCATTGACACTGAAATTATTTTTGTAAGGGAAAGCTGCTGCTACTAAAACGATTTGTTGAAAGTTACAATACTTATAATTTGTTAAGGTACTACGTCGGTAAATCCACGATGATGCCACGTAGTGTTTTTTACTAATCATTTGTTTATCTTGTTCGTACTAGTTAAGGCCAATGCTATAGTTAAGATAAACCTTATGTAGGTACCTATAAATTGCAAACACACTTTTTTTGCATTTTCTTTAGCTACATTTTTAACCAGTTCAACAGTATGTTGGATTTAATAATAATAATAATAATAAATTATCTTTATTTTTAAAGTTGACGAAGTTCAGCTAAGGCCTTTCTTCCGCTTAACCAACTAAGAATATAATGTTATTACACCAAATAAATTTAACATGTGTCACACAAAGATATAAGCATATAAACTAAAATTCTAAATTAGAGTAAACAATAATCAGTAACCCATATGTCATGTAAATACTCAAGAAACGCATATGTTAAAAACAAATCAGTTAAGGAAAAAATTAATTTTTGATAAGGCTGTAGTTAATGATTCAAAAGATATTTATGTAAATGGTTTTTGAATTTTATCATTGAGTATTGTTTTATTTCATGTGGAATGCCATTGTAAGCGGTTACAGCATTGTACACAAAGGATCGCCGAAACACAGCTGTAGAATGTTGTGGAATATTTAAACCTGAACAACGTAAGGCTAACCCATGCAAATGTGTCCTTGTTAGTAGTTTATCAAACAGATAACTAGGATTTTGTTTTAGTAATATGGAGTGTTTATTTTTAAAGCAAAACGAATACAACTATTTTGTAAAATTTTTATTCTGTTTTTAGTTTCAACATTAATACAGAGATCATAGACTACATCACAGTAATCAAACAATGATAAAATAAGAGCCTCTGATAATATCAATATTTAATCCTTTGACAGCAAGCTTTTTTAAGAATATTACATTTTCAATGTTGTAATACTTTATTAATATGCGTTTTAAATCTCAGATTTGTGTCAATTACTAATTCCTACATTCGGCAAGAACGGGCAATAATTTTCCATTGATTTTCATCTGAAAGTTTTGATCTTTGTTTTTGCCAAATAAAAGTACAAACAATTTCTTTGTATTGATTTTTAATTGGAATTTTGTTGAAAAATTAAATATAGAGCCTAAGTCACTGTTTAAGTTATTAAATTATATTATCATCAGCATGAGAAAAAGAAAAAAGAAGCTGCGTATCATCAGCATAGCAGTGCATATCCACAAACTTAGTTTTTTCGCAAAGGTCAGCGGTAGGTATATATATACAAAACAATAACGGTCCCCTGAGGTACGGCCTTAACCACAGCAAGGGATGCCCATACTTTGGCATCTAATGTTACACTGTGTGTTCTACTGCTAAATATATTTTTATAAATTTAATAGAATTTTGATCAAAATTATGATATACCAGCTTAGCACAAAGGATCTCATGATTAATAGTAGCCTTACTGTAATCAACTAAAACCAAGATTGAAGTTTTTCCTTTATCACATGTGTTAATAATTTCATCAGTTACGCATTAATTTTTATTACATTTCAGTTTTGTTGTGTGGTGCTGTTGTTGTTACTAATCCAGTACGTCTAGGTTTACGTGTTTACTTAAACTTTTTGTTACAAGTGAAATTAAAGCTACGACGCTGGGCGTGAATTTGTTACATGTGAAGTTGTATTTACGACATAAAACAGGGCGCGACCTTAGTTTGATAATCGTAAGACGAAAAATTAGTACAATGCTGGAGTAATTTGCTCTGTAACGAAGGTTGCCAGCTTAGCTCGCAGGGAAGATCAAGGTTCAATTCGGCACTCGTTAAGTAGGGCGATGACCTAATGAATTAGCTAGATGTTAATAGATTTGGCTGCCACCGGCTTCAAATTCAAATTTCTTTAAAAGAAAAGAATTGTTTCTGCAGATGGAAGTAAGGTTAGTTAGGCTAGCTGACAGCGTTTGGGTCCGACGAGTGCAGCCCTTTACATAAATAACACAAGAAGGTCGCAGGCAAAAACCACCAAATAGAAGCAAGGGCTATTTTAATCTAATTATATTGAATTTAAACAAAAGATGTGCAAGTACACTAAACACATCTGAATTAAGAAATTATTGTCTTTATATCTATATCACGCCATAAGATTTTTCACAGACTGCTAAACGCAATTACCCACTGTCATCAAATATCTAAATTTAGGTTACTTATTGCTCGACAAGGACATTTGTAAATCACTGTCAGCGCTAAGCGGTGTCTTCAAACCGCGCCAATATTTAATTACCTTCAAAAGAACTTTTTACAGTCAAGACAGGATAATCATTTAAATACTATAGTACCATACTTCATAGAAATTTTAGCGGCTTCTCACTTACTGACAGAGGTCCGTAGAGCGAGCGAGCTGGTTGCACCTGTAATTCGCAGTCAGCAACTTCCAACTTCTGCGAAGCGACTCTAAGAATATCAGATAGTGTTGACAAGGGGGAAACGCTATTGAAATTCTCAATACGAGTACAGAAAGCGTGCAATTATGAATTGAGAGTTCCGGCAAAAGCATTTCTTTAACGAAGTTTTTCTCACTGGGTGCCTTGGTAATTCCACATTAAAATGCGATTTGAAAACTTATAGTCGAATGCAGGCTTTCACGACCGTTCTCCATAATGGTAGCTTCTTCCGGGTTATGCCGTAGTCGTCGATTTGAACTTGACGTTTCGCTGCTCATGCTGTCAGCTTCTTCAGAAGTTCAAATCGACGACAACGGCATAACCCGGAAGAACCTAGCATTGAAGACGTGTGTTTCGATTTGGAATCTACGGCCACAGCGTAACCCACACATGTCATCCCGACACAAGACTATCTACCTAATTATTTTGATAAGGTGCTGGCTTAGACACCAAGGTATTTTTGCCAACTACATAAATTGTTGTGACGGGAAATAAGCATATGACTTAATAAGTCGCAAATGCCACGAATTCCACCCCAAACGCAAGTTAGCGTTTTGAGTCGCAAAACTTATATTTCAGATGCTCTTGTAAACTGTTTACTACTTGTTACATTCTGTCTGCCGCAACATGAAAGAATAAGAGTAGTATCGATCAGCCGACTGCCTTCGGTTGGCTTTCTTTAACCGCGTTTAATTAGTAAGATCCAGCAGGGAGTATATCGATTGACTTTTGGAAATTTCTTGGCCAAAATGCTGATTTCGCTGTTATGTACGTATGTCTATTCATGATTATTAATCAAATTTAAGATGACGTTAATGGTTGCTTGGCGATTTCAAGGTGTCAAGAATTTGACGGAAGAAAAATGGATAGTTGAATTTTAAAACAACAGTTGTATAGTAACTCTTTACCTTGTTCAAACTAAATACTTCTTTTTCCCCAAAATCAATATACCGAAATAACCAGAATTCGAAAAGTATGCATTTTAAATAATAGAAATTGAAACTGTATGACTACTAATATATTATTATCACCAACTGCAAATGCTGTTTGTTGCAAATAATAAAATATGACTCTTATTCTTCAAACTACGACAACGGTAACTTACAATTTCTCACATATATTTTATTAAAAAAAGCTTCCGAAGGAATAAAATTTATTGCATACATTAATTAATGTTCTATAGACATCTTCTGTGCATTAAAAGAAATAATTGTGGCAAGTGGTAGTTGTTACTTAAATGGTCATGGTAACATTATTCTGAATGCGAGGTGGTACTAGTGACCTTAAAGAATTATCATACTCTCTACCTGTGTGGTGTCACCACGCTAAATTGTATGAATAGGTTAGGGAATGATGTATTCCGCTTGGTACAATCGCATAGAAAACAAGCACCGATAGGTTGATGACAGTCTCATAACATCGCGTTTCAAGGTCCCAGTGGAAACATAGTCAAAATTTTGGTCCGCAAAAGGCGTCTAATTTCTTATATAACATACAGCATATTCTGAGTGACAACAGTTCAAAACATGTACTTCTTAACTGATATACATATTCAACTTAGCTTGGAATCCAGTAATCTGGCCGGCGTCGGCAAACGTTATGAAAGCAAAATGCAGGTGTTATCGCCCTGGGCTAATGCGAGAAATTATTGATAACGATAGACGGTTGACATAATAGTAGAACCCTATGGTGGTTACAATAATTTCTTGAATATGAATAACATATATTTTTACTAATAAACCACCTGTATTGTACGAAGATTCAACGCATAAGAGACCTGACAATTTGTCACTTATGAGTATTACAAAACATACACGAGGAGGTTCGAATAAATAGAATATAATGTATGGTAGCATGCGGGTCGTATATCGAAAACTTGTAAATAGCAAGAAAATAACGTTGTCGGTGTTGATTCTCACAGTAATAATAAGAACTCCCATGCATAGTTCCTAAGTGTGATAATGGCAGAAACATGTTTCAAGCTTATACGTATATTGACTTGAAATATGTGGTATCGTCGAAAATACAACTTTCATTTATTACGGCAAGTGTTAGCTTCAATAAAATGTCACAGTTGTATGCGTTCCTTTGAGGAGCACTATGTAGTTCTTGGGTTTTATAAAAGGATCCATACTATTGTTTCTAAGTTTCTGTGGCGGTTCATTTCGAAACATTAAAATTACTTGTGTCTGACTTAAGCAATACGATTACACACGAAAGCATACTAGAAAGATGCCTGAGAAGTATAATTTTATTCTTAGATTCTACGTTTCTTAAAGTCACGGCTAAACTTATCTACCTACCGTATAACTCGTTCTAGATAAACAGACGTTTGTCCCTGTTAGTGCTGAGTTGGCAGTATAATAAACGCTGAAGTAGTTTCGAGAAAATAGCCGTTTGCATTACTCAAAGCCTAGATTACTGTAAAGTGCAGTAGTAATTGCATTTTCTACCTAGAAATATAAAAGCTAGACACGTGTAATGCACTCTGACGTTATTTCTTAAAATGCAAGAAAAGAGACCACGAACAATTGGAAAATGCAGCCAGATTGTTAGGAACACAAAAGGAGAGGTTTGTGAAAGGCCCTACAATAACTGATTTCGTTTTGTAAGCATTATAGAAGAATTGCGTACCTCTTTGAGTAGGTCCGTCGTAACTTCCAACAAAAAGGCTAAATCACTTATGGGGCAAATTCTGGATTCAAGCAAGTTTTGCTTGGGTTTGACTCTTTACGAACTGTCAGGCTGCTTTGCCGGTAGGAATATATTTGCCAAACTCACTTTATCGCCATAAATATGTAACGACCGTATTTTAAGTTAATTTCTACTAGATCGCTAAGTGACGAAACTGCATTCGAAACCGAAAGCGTCGTTCGCGAGCAGTGGCGTAACCGTGATTTTGTATAAGCAAGTATATAATTGCATTGAAGTTTTGGAAAATGGTAAGATTTATACTAACATTGAAGTTAAAAGTATAGAAAAACAAAATAAACTGTTTTATTTAAAATTCTGAATTGACATATGTACGTAGAAATTGTAATGCAAAATTTTGATTTTAGGAGTGGAACACCATGTCTCGTATGTATCGCTAAAGGCGCCCCCCACAATTCTCATGCCTTACAAAAGATAGCATGCGATGGTAACCGCGGGTATAGGAAAATAACAAACTGGAAATAAGTTCAAGTAGCAATGCTTTATTGTAAAAGAAATAATCGTTCGCAGACAAAGGTCTACATAATCCGTAGGTATCGATAGGTCGAATAAAAGTATAGACCAGAAGTAAATTCAAGTAACGAAGGTTTAGTTAAAATACACAGCAAAGCACAAATAGAGATTCGAGCAAATCACGTTACAAAATTGAAACATCACTGGTGAAACGCAAAACGCAAAGTACATATTAATAACAGCAATATACAATTGGCACTACACAAATAACTTTAGGTTCGTTAATGCAAAATACCCTAAAATGTTAATGTTACAATAAGTCTATATGCCACATGCGTAACGTAAAAATAGTAAAATATTGTATCATTAATTAAATGTTATTGTCAATATCAAATTATTAAATGAGGTAGTATACGGTTTAAATAAGCAAACACAAGATTTGTCGGCTAAATCTGATGAACGATGATAAACCTAATTAGAATAAGCTCCTCAATCACTCAAAAAAGTTAAGTCACTAAATCTAATTCGTGGACGCAAACTTATCACAACGGCCTTTAGATGACAAAGCGCATTAGAAAACTCAAAGTCAAGTTTCGTCAAACAACAAATGTCCTTGCTCAACGACATGAACTTGAAGACGAAACGAGTCCCGTATACTTCTTTAAAAAATAATTGTACATTCGAATAAGTTGCAAAGTTAATTAATATATTGGAGTAATAGCGGGCAGCAGAGGTGGTTGACTATAAGCAATGAATTACGTTCGATTATTTTGATACTTGTTGAAACATTCAAGAAGAATGGGAAAATATTAAGAGATGGCGTAGTATACGAAGTTCGACAGTAATGCGAGACTGTGTGCATGCGCCTTGCTTGTCGAATTGCTTAATTTGGCTTTGGAGGGGATCACGAGATCTTGACCATGGTATGTGCAGCACATTATACTATAAGTTCAAGTGTATCTCTATTAGTTGTTACATACGAATCCTTTGAGGTATACAAGATTTGGTGGAGTCTAGGAAAAAGTTGAGTTTTAAATATGAACAACATGTTAATTTGAAGTTTCTGGTATAATTGAAAATGACTTCCACTGAATGTTTCCGTACGTTAAGTGATAAGGATCAAAATCGTTTCACGAATCATCGTGTTTAATAGAAAGGGCGTCAATCATCATTCATCTAAAATAAAGGGTGTTCTTTTAGAGTGGGAGAACTTTAAATTGAAATAAAACACAGAAAAATGTTTTTAATATCCATGAAATTGGCTTTATTTGAAAGATAATTTTATGGTATTTATGTTTGAATATGATTTCGGGCATGTGACCGTCGCGGCTGGCGTGTACATGACGTAATCTGGAGGTCCAATTTTCACACACTTTTCGCAGTAAATCAGGCTGTATTTCGGCAATAACGCGTCGAATGTTGGCTTCCAAGTGCTCAATTGTTTCCGGTTTATCGACGTAGACATGCGACTTTACATATCCCCAAAGAAAATAGTCTAACGGCGTCAAATTGCAATTTCTCGATTATCTGTTACTCAAAAAAATAAAGTACTGAAGTAGCCTTAACTCGAATCAGTTAATATCAAATATAAAAAACACAAATTACAAATTATAACCTTTATTAATAAAAAATAGGTATAGGTATGTGATTAAATTAAAAATTATAAAAACCAAATACTATATGTTTTTAATATGATATGTTATGTGCTATTTCACGGACATAATCATATATATTTCTGTCATGTCTATAATTATTCAGTAATCTTAGAAGCCTCTGTGCACTATCACGATATATTGTTCGACTTATGGTGTGTTGTTGACCGCTGACATATTGTTCTATCCGTAATTCGTTTAAACTCTGCTCCCTCTTTAATGCCGAAATAAATTTCCAGATGTTAAGACCACATAAATTCGAGAATAACATTTTCGAGAAATTGCGGTTCGAGGCAGAATACCCCTACATCAATGAAATCAAATATGAAATTTAAATGCTAAATATCCCCTTACAAATCATTTTAAAGCACACTCACTGCCATATCCTTCCATAGAAAAGGAAAGCCCTAAGTTCAACCTACAGCAGTATCAAAAAGAAAATACGACACCAAATACAACATCGTTCGGAGTCGTTTCAAAGAAATTCAGAAAAAAAAGAAAACAATCAGAAATTCCGGGTTCACCAACTAACCAGCAATTTTTCCGTCGAAACATATATTATCCAAAAAGCTGTGCAGAATATACAAACAACACCCCCGCAACACTAAATAAATTTTATCAATTGCACAGACCCACTTAGAGTTATACAAGTTATACAAAATACGTATGTACTCATCCAACCTGCTTATGGACGCATTACAAGAAGACATACGTGAAACACATCCAATCATAAAAATATCATATTCATGGTGATTCCCTCTCATATTCGAATAACCGGAAACGAAAAGGCCGATATCGCAGCCAAAGAAGCAGCTTTATTTCCCAAAGACAGCATATCATACCAATACCATGGCCGAGCGTCAAAACTTATATTAAGCAGATCACCGAAAGAGCCGAGAGAAATTAAAGAAGAAACTTCTGCATGGTTAACTCATCAAACAGAAAACACAAATTGTAATAACCATACTACAAATTGAACACTTACAAGCCACACACAAACTCGTCCTACAGATTCGGAAATTTGTTATACCTGCCCTATAGCTATTACAGTGAAACACATAATCACTAATTATAATCAATGTAGTACCCAAAAGCAAAACTACAACATACCAGTAGTCTAAAAAATCCCTAGCGATCAATTTCTTAACAAACACCATAAACTTCTTAAAAGGAAAGTATAACATAAAATATAGAATAAACAAAACTAACAATTTCATAACACACAAAACACAAACAGAATACATATACAAATGAACATTTGGGTCCCGGGTGGTGCAGCTTGAACAAGCGTCCACGTTCGATCAGTAGAGTTAAGCAACTCTCTTTCTAATCAGAACTTGGATGGGAGTTCCACGGCCTCTCTCGGCTCCTCGTGGTACGGCTGCCACGGAAATAGTTGGTCCCGGATGTCATAATAACATCATGACAGTCGTTAGTGGGGTTGGAAGTCCCCATAAAATGTACATCGACGCCTATAATTAGCCTAACGAATATTGGCCGAGTACGAATTAAATAAATAAATAAATAAATAAATAAATAAGTAAATAAATAAATAACTAAATAAATAAATAAATAAATAATAAAATGTAACTAACAATATCATAACATGTAAAAACTATTGTAACTGAGCACTAATAACTGTGACAGTTTCCGGGCTCATAAATATAAAAGGAAATGTTATATGTTATGTTTTCTAAAAAGAAAGTGCTGAGGTAGTACACATGCTTTACTAATTCTATAATTCTAAAAAATTCGTGTATTTGCCAAGACAGTATAGCGAATTCGCATATGATTTAAACATTGCTCTTTAAAAGATATGCTCATACCAAATATTACTTATGAAGATGTTCTATTCTGCTCGGACGGTAAAAATGCCAAATACTTTAACATAAGATGCAAGTATTATAGTTATACCTAGTATTGTAACCTTTGCTCACCTATGTACTTTTTATGTTACTCGATGAAATGTAATTGCATGATATCGTCGTACTATTCAAGTAATATGTTGCTATGTTATTGTACCTGCAAGCAGTTCTGTTTGATGTTCAGTTATATTTTAAGATGATTAAATAAATAGAATAACAGAATTGGTTAATCGTTAAAAATATTAAAACTGTTAAGTACAAAAAAATTGTATAATTAAATAATGATTTATGTCACGATAAGAGTTAAATAGGTTTTAGGTGAACATGAACAACTTAAATTTGGAGCAGATGCATTTGCGGCATTAGTAATTAAAATGACATGTATGCAAATTTAGTATAATTAAGCAGAGTTTTACTATAAAATGAATCACTGTAGAAAATACTGTTACGATTTTTCTGCACTCCTTGTAGCTCCGCAATGCTGGTTTTTGCGCCTTCAACAATTTGCGATTTATGTGGCTCGTGTTATCGTTATGTACACGCTTTCCTTGCCTTAGCTTGACCGCGAGGCGGCTGGAATGCCCCGATGTTCGCATTATTTTGTTTGAGCCCGTCCCTTTCGTTGGGCGTCCTGCCGCTGTACGAGAGCCTCGCTGCCAAGCGGCGTATTTCGTATTTTGGACATTTTGTTGGAGAGATTATTTGACCCCGTGCTGCATCTAACCTTCGATGTCCGATTGCCCAGTTTATCCAGGGTTAGTTCCGCTTTATATTGTTTTTCGTTTAGCAAAGGTTTGCATGCATTTATTTTGGATTTCGTTTTTCTTTAGCAAGCCGTTTCGGGCAAAGCAGTTGCCAGTGACCAGTTTTGGGCCATTAGTTCCGAATTTGAAAAGCAGTTTTGGGCCATTAGTTCAGAGTTTGGAAACCAACCGTTGCCTCCGCTATCTTCTGTGTGCGACCTTGCCTTGCTACTCTTCGATTTCCAAATTCCTCAGTCCGCCTGGATGCTCGATCAGCATTTTGGAAAGTGGTCGACGGAAGCCGCTATCAGATTTTATTCTAAACTATTTTAGTGCAGCCGCATTTCGGCTTGCGTAACTTAAGTATTGATTTTCCCGAAGCATTGTGAGAAGGCGAGTAAGGACCGCTCAGCAGCTTTTAATTCGTTGTGCAGTTACCTTTAAATTATTGTTCAATTATGTAAGACTTTTGTAACTGTATTGTATTATCAATTGTATTCATTATTGGCATTCCTAAGATTGCCCAGTATTGGATATTCCGGCATTTAGTAGAGCACTCGCAATTTTGGAAGTTCACTACGAGCGCTTGAGTAAGCTTGTAGATTAAATGATTTGTCGATTGTACTGTAATATTTAAATGCTAATTATATTGTGATATTTAATTGTGGTTATTACTATTTGTTACTGCTACCGATTATCTTTTGACGCTTTCTTTCAGGAGATTTGGACTGCTGGAATTTACGAATTATCGTTGTATACCTGAGCACATTTGTCGTTACTGTCAAAATTCGTTGGCGCTCTACCGGTCTTATGTAATTAATTTATTTGGAGAACTCAAAGTACCGCACGACCGTCTTCGGCGAAGTTAGTCGCGGTCGGCAAATGTGCTTAAGCAGTTTAGGGTTTTTGGTTTCTTGAGAGACTAGACAACGAATAAATTTTGTTACCTTTCAATGTTAACAATATACAAAGGAATAGTGAATTAGGTAAGTATAAAAGCACGCCAAAATTTAATTAGGTAATTAGTGGTTGAGGAATCTGACCCACGCCCTCGACTAGGTCAGAGTGACACAAGGCGAATAGAGATGCATTGCCGGAATCCCAAATTGTCTACGTTTACATATGTCGACTGCACAAGGCAAAGGATTTCCCCATTCCCCTGATACAATAGGATTGTCCAGCTCGGGCACGAGCTATTACTTTTGCCTCGCAAAGAAACCCCATTTACTCGTTACGGGTTCACTATTCATTCTTTGCCGGGCAAGCGTTTGCTCTCACTTTTCTTTGGTCAATGACGCAAAAGGGTAGATGCAAGTCCCGCTGTGTTGATACTGTCGTCCGACGTTTTATGTAAGTTAGCTTTTGTAACGCTCGCTTAGTGCGATTTACATTAATCAGCTTTGACGTTTCGTAACAGCACGCACACAATTGATTTTGACACTGTTTCTCTCAAATCGTCGCACCCTGAATTTCACCTTTATTAGTGTTATCGACGGAATTTTTACGATCCTAATTGCAAAGGAAAATTCCTGAAGTTGTCAGGCAATATGGCACTGCTCCGATGCACCGTAAACATATTCATAAAGCGCATGTCAGTATTAACAGGATTCACAAAAAGAATGTGAAATTCATAAATGATACAAAAACAAGAGGTAAGCACATGAAGTGCGAAATTATGAATTGCGAACTGAAAGTAAGAAGGTTCAAATGTGTTGAAGGGAAGTGTCAAAATGTAAAGCAAGAATTTGTTTTTGGGCTCCAACAAGTCAAATTTCATGTTGGGGTTTAAAAATTTATATTTTAAATAATAAAACTTATTTGTATTTACTTGAAGTTTATGTGGTAAATTTAGAAAACAGAAATGTGATTTGGATAAATACCCTGAAAGATAGTTTTTAAGTGAATGCGATTCGCGGCCTTCGAGAAGCAGCTCGGGGGCAGATATATAGTGCTCGCAGCCATTGTGAAGGAGTAAGCTGAACTGTTACTGGCTTTCTGTATATCGAGGTTGGATTTACATGGAAGAGGATGCCAAGCAGCGGAATAATAGTGCTGATGCAGCCGGTTTAGTTAAGCGAAAAAGTCGCAGCCCTTTGCCATACCTAGCTGCAAAGGGTGCAAAACTGCAGTCCAGAAATAACGAGCTGTGCCGACCATAGCGTAGAAGGCAGACAATTGGGGAATGTTTGCTGCTGCCGTTGCCGTGGAGAGAGCATACCAGATATTTGGAAAGCATCCTTCTACACATGCGAAATAAATAAAAGAATTATAGGTTACCTGAATGAATAAGTATTGTAATTGATTGTTTGACTTTATCTTCAATTGCATTATACGTTTTCATGAAGTAAACAGAAGGGCCATTCGAAAATGAGAAATGAAATAACTACAAAGAAGACACCAAGAATAAAGTTACAGAAGAAGCACAAGAAAACTAGAGATGGATTGGTGTAGCTAAAAACATTTTAAAATATTTGAGATTACAGAAACCTTAGCATTTATTCTCTATATATTGTCATGTCCTTTCTTAGGGTTTAATATACAATTGACTCTAATTATATGAAGTTTTGTAAAGTGCCCGGCTAATATTTTTCCTCTAACTTTATAATAATTATTATTAATTGACTCTATCTACAGGGTTAGGTAGCTACAACCGAATTAAAGTGCTACTAATATGCTATTATTAATTATCTAAAGTTTTTGTAAAGATTTAAACGTACGCAGTCTGTATGCTGCGATTTTAAGTAATGGGATTTTATAAATGTGGTAGTTATACCTGATGGGACCTTGAATATTTCAAGATGGTTCTCTGGTCTTGACAGTACATCAAAACAGCTCCGAAATTTTATTTAAATAGTTGATGCCATGCAGTAAACGCTGTTGCTATGCGATAATAATTGAACGTAAGTACACCGCGTTACAAAATAAAACACTTCTACCCACGCCACTACCGAAAATGAAGCGCAAACCGACGCCACGAGCACTATCACAAATGTACACCCTTTTACATGGCAAATCTGATTTTTGTATGCCTTCTTCGATTAATCGCGGCTATCTGCACCCTCTCTGGAACTCCCACAATGCTCTGGACAAGCCGTCGTTGCCGGGTTGCTGATAGCAAGGCACAAATGTGCACTCGAACCCACCTGGATGTCGGCTGTAACCTCGATGACTTTTTGGATCGATTGAAGCTGGGGGGGGGGGGGGCTTGAATGTAGGGCTCCGCTGTACTACACGTATGGTGCTTGGTGATACACTTATAAACTGGCTGGAACTTCGTAGAATCACTTCTAAATACTCTGCCTTGCACTGAACTAAATTGATGCCTTGTATCTACCTGTGCGGAAGCTCAATACAAACTTCAACAAATCATCCAGGACACGCTCTCTTAATAAAACACAACTTCTAGTCAACTTGGGTATTTAATAGGACATCAAATCACTTATATTGGGGGAGTTTGCAAAAACACAACTGACTCTCTTGTCTGGTTTACAGTTTTTGTTTTAGTTGCATGAAATGTCAACCCTACTCTGATTTTAATTTGTTTTTACACAAGAATAAAGCTATATCGTACTATTAATTATTTACAAGGCCTACGCAATTTTATAACAAATCTGAACTTTAAATTATTACCTTTACTGGACATTCTTATGCAAAATATTTGTTTTGTTGGTTATGTTATAAATTAGTAATACTTATTTGACATATAAAGGACTGAAATGTGATCAGAGTAATAGGTATGGGCTAAAATTTAAAATACAGAAATCATACACCATATATTTATCTATTCTGCAATATTGTAATTAATACAATTGCCGTTAAAATTGTAGTTACAGTTGTAAACCGTAACACTAATGAAATTCGTTCTAGAGCAAATTTTTGTATCGTTTTAATTTAAACGTGACTTCATCATCATGATTAGCTGTCATAGATTAGTCCTTATTGAACTGTTCCGACTGTGAGTTTTCACTCCT
Organism: Agriotes lineatus; assembly: GCA_940337035.1. NCBI lineage: Eukaryota > Metazoa > Arthropoda > Insecta > Coleoptera > Elateridae > Agriotes > Agriotes lineatus. The sequence goes on along the minus strand of OW679197.1, from coordinate 33,660,499 downwards.
AATTTAAAAACAGAGCCTAGAAGCAAGGAATCAAGAATGCGCACGATACCAGTGGGAGTTTAATTGATTTTAATGACCACTCACTCTTGACAAAGCATAATACGTAAGGCAATACCAATCCACAGAATTGTGTATAAATGTTAAGGGAACCAATTCGTACATTAGAGCAATTACGGAAGTGTATGAATATCCCTACAGTAAAATAAGCTTCACTTGTACTGAAATAAGTTAACACCCAATTTCCTTAATCGCATTTTAATAATTAATCACAGTCACGCAGGGAAATTGTCTGTTCTAGCAGCTTTTAGATTTACACCTGCACCATTGTGCTCTCTACGTAGAATTTCTTATGGTTATTATAGCGTCCAAATAAATGTTTTTAGGCCGCGAAAGCGTAGGGAAAATAATTGTGAATGTATTTATAACGACTTATGACCTCGTACAAGCAATTCCGGGCGGCGTGCCATTACATTTATGGAGAAGTTTGGAACGGAAAACGCGATTAATTAATAATGGATGCTTAGTCGTGAAGTAGCGTAACAGTGATTTATTCGGTAGAGAATTTTGAAGTTGTAATAAATGTGGTAGAGGCTGAGTAGCGAGAATGATTGAAAACAAGGAAAAAATAATTAATATTTCCGAAAATAATAACCGAGCGGAGTTAGAAAAGTTATGAAATTAATAACCAGCCGTCATAAATACGCTTCCTGCATGAAAGAGAGCAGCGGGAGCGAAATAAAAACGGACGAAAGTAATCCAATATTTCTCTGGTCTTCTCAATATTCCCGAGTCCGTTTCCGGCGAGATACCTCCGGAGTGGAAATCTGGCCTGCAAACAACGTAAACAAAGTTTGACAGCGCCGAGAAACTAGTTGGCCCTGGTCTGTGGATCATCCGGGGCGGCGCTGCCACCATCTTGCGGTTATGGCAGCCTTGTTTAATAACATTGCAGATATTTCGCTGCACTCGGGCAAGCATAAATATTCGACAAGTATGTCGAGTAAGCAAATCGGCCTTTCGGCCGGACTATACTGAAGAAAAGTTGAATGTTTCCGGTCGTATATATTGGACGGTGGAGTAGGCCGCTAACTTTGGCAATCTTGGTCTTCGGGGGTCCCGGGGGAGCACGCGTGCCGCTCGGGATAACAAACCCGGACCCTCATATGTCCGAGGATAATCTGAAGCAGGGCACGCACCGCACACCTCTGCTCTTATCTAACAAGGCCGCCTCGATCCCCGGACCGCGCGCGTGACCTCGCTCCTCACGCTCTCTCACGCTGTCTGCGGTCTAAGCCGCCTAGACGGGCGTGTTAATTCGCCGCGTTTGTCGCCGTTTTCATAACTTAAAATTACTCAGTTATTATGGCAGGCACCTGTAACTTTGGAAATAAATCCAAGGAAGCCTGGCTTTTTCCTAATCTCTTTGTTTTGGGAGCCTTATTAACCAAGCAAAGTTTTTCTTCTCCTGTAGTGTCTGAATTCGTCGCCATATTAGAGCAATTATAGTAGAATATAATTTTCGGGAATATATTGTTTAGTATTCATTTTACTGTGAATAATACAGGGTGGACTATTTTATATTTTAAAATATATGTAGCTTGAGATTTTAGAGGTATTCAAAGATCATTATCATTATATGTAAAGATGGCAGGAATTTTACATGATACACTTAGTTGTATGTCTAAGATCGACAGCAACAGACATTTTAAATTATTATTATTATACGAAAGTGAATTAACTATTTGACTTCAGAATCGAAAAGCATTTTACGAAAGTACTTGTTAAATGCCCAGTAAACAACTACTAGTGCCTGCATATAATAATAATATAGTATGATCAAAAATTATTTTCATCTAGTATGTCCATGGAATGGTTCCTAATTTATGAATGCAACTATAAGTCACTTAAAAATCAAATGTCAAGTTTGTCATTTAAGTATAAAAGTGGTTGCATTCATAAATTAATTCAAAGCCATACTAGATCAAAATAATTTTTGATCATACTTTATTTACAAAGAGTTGCGTGAACAATTGCTATCCTATGTTTTTCAGTCTATAACCACAAATAGATTTTCTGTTAGTACGCTCCAAATCGTTGTCTCAGTCCGCTCTAGCCGTTCACATTTCTCAGTACTGCCATAGGCAAGAAAAGAGTTGGAAAATACATTAGTTGGTTTTAGCTAGGTGTTGTATTTTATTTTCTGTTTCGGTTTGCTTAAATACATGATTTTTGTCCTAGATATATCTATGAATTCATACGAATCTTTTTCCATACCTGGAATTTCTGTACAATAATTAAAGATTAGAAGATGCAATCGCCTTATCGATACTTCGGCACCGTATTGTGATTCAATAGTTTTTGCCATTTTCTCTTTGGGATGCCCACTCCTTAAGACGCATTAATTTAGTGTGCCTAATCTGTTAAAACGGTGGTTTTAGTGTGGGGTCGAGAATGTGGCATTTCACATTTGAAAGTGGCAATTGATAGAAACTTGTATCCGAGTCCTTCGATACTTAAAAAAAATATCGGTACACAATTTCGAACTCGTGACCTTAAACTCAGCAGCCCAAGTCTGTACCATTACACCACCGTGCTCTGTAGTTATGCGGCCGCTTACCGGCTATTACTGGTATCATGAAATATCCAAAAACACACAGAAGGAAAAACGGTCAATCTTACTCAACTGTTTGTATTAATATTCCACATGAACTGGTGCAGAAATAATCGTGATAGGTTCTATCGTTCTCGAGATAGCGTGTTTACATTCATTCGGCGAGACATCTTCACTAAACACGGGGAAAAGGTGAACCAAGTATCCTCAGGGGCAAAGTAATTACAAGCGTGACTTTACAAAACATTAAAAACCTCTTACATATGTGTTCCACAGGTATTTCACGTCTATCCCAAAAGAAAGAATACAAGCGGGCAAAACGTTCACTAAAAAATAACGTAACGTGTAAAGGCGAATGCAGATTTAAGTAGCAGATTTGAATGGAGGCTGCAGGTAAGTATTGTTTCTGAAATACTTTAAAATTTTTTCATAAACATATTTACGCTAGAACACAGCTCATAGATGCTGAAATAAACTTTGAATGATATCGAAGGATTCCAATCCATCCATAGTGAAACTCCGAAAAATTCAGCTCACACAATACCTGAAGCAATCTATTATTCCCGCTATATACGGGTAATATTTAAAAAAACGGAGAGATTTTCCTAAGTTGTTGAGAATTTTCAAAATTTACACAGACATGGAGGTTAGACAACGGAATGTACAACAACGAAAAAGCGGCGACCTAACCTATATCACAATAACTAAAAACAGCTCAAGACAATTTCTGAATATTAAATTGATTTTAGACCAGCGTAAGATTTACACCTAGGAACTTTTTAAGTAACACTCGTACTTTTTTACTGTAAATTAAAATATCGATTCTAATGAATAAATATGATAGTACTATTATCACTACCTTCAGGGGTTCATACCTCTTAGTGTTGGTACTTGTTGTGCAACCCTAAGATACGCGAGCAAATAGTTTCCTAAAATGGGCATGGGGCTAACTACTGTTACGGATAAAATTTTAGTTTGGTAAGAAACCAAATAGTTACGAAATCATAATTAATGTCTCTGACAGGACGAATCAAACAAATGCGAAAATAGAGAGAAAATGAGTTAGGATGTGGAACGTGGAACATAAGAATATTTTACCAACCAGGAGCCTTAACCACAGTAATACAACTACCCTGCAAATATCAAGTAAATATTCCAGCAATACAAGAAATAGGATGACCGAAAGTGGAAGACATGTAAAGTGGGTATTCTCGGAATATGCACCAACCGAATGAAAAGAATACCGAACGAAAGAAGAATTTTATGCACAACTGGAGAGAGAGTTGGATGGAACATCCACTAATGACATAAAATATAAAATTTGGGCTCTAAAGTTTAAACAATAGGAAAACATAGGGTCCATGTACAAATGACTGACGATGGCGATAGGATTATTTATTTTACCATAGCAAAAGGTCTAATAATTAGAAGTATTATGTTCCGCCATAAGCAAATTCACAGGGAAAATCAATTTCACTGAACGAGGATACTATCAATCAAATCGATCACGTCCTAACGTCGGTCATACATAGTTCAAGTATAATAGACAGAAGAACAATGAAAGAAGCAATATCAAAGTGTGGCCATATGTTTGTCAAAGCAATACTATGAGAGAAAGGAAAATGCAAAATTAGTTCCTATAGGAAACATAAAGAAATTTGTCGCGAATAAACTGAATGAAGAACAAACCACCAGGAAATTAAAGAAACAGTTAGGTGAATAGAGATGAATTAAGAAAACAGTTTCGAAGAACAAAATATCACAGACAGTAGAAATAAAAATTGGATATTGAAAAATCAAGCAAAGAGCAGCACGGCATGATAAGGTAGTAAATAGAGAAAGTAGGGCTGAGAAAAAAATAATTAACAACTCAACAAGGAGAGAAGGGAAGAATATGAAGGAACAACGAGGAATACCAAATACCTACTCAGGAGGAAAAAGAGAGCCCTAATACAAAAGCTGAAACAATCATATAGAAAGATAGAAAGGGAAAAGTTAATAAATTTTACCTGCTCTGATGTCACAATATGGTTATTATAACACGGAAAACAGTGTTACAATGGAGTGCATTATAGCACTGTTTTACATTGTTGTTTTCATACTAAAAGCGTAGAAGCAGCCTACTTCGTTTTTTGAAACTGGCAGATTGTCACATTTGTGAAACGTCAAAAATTAAAGTTTTTGATAATTTTTATGGAAAGTAGATAAAATTGTATATTATACTGGTTTAATAAGAGACATTGTAGCACTCGTTCTATTGAAGCACTTTCTCGCTACGCTCGTCATGCCCCAAACCCACTCGTGCTACAAGATACCCTCTTATTAAACTAGTATATCATAATATACTAATCAAACATCTTAAGAAATACCAAACAAGTTATCCACCCAAGATCATTCATATATATGTATATAAAAACAAAGAGGAAAAATGCATAGTAAAAGAAAAAAAAGTAACGTAAATATGGCGCCTACACTTTCTGAATCTGCTAAGCCGAAGAGGAATAAATGAAATACATAAAATTTCAAAACTATCAGCAGCACTGGTCACGTATCCCATATAGGAAGAAGTGACTAGCAGTTATCAGAAGTAGGCAAACAAATACATCAACAGATAATCACAATTTTGAAAAAATGAAAAGGTCTCAGAAGACTGGAATACAGGAATAATGTGCCCCATTTACAAAAAAAGCTGGAAATGTAGCAACTACATAAGGGTATCACTTTTCTGTATAACCTTTAGAATACTCAAAAACATAGTTACTACGCCAAAGAATAAATTATATTAATATAAAAATGAAATTATTGAGGAATATCAGACAGGTTTCAGAAAGGAACGATTTACAACGGACTAGATTGTTATAATCCGTCAAATATTAGAAAAATTTTGGAAGTAAAACCTATCAATATATTAATTAATAATTATCTATTGACTTTAAAGAAGCTTACGCCAGTATAGACCGAGATAGATTACACATCATCATGGAAATGTTTGGGATAATAAGTAAATTAATAAGACTAACTAAAATGACAATGATAAACTTGAAGGCGGTAGTAAGAATACAAGATAGAATGTCGGACAACGTTCCAACCTCTGATTAATTACGACAGCGAGGCAATCTAGCACCAATCCCCTTTAATGTTACAATGGAGAAGGGAATGAGAGACATTAGTGACAACTTAAATAGCACTATAATGTATAAGTTGCACCAAATAATTGGCTACGTAGACTTTATATCGTCGTATTAGCTAGAGCAGGAAGATAAATGAAAGAAATGCATAGAAAACCAGCAACACAAGCTAAGAAAGTAAGTCTAAGAGTTAATGAAACAAAAACAAAGTGTAAGGACAATCTTCGAAACTAGTACGTTTCTGTATTTTCCCGCAAATTCGAAGTTTAGTGGTGTAATCAAACCTCTACTCTGCCCGATACTTTCTTCAGCTCGTTGGAACACTAAAGCTATTGCTGTTTGAAATGTAGCCTTACCGTTTCATTGTCATTTTACCATTGTGTTTAGTTTAAACGTCGTAATTTAACCTGACTAACCTTTTTTGTCTATTATTTTTAAGTGTAACCAGTACACATTTTCATGTTCATTGTCATATTCATATTTGTATTACTTTATTAAAATTCATTGTTAATTACTTATGTTTTTCATTGGTGTTTGCATGCATATTTGCGTTTTGTTTCAATGTACAAGAGTTGAGATGATGTACGTGAATGCAACTAAAGGTAGGTTCAATTAAGCTCTTGTAGTTACCGGCTCAAGCTATGCCAAGCCAGAAGTAGAAAGGTGGAGCACTTACTTCCACATTCAGAGTTCGTTTATTTGTTGCTGGTTTTGTTTTCCTAGTTTAGTTCGAATGTGGTGGCGCTAAAAATTTAATCTTTTACCTCGTTCAATGTATTGTAGTCCTAATTCTAAGGTAGTAAAGAACCTTCCCTCTCCTTGAGCGTTCCCAAGCCGAAGCAACCTTTTGTTAGCGTCTATCGTAACGGGGTTGGGGCTACGTATCCGGTTAAGTTCCCGATTGTGTCGTTTTTATGTCGCTAAAGTCGTTTTGGGACGGTAAGAAAAGTTATTGACTCTAATATTGAGTGTCTTCTACTGCACTATTTGAAGTGGAATAACAATTTAAATATTTAGGATTACAAATTAACAGCGTAAACATCAAACAAGAAATACAACAACGCAAATTAATTGGAAATAAAGCCTACTGTTTATTGCTGCCCATATTTTAGTCAAAATCAGCCTTAAAAAATGAAAATAACTGTATTAGGTTATCACCTACAGAGAAATATTGCTACTTCACTCTTTACGGGTTTATTAATATCAATACGTTGTACACTGTTACACACTGTAAATTAGGTACTGAACCGTAAATACGAGAACATCGTACGCTGGCCAGATGCGGAGGAAGACTGGCCGAATAACGTAAGTATTCTGAAAGCCAGCGCTGCTTACAGCAGGTGTCGCTTCCATGCACTAGGCGGGAAATTTCAATTGTGGGGGTATACTATAATATACTATAATAACTATATACAGAGTGTTTTAAAACGTTTGCAGAATATTTATACGCCCTCATCAAAGAAGGTTGTCGTCTTGTCATTCAGCCAACTGTTCAAGTTGATTTTTAGCTTCTTCGGTCGGGCGCAGTTCGTCCGCCATCGGTCCTGTCGTGAGCGTGTCGTTTATAACGCATCCATAATAAAATGTGTCAGGCAGCGGAATTTAGTGTAGCGCAAACAGAGTCTGCCTACAAATTAGATTTCCTTTAGACGTGCGGATTCGAACCCTATCAGCTGCATTGTTCTTTTTGCAAATTCACAGTACTAAGTGTTTATGTCTATTGCTTCAGTATTGTTAGCAGTGTGGGGAAATGTTTACGTATTTTATATATAATTTCGAACACCTTTATGTGCGGTTTCTTTGTAAAAGACGTTAAAACATGTTCTTTTTCTGTAGTTTTTTTTAATTTACAATTAAATTTTAAAAGTACAGAAATTATTTTCGTTATGGTAAGTCGACCTATGTGGTGGCCTCACAAGCTCCGATCGGGCACACTTCTTTCGCTACCGGAAATAGTTTCTATGCCCCGCCGGTTCATTTAAAATGCAATGATAAGTATGTGCATTCACCTGGCTAGCCCTGATCTAAGGCATAAATAAGACGTCTGACTACAAATCAAATTCCCTCTAGGAACGCGGGTTCGATTACCACGGCTGCTTTGTTTTTTACTTGCAAATTACTGTAATTCACATTACCAAGTGAATCCCCGTACTGAGTATTACTAGGGACTTTAATTTAAAAAATACTGATTTAGTACATAGTGCTAAACATTCTTGTTAAAACAGTTTCTTTCTCATGTAACTTTTTTATTTACAATTCAATTTTAGAGATGCAGAAATTATATTAGTTAGAGTAACGAGAGAAAATCTAAAATAAAATAAAAATTTCGGAGATCTCTGGCGACCCACCCAAAATACCCCTGCGACCCAAAATTTGTATCGCGACCCGAGGTTAAGAACTGCTGGTGTAGAAGTTAGGTTTTGGGAGCAGGTTGGCTATGTTTATATATAGCTATAATACAAGTTTACGAAGCACTTGGAACATGCCTATAATAATAACCAATTGTTTTTATTTGAAATTGTCTCACATTTTTAATTTACATCTAATTAGCAGAAACTATAGTAGGAAACAAATTCTTTTCTGGTATAAGCATGTACGGAATAGCATTAAAAAATTGAAACTCTACTATTCAAAATACAGACAGAAATAGCTCTACCTCTTGCATATTATTTTGTAATGTGGGAAGAAGTAAACGAAATTTCAAGGTACTTGTACTTTCGCGAGTTAAGTGAAATATTATGTGAATCTTTTGATGTAACACAGAATGCAATATGAAGGCACAAAAACAAGGGAAAAAGTGCTACGCAATGGGAAAAAATGTAGCCGGAATTGCCTCTGAGTTGCTATGAGTGTGCACATTATAGACGTATTATCACGAACTCATGTTAAAATAAAGATATTTTAGAGTTGGCTGAAGGCGTTTCTTTATTATTGCGCACTCATATCTTTCATTAAGGCCAAGTTCGCTAGTGTGATTTTTCAGCTATTGGGAAATTTAGTATAAAGGAGGTCTAATGATACATGGGTTAATGAACTTCATATTTCTACCATTTTGTAACGGCTAGGCAAGCATTAAAACATTAAAAGGCCGTATAATAGGTTGATGACGTATAGTATAGAAGGAAATCAGAAAGTGGATTTAAGTGTTTTACTCATTTTATAATTTAAATGATCCTATATCACATATCACAATTTGCAAGTCCAAGTTTCAAGAAAGATGTATAGGATAAGAAGGAAACCCCCACAATAGCCTGCATGAAGCACTGTAATCCCTTACCTTCTTATTTCAATCTCTTATTATTAATATACCTGTAATCATTTTTTAACCACGTTCGTATCATGCTGCTGTTCTGGTATATCCAGGTTTCTTTTAGGTTAATGAAAGTTAATTCTTCTTCGCCATCAGCATATTCCAATTATATTTTTAAGAATTTGAGTTTCCTTGCCAACAGACATTTTGATTCAATCATTAATTTTTTGGAATCATTTTATTATATTTGTACCCCATCGATTTCAATGGTTTATAAAATTTTGTGTAGCGCCCTATGCATTCGAAATTGAATCTAGCATGGCCTACGAAATTGTGAAAAGTAAAATGCTGGTTTTTCGTGTTGTTCGCACATTTTTCGGTCCAGTTGAAATTTCAAAAATTCTTTATCCAAGTAGTCATCTGTTGGATCTGTTGAAAGTTTTTCGACAGTCTGAAACATTGGATTTTGAATATTTATAGAGTATTGATCGAAATATAAAAATTAATCAGGGGTATTAACAATAATACAGTGCATTATAAACTCAATTACTTATAGAAAATATTTTTTAAATTTTTTAATTATTTCGAAATTACTTGTGCATTTCTTCACCTTCTTAAATTATTCAAAGCATCTTCTAGCGGATGTTTTTACTTTATCAGCATTCATGATATTACTCACTAATCAGAAAGCGATGCTATTTAAATTAAGCTATATTTTAACTGACAGGTCGCTATCAGGAATTACGATTGTTTTTTATATGTATTGATACATTTTAAATTTCCTCCATGCAACATGAACACTTTGAACATTTACAAACTAATGCGCTGCCAATATAAATCTAGTGTCGCGCCTAGTTCCAAAATAACTATAATTTAAAATTGAACATGTGTTTGCCAAAAGCAAGTAACACTGCAATGTTAAAGCATAAACATACTGCTAGCTCAATTTTACACTAATTTTAATACATTGTTTTCATGCACTTACTGTATCATAAACTAATACATTTTTGTTATTGTTATTGCAGCTAAGCAGTCTATAAGAACAATTTCAGTTTTTACGACAACTTGATTACGTTCCGAAAATTCCGCTCTGTATACTGTTGGAGAAATTATAGGTAAATTGAAATATTTGGCGACATCTACCACTGTCCGCTAATACGACGGCAATTTTTTTATTAAAGCCCGTCTTGCTGTTTTTTAAATATTAGTCTCTGGACGTACCCTCTGTCACGGATATCCTATGATAACATATTTTTATTAGCTTAGCGACTCCACGGAGCAAAACGCCAAGTCAAAACTTGCAAATTCCAGCAGCTGCACTGAGCGCGAAAGCTCTGGCGTGATCTTATGCGACAGCAACATTTCTGTATGAGTTAGAGGGAACGCACAAGTGCAACATTCGTGCCTCTATCCCCTTTCAATTTTAGTAGCGCCCTTCTCGACAGTCCACCTCAGGAATTCACGCACCCGCCTTCAAGTAAGAAATCTGTTTTGTATCCTGTGTCCTCGGGCCGCGTCTCGTGGTTTGAGCCCCTCTTTAAAATTAATGTTGTAATTTGTGTGTGTCCTACCATAGGTTTCCGTTTGAGCTTAGTTGAGTGCCCGTTGTTCGTCGTAAAACAAAGATTCTTGTCCTGAAGCTTATACACATGTGTAGAAAACTCTAGTGGTGTTGCTGTTACCCCTTTAAGTCAAGGCGATCTAATCCTGTGTGTCCTGGGGCAGTATGAATCAAGCAGAATAACCCTCTCTGTCGTGTCTTTTCATACTTAATACAATCATCGTTGTAACGGACCTCTAAGAGAGAGAAAGATATTTCTAAAGTGTCTCAAATTTCGAGATAAAGTAACAAACATTTCATTTTACCCGCTTCTATACTTGCCACGTGCGAGGATCCGAATGCTGTACCTGTCATCGCTAAATGAATCATACCCCTGTCGTTATCGCCAGCGCTAGCAGTCGACGCTGTTTATTCCACCTGCCTGCTTCTGGCGTTCATTGCGAGACACACCAGCTGCCCAAATAGAAGCTCCGCCCATCACCAATCGGGTACTACGAACTAGAATTAATACAGTAAATGGTTAAATCATAACGTGCTACGTTCTTTGACATTGTACGACGAGACGTATTTGTAGTAATAGCTAAATTTAGTTTAGGTCTTCGTGGTCTACATTTGCTTTGTTTGTGTCTATAATTAGAATAGCGTGGCTGGTTCAAAACGACGGTACCATCTAAATGCTTGAGCTCCATTTACCAACATGGACAAAAGTTTAGTTGTGTTTGACACACCTTTTTAAGTTAATTTAGTAATACTACCCTATTTTAATTATTACTGTTTAAGATATATACATGTCTATTTGCTTTTAATAGACGCATTTTAATCTTTAATTCCAGAGGTTTTCATGTATGGTATTTGTATAAATTTATTAATATTTATATGTGTTGTGCTCGCTTCTGTTATATTAAATGTTAGATGATTAGGCGGAAGCAAAGTAGGCTAACCAAAGTAGGCTCCGAAACACCTGAAACGCCTCGTAGGAACGCCGAAGTGCCACAGCTACCTTGGAATTCGAGTTTCTATACGGTGTTGCTGAGAAACCATGTTTCTTACCCTCTTAATACAACTCGTACTGCCCGTCCCCCTTTTCATTAGGATTACAACCACCCTCAGTGTGACAGCATCTCTCCTTTATTAACGTCGTGCAAATTCGAACCATCCCTTCTCCCTGGGCAATAGTCGATCGACTACCTGTTGCAGTACACTTGAGGCGTGATTAGGGTGATACTTGCTTTATTAACGTGTCTTAACAACCATTTATGGTTGAGTGTCGTAAAAGTCGTTTTGTTCTGAAACAAGTCATGGAAACGAAATTCCCTACTAAGCGTCAGGTGTAATACTAAAATAAACTTACGTTTTACTGTATTAACATGCTATAGTATAATTTAAGGAGTATCTCTTGTCAGCGGTAGAAGGAAGACTATATAATCGCATGCTAAGAGTTTTCATAGATCCACTCTTCTCTATGCCATGATAGTAGTTTTTCAAACTATATGTATATATAACGGCAACGATTCCTAAAGATAATGGTGAACGTTGGTAAATCGGTTGGCTTTTGAAACGTTGGGAATAAATATGCGAAATACCAGATGTAAATACTTAGGGCGCTAGATCCAATGTTCCCAAACCATTGACACAACATCCGAACTATTTTGTTGGATCAATTAGAATTAGAACCAACATTATTAACCTCGCCATCTCCCGCTGGTAATTAAATGTTTGAACAGTTTGCTGTAGGTGTACTCGACTGAAACCAACTCGACAAAATATAATTAACAATATGAAAACCGCAAAGATAATAGACGCTGTTATTTAAAGATAAGAATAACATTTACTAAAATGAAGCTTCAATAATTTTATATGCTTTTTAGGTAGACAATAATTTTAAAATTGTTCCATACACCTCTACCAAGTCATCTCTCATTATTATCAGTAAGAATATATCAATTTAAGTAGTACTCTAAAACTACTACTTAAATTGATATATTCTTACTGATAATAATGAGAGATGACTTGGTAGAGTAGTACTCTAGGGAGGTAAATGGCTGGTATGGTCTCGAGGGGGTACACTGATGCCGAATAGGTGCGCCCCAGTAAATCTCGAGTGGCCTCTGCAATCTTTCTAGCAGCTCTGCCAGCAAATATTATCCCCACGTTCACGTCGTACCTCCTGACTGTAGTCGTAATAAACTGTAGCTAACGGGGAAAGATGAAAAGCGAAATTCTGGCGCCTTAAGCCGGTACCCTTTGGCTAAGTGAGCACACACTGACAGAAAAGCCTGGTCCTCCAAGTATGGGGGTTGGAGCAGTATGCCAGCACCCTGCCTCTTTAAAACAAATCAATGCTAAAAATACCAGTAACCAGCCTCGGAACCCGGATGGATGTAAATTAAAACAACGTTTGGCAACGAAAAGGACTAAGAGAATAGAAACATGGAACGTTCGTGGCATATCTGATAAAAGAATAGAAATAATATCTGAAATAAGAAAATACAAATTGGACATTGTAGTACTGTCTGAAACAAAACGCAAAGGTTGTGGAAATGAAGAAGAAGAGGAATATATACATTTTTGGTCAGGGGTAGAAAAGCATAATAGAGCCAGTGCTGGAATATCTATACTGATAAAGAAAGATCTTAAAAAGTTTATACAGAACTACGAATACGTATCGGATAGAATATTGACGATTACACTCAAAATGTATGGTTATGAAACAATGATTAAAGGTGTATACGTACCTGTAGATACCTCTGAGAATCAAATTAAAGATGAATTCTACGAGAAACTGTCAAACATAATTACCAGTGCCAAAAAACATCAGGATATAATATTGGCAGGAGATTTAAATGCGAGAGTTAAAAACCAAGAGGGTAGTGACATAGTCGGCAAATTCGCTGAAGAAGTACAGAACGATAGTGGTGAAAGGCTCATTGAACTATGTAGTCAGAATAATCTAAGACTTACAAATACCTGGTATGCACTAAGGGCATCCATCGTTATACTTGGGAGAGACCATCGATGCGACAAAAGTCAATTATTGATTATGTGATCACCAAGAAAACTTAAAACTTTCTGGTTCATGACTCTAGAGTCAAAAGAGGAGCCAATTGTGGAACCAACCATCATCTGGTAGTGGCCAAAATAGTTTACCCCTTTCGAACGAGACACAACAAAGCAGATAACAGTCCACCAATAACAAATAGTGTGAGCAAAGTCAATAATAAACGATATAAATTATACCTGCTCCATCAACCAAGTATTCAAGACCTATACCAAAGACGATTAACAAACTGAATTAAACACTACAGTACTGTCACAAACAGTAGAAGAAGAACATGAAAATATTAAAAAAGCTTTACATAAAAGCGCAAAAGAAGCTCTCGGTGAATACAAACGCGAAACGTATAACCAAAAAGTAACTTTCTGGCTCACAGATTGCGTAAAGCAGTTGATTAAAGAAAAAAACGAACTCTACAAAAAATTTCTAACACATAGAACCGAAGAAAATAATCAAAATTATAAACTAAAAAACAGAGAACTGCGAAATAAGATTAGAGAAGAAAAGAATATGTTTTGGGAAAATAAGTTTAATCAGATCAATACTTACGTTGGAGGCTCACGATCAACTGAAGTCTGGCAGACAATAAAAAATATGAAAACAAAAAACTGCGAAAATTCCCTGACATTATTTGATATCAATAAATGGAAAGAATATTACGAATCCTTGTTGGTAGAAAGAAGAGAGGAATTTATGAATGATGAATGCGAAATAGAAGACATGGAGGAATTACAATTGATAGATACAGAGGAATTAATGAAATGTGTAAAAGAAATGAAAAATGGAAGATCACCTGGTCCCGGAGAGATCCCTGCAGAACTTATTAAATATGGTGAAAATGCACTCTTAGAAAGACTTAGACATGTGTTTAATTTGTGTCTTACACAACAAAAAACACCCAAGGAGTGGAAAATGTGCATCATCTCTTCACTCTTTAAGAAAGGCAGTAGAAAAGATCATAATTGCTATAAGGGATTGAGCGTGACCAGTGTTTTGAGTAGGCTATAGAAAAAACTAATTCAAAAAAGATTGAGAACTGAAGTGGGCCACGCTATTAATGACAATCAAAGCGGATTTACACCTGGACGCTCATGTATAGACAACTTATTTATTTTAAAACAACTAATAGAAAAGAAGAAAGCAAGAGATCAATATGTACACATTACTTTCATAGATTTAAAAAAAGCTTACGATAACATCCCGCGGAAAAAATTGTTGTATTCATTGAAGACAATTGGAGTTAGTACTTATCTAAAAATGACGCACACCTCTTCACGTTAAGCTTCTCCGATGACCAAGCGGTATTAGTGCAAGACTCTTACGACATGGAATTTATGCTAAAACGGTTATATGCAGAATATATAAACTGGGGGCTAGAGGTGAGCCTAGAAAAGACAGAGTATCTTGTCGGGAATTCCGATGCGAAATTTGAAGTTCCTATTGATGAGGGTGTACAAGTGAAGCAGGTGAATAAATTTAAATACTTAGGGACGATCGTAGATAGAGATGGAATTGGAAACCAAGAAAGACGTCATAGAATTCACAAGGCTCGAAATGTCATAGGAGCTTTAAATAGTATTTGGTGGGATAAGAACATAAGCAATACAAACAAAAAACGAATTGGACAAACAATGGTGGAGACAGTTCTAACATATTGATGTGAGATTTGGACGGTGAGAGAAGAAGAAAAACGAAGATTGACGGCAGTAGAAATGGATTATCTCCGTAGAAGTGCGAGAATATCAAGATTGCAACGAGTTCGAAACGAAGAAATAAGAAATATAATAACAGCAAGAGAAACACTTATCGACAGAGTTGAGAAGAAAGGTTTAGAATGGTTTGGACATATACTACGAATGGACGAATCAAGATGGCCGAAGCGAATGTTCACTTGGAAACCACCAGGAAGAAACAGAAGAGGTCGTCCCCGAAAATCATGGAATGAGGGAATTAGACGAGCGCTAAGAGATCGGGATATGGATGAAGAAATGGCGCACGACCGTGTAGCTTGGAGACTGGGATTGGGAATGCAGCGACCAGCTGTCTAATTGTTATATTACATAATTGTGATTGTGTTGTATATATAATTAATCTCAAATATATATAATAAGTAGTACTCTATAGATAGCATATGTTATTTGGAACATGTAACGTCATATTTATGAATACGTCAACTTATTACTATCATTATTTATCTGCAATTATTATAACTCAGTTTGAATATTATTCTATAGGAGGAAGCATGCAACTATTAACAAAAAAAATTTTTTTAAATTCATTATTGGATATATGTATCGGTATCTATAATTATAAATCTTTCAGTTTGAGTAGTTTTTCATAAAAGCAGGTTCTCATGTGCTTTAAGACACATAGAAACTGTTTTGAAGCGTTTCCCAAACTTTTAGATTTCGCGGCGAAACTGTGATAGTGGAGAGAGAACGTATAAAACCATGATGCATATTCAGGTAGGTTAGTCTAGTAGAGAGTGGCAACGAGCAGGCGCGTAATATTTCGTTTGAGTTCCGTTGTACCTAATCTAAGTGGTTTAAAGTTTGTACAAATACTTTTTAAGTATAGAAAAACATTTAATCGGCTCTAAACGTTATTTTGACCGTACAAGTATATTTACGTCTGTAGATAAAGCAGCTGCCAACATATCGTAAGCAAAAACTAGGAAATATTGTGACGAGTATTTGAATTTTGGTTTTGTACATAAAGTCGTTAATGGTGAAGGACCACTACAGTGTGTTATGGCTGCTGACAGTATGAAACCCAATAAACTAAAGAGGCATTTGCAAACAACACATAAAGATTATGAAAATAAACCTCGAAATGTCTTGGTGAAGAAGTTGAAAGGGTTTAGTAATCAGATATTAGCATTTAATACAGTTTTATCGTTGCTTCAAAAAGCTCTGCTTGCATCTTATACAAAGCTGCACATCGCATAGCCAAGTGCAAGAAACTTCACGGTATTGAGGAAGATCTTATTCTCGCTGCTGCCGTTGATATAGTCGCACCAATGCTTGGAGAGTTATGTTAAAGAGATTCAGAAAAGACGAGTATCAAGTAATACTATTAGTCGGCGTATTGATGATATGTTAGGGGATCTAAAAAAGCAGCTTCTGTCGAAACTTAGAAACAAATTATTAGCTATTCAGCAAGCCGAGGCAGCGGATATTATTAGCCTACGTTCGCTACTACGAGAATCCATCTAAAGGGTCTTTCAATAAGAGCGATAGGATTTTAATTTTAAATAAAACAACAACGGTTTGACATATCAATTTAGCTTTTGCTTTATTTTGAAGCTTGGACAATGCAGTTATGTTTGGAACAAGATATCGTTCAAATGTCCACCACGACTTTGTGTACACTGACACATCCGATCGCTCCAATTTTTGATCACCCTGTCCGACATTTGCGGCCTTATGCCGACGATAGCTTGACGAATGTTGCTTTCTAAATGATTCAAAGTCTGTGGATTGTCGGCATAGACTTGTGCTTTGACATAGACCCAAAGAAAATAATCTAGCGGTGTCAAATCACATGACCGCGGCGGCCAATTCACAAATTCTCGTCGTGAGATGATCCAATCGCCAAACTTATCCCTAAGCAAATCGAGCCTAGCATTAGCTGTATGGCACGTAGCACCGTCTTATTGGAACCACATCTCTTCAATATGATGTTCTCAAGCTCTGGCCCCAGTAACATGGCTCTATAGCGGTCGCCATTGATGGTTACGGCTCTTCCCTCCGTATTTCGGAAGAAATAGGGTCCGATGACGCCACCATGCCATAAACCACACCACACATTGAGCTTTTCGGGATGCAACGGCATTTCATGTAACTCTTGTGGGTTGTTCTCGCACCAATAACGGCAATTTTGCTTATTAACAAAGCTATTCATCCAAAAATGCGCCTCGTCTGAGATGATTTTTTGGCCGAAATCAGGATCATCTTCCAAGTGCTCAACGGCCCAATCGGCAAACTCCCGACGCAATCTGTGGTCGTTTGCCTTCAGCTCTTAAGTCAATATGACTTTGTACGGATGTAGGCTCAAATCCTTTCGCAAAATTCTTCAAGTTGACGTCTGAGAAAGCCCCAATTGTTGTGATCGCCGTGAAATCGACAAATTTGGTTCGTCGGCAATACTGGCAGGTGCAGCTGCGATATTCTCTTCACTTCGCGCTTTTCGTTGTCTTCTTAGTGACTTATTGTCCTTTAAAGTGAACTCACGCTCCAACTTTTTCACAGTGCGGCGTATAGCCTGCGCAGAGTAACGATGACGGCGACGCAATTCTCTAGTGAACAAACGTTGGGCACCCACATTTGAGCTCGAACTTTGGTAATATTTTTTAATAATTTCTAAACAGTCTGGAAGCGTCAAACGCTGCATGATGAAACTGCAAACTATACTGAATATTTTGACACTTGGAAGTAAAAACAAAATATATCACGAACCGAGAAATCTAGATTGAAAAAACTATCACCCATATTGAAAGACCCTTTATAAGCGAGGACTTACTTTGTTGTAAAAAAAATCAGAAAAAACTACAAGTGTGGATCTGTTTGCACGACAATTTTCTTCAATGTGCGATGATATGGGCGCTGAACATACAGCACTACTGTTTTATTGCCAATCTCGGTGGTTATCACGTGGAAAACAACGGATCTTTGGGTTTAGTCAGGAAATATATGCGTTTTTGAAATGAGAAATCACACAGATGCCGAAAATTTTGTTGACATACGGTTCATAATGAAACTGGCTCGTTTGACTGACATTTTTGAAATAGAAATATTTTAAATACCCAGTAGCAAGGAAATAATGCTCATATATTATACCACTATCAAATAAAATTTACAGATTTTCGCGAAAATTGGACCTTTGGTCAAACAAGATATACAGTGACGACACATAAATGTTTATTAATTTAAAAACAGTTATTAACGATAACAAACTAAGCCATATACAGTGTTTTCCGATTGCTTTTCACCATGTATCAATTGTGTTTCACTTTATCTCAAATGCTTTTCCCTCTTGACAACACTTGTCTTTATTGACAAATGGGAATTACATTTGACAAATAGTGAAACACAATTGAAGAGCAATCGGAAAACCCTGTAAATGTATGCGTCATTTTTGAATGCATCGAACGTCATTTAAAAACGTCATGTAAGAATTTTAAACGTTACTTCTTTGAAAATGACCAAAAATATGTATGGATACAGATTTATCGCTCAAAGAAGATGAATAATTTATTGATTTAACATCAAGTACAGAAAAGACGAGGCAATTTTCGTCGACAACCATTGTCGAGTTTTGAATTAACTGGCAAGAGGAATTTCCAGCGTTATTCAAGAGAGCTATGCAGATTATATTGCCATTTTCTACATCTTATCTGTGTGAAGTTGGTTTCTCTGCAGTAGTTTGTATAAAATAGAAATACAAAAACCGGCTTAACATCGAACGTGATCTAAAGATAGCGATAACTAATTTAGAACCAATCTTGGACATGTTGTGCAGTTCAAAACACGCGCATTGAAGCCACTAGGATGTTTAAATAAACGACTAGTTGTTAGTAAGTTTTATGTAGTCTTAGATTGTACCTACTCGTAAGTACATTATATATTTTATATGCAATCCCTTATAAAAAAATAATGATATGCTAAAGCTAAACATTGTGCGACCCCCAGGGGGGCGTGTCCCACAGTTTGGGAAACGTTGAGCTATGGAAATGAAAAAATAGTACATTTAAGCATTTATTAAAATGACGGATACATAGTGTGCAACATAAGAAATCCCATGTTAAATCACCTAAACTTAGGTTTTGTTGCAAATTTCACATAGGATTTCCTATGTTGTACACTCAGCGAATACAGGATATACATATGTTGTACGTTATAGCTGCAACAAAAAAGAACAGTATTAGCCAGCTGCTTATTTTATAAATTAGGAAAAAAATGTTACATATGTTATTCATTACATATCCAAACAGTTCCGAGTCTCTATAAACTTGGAACCGCCTCTGGTTGAACAACTTTGTTTCCAGTAGGGTGGCTTGCGGCGGCGGCGGCGTCAACAAGGATTCCGTCGACGGTAACATCCGAGGCGGCGTCGATGGTAACGTCGGCAGCGCCGCCGGCGTAGGCGTTGGTGGCGCTGGTGGTGGTGGTGGTGTATGCGTTTGATGTGGGAGTGGTGTTCTCCCACAATAACACAGACATGGCGCATAGAATATGTACATGCTAAGCAAGGTATCTTGCACAATTAACTTTGATAACAACGGTGAAGTTCGTTGATTTTATAAAAAAAGAGGTTTTCCTTTATAGATAAGCATGTATAGCAGCAGAGTTAGTATAACCACAAACAGCGTATTCAGGTACGATAATTATCATTAATTATAATAGTTGCCTTCAGCAGCAAAGGATGTTAAGTATGGAAGAGAGACGAAAATCTAACCCCAAGTTGCTGTTGCTAGTAATATTACACAATTTTAAATGTTCACAAGCTACTGCCGTAGCGTAAGATCTGTCTCTCTCTCTCCCTCTCTGCTGCTAAAATGATTAAACACAAGTTAATTTTATGAAATGAATTTTCTTTAAAGATTAATCTTTTTGTTTTTTAAAACATTAAAATAAATATATACGACCTTGCTTATATCGAAACTGTAATTTCCTAGACAATATCCTATGGGTGTAAACTGCCCAGTTTAACGCAAATTTTATTTTCAGGGTTATAGTAAATAAATAAAGAGGTTTTCTTTTCGTAGTTAAAATTGTTTAATAATAGGCAAATGATGAATGTGGTTATGAGCTAGGACACACACATTTAGTGCTTCCGGAACGTTTTTTAATATTGAGTTCTTGATGACCAGAATATCTATCTTCTTAAAACTATCTTCACGGTTTACGCGTAAATTAAAACAGCCAAATAATATTTTTGGTTTTTGATTTTTCCCAATCTGGCTATATATTCATATTTAAAATTATACTTGATAGGTGCTTTACGGTGTATAATATCCTAGTCGGTAGTTGTAAAATATTTCGTAAGTATTGATCGCACACTCTACGAAACTGATGTATTTTAAAATATGTAATTTTATCGAAAATTACTAAATCTACACGAATCGTTAGCTTTTAATACATTGTTGTGCACAACTCAAAGTCTAAAGATGCTCATCCGATAGATGACATTTGCTGTGGTTTTGCAATGTTGGAATTACAGCTCGCTGCAGTAGAACGTTACAACATCCGCAACGAAGATGAATTGATAAATTTTAGGTCTATCTTAAAGCATATAAAATTGTTAGGGCTTAATTTTAGTAAACGCGATTTCTATTTTTAATTAACAAAGTCTATTATCTTTGAGGTTTTCATATTGCTAAATATATTGTTAAGGTGATTAGCTCCACTTTGTGTGCCCAACTTATGTTGTTATATTATAATTAAATTTTAATTAATTTAATTGCCCTATTTATTTATTTTGGATAATCAAAATTATTTTCTGCTAGCTCCAGTAGACACACTTGACTGAAAATTAGATCCGGTTCTTTTTAATCTAGATTGCTTATATTCTGAAATTTGATGTTCCTATTTTATTATGAAAACTCCAAACTTCTGTCAACTGATACTGCAAACTAGTTTTGAAAATTCAATTACAAATACTTCATCGTTACATTTGTCATACGATAATCTCAAATAGTAAGTACTTCCTTAATCAAAATTAACTCACTTTACTCCTTATTTTCTTTAAGTTCTTATTTTAAATTACCTGGATTCTGTTACCGTTTATTAAACTTAAAACTCTCCTCTGCTAGACCCAATACGTCCAACTCTGCAAATGACTACGCTACAAAACTGCTCCACTCAAATCCACGGCGAAGGCCTCAACTGACAATCAACTGCCAAGATGTCCAGAATCCGGATCCAAATCAACACAGGAACCTAGTTTGCCATAGGAATCAGAATCTACAGCTTCACCACAGTATGCATACCAAAAGACCTCAGCCGCAGATGCGTTACTTTAATGTTCAACCAAATCACGTTATATGAATTTTGCTACAACCCAGTATCACGAATCTTGACCAGAGGCAAGCCACCAGATATAACTTGACAAGCCCCACAAATCTGCCCACTCTGCTAATGATGTCGATGCAATCCACCTCCCTTGTAAAGCGCTCCTTCTATAAATAGAATTCACATTTCTTTACTTTTATTTGCCCTTGTAGATTATAATTGTATTAAATTGATTTTCTCACCACATTCTAGTCTTCATCTATCTAGTTTTCTCATATTCTTTTTTTAATATTCTAGTTTTTTGTTTTCTTTATCACGCCAATTTGTATGTAACTTTAACTCTTTTATTATGCCAAATATTTATTTTAGAACTCTTATAAAAAGGTTTATTTCTTAATTTAAAATTTTACAAAATTGTATTACATCATTTTCGTTTCAAAACTTTTTTTCTTATCACTAGAAACTATATCCTTAGCGATCTAGCTTATTTTTTTAGTCCAACACACCATTAAAGATTTATTATTTGATTAATACCTACTATGTTAGATACTGTATTTCGAAAAAGTATTTGTCATTAACTTTTTAGGAACCAAAACATAATTTTAACTTTTAAAATTAAAAATGCATACATTTCGTGAGCTGGATGTTACATGCGAAATGTAGAACAAAGCGGTCAGCGTTTCTGTCAGCATTGGTCGAATGACCCGGTGAACAAACTGACTGCAGACTTGTTATCACTACTTTGTTACGAAATTAAACACGCAAGTGCAAATGCAAGCTGAACTGGGGCAAATAAACTGAACCTTGTAATTTACGTCATAGTTTTATGTATATCAATAGGAACTTTTCTAGTCAATAAACAATACAGTTTTGACATCTGTTTCTGTATTCACAAAACCTCTGCTCCAACGGAAACAAGTCTATTATTACAATATCTTCTGTGAGACTGCGCAAGACCGTTGGTTTGCAACCTTTTTTAATTCCTGCACCCCTAAGACGTATCCTGCATTTTTCCAAATTAAAATCATACAGTCCACTATAACCTCCACCCTGAACATTTGGTCTTTCGATCCCTTAAAACGTTCCAGCCCCTAGCATTTGATCCGTCGAGCCTTTAAACGTTCCTGCCACTAGCATTGGGTCCATTAATCCCTTTAGCATGCCAGCCTTCTACGAACAAGACCGTCACGATGGCGCAGCGACGGGAGATTTTCAAAGCCCAAGAAGACTTAGCAGAATCCATTCGCAGGCAGATTATCAACGTGAAGAACGGCCCATCAAGAAAAAATGCAGCATATATCACCGCTCGTAGATCCACCCTAAAACAACTTTGGGAAGAATTTGAGATCAACCACTCAGACCTGGCGAAGGAAGCCGAGGAAGAACACCCTTATTTTAAAAACAATTTTTTTCAGCAAACCAAAGACGTTTACAATGAAGGTGTTGCCCTGCTCGACAAGTACGAAGAAAATCTAGCCACACTAGGAGAAATTTCACAGCAGCCAGTAGCGCCAAAAGAGGACACGACCACAGTTGCTGACAAGGAGGGACAGTTTCGAATAAGAAGGCTACAGATCAAGGTGAATTCACTCCAGAGCGACATTCAGGAAGTCTGGAATAGGTTGAATGAGGAATGCAGTAATAGGTATTGCGAATACAAAATTAAGAATTTTAAGGATGATTGGGATGACATCAGAGCTCTAAACGAGGAGATACTATTCCACGGTAGCTACGATGACCAGGAGTTCCATGAGACCAAGAAAATGGTCAACGAAATAATTGTGTTACCTTTCCTTTAAACAAAGATCGATATATACCACTTAACAAGCCTACGTCTATGCTCAGCGGTAGGGTTACTGCAATGGCGTCGGCGTAAGAAGGGGTGTAGGCGTTACCCTGGTCGATTCTAACGACACCCAATTTGCTATGTTTTGAGTAAAAATTAGCTCAACTTGGAATTTTTAATGCAATGTTCCGCGTAAAGCTTAATTAAGTATTATTCTTATGGCGTGTGT
>OW679197.1:33470452-33636767 GCA_940337035.1 Agriotes lineatus | reverse complement strand
AATTACCAATTATTGCTTATGTGAAGTATCCAGTAATATTCAAACTTTGTATTTGTGAGCCAAAAACATCCATATTTTACGGTATAATACAATTTTAAGTAGATACTTAGTGGATAGTTTTGCTTTACTTTAATTTCAATTTAAAAAAACAAATATGCTTAAAGAACTTAATTGAACTAAGTGAGAGACTACTGATTTTTTACAGGGCAGTTAAAATATGTACTGTGTGAGTTCTGTCTGTAACAGATTTTATTCGGCCATCATTTTGCCTACAATTTTAAGACCGCTATGTTCTACCTCTTAAAGAATTGGAAACTTAATAAAATCACAGAATAATAAAATTCACATTTTTATTATTTGCGAATAAAGTATGATCAAACATTATTTCCATATGGTATAGTTATGGGATAGTTCCTAATTTATGAATGCAACTGCGTTTATACTTAAATTTCAAACTGGACATTTGATTTTTAACTGACTTAATATTTGGATTCGTAAAGAAGCAACTACCCCATAGCCATACTGGATGAATATAATTTTTGAGCATACTATAAGTATTTGGATTGCACAAAGATTTTATGAG
The DNA here is from genome assembly GCA_940337035.1 of Agriotes lineatus. Lineage (NCBI taxonomy): Eukaryota > Metazoa > Arthropoda > Insecta > Coleoptera > Elateridae > Agriotes > Agriotes lineatus. The sequence goes on along the minus strand of OW679197.1, from coordinate 33,636,184 downwards.
CTCTTTTTTCATAAATTGATCATTTAATACGTTTTCATAAATGCATTTTTAAAACGATAATCCTGTAGAAAATGAAGTTTGAGCTCCAACAGAAAATAATAGTAGTTCACAAAACACTATTTCCTTTACGCCTGGAGTTATACATTATTCTAACTACGAAGCCCTGAAAAGTACAAATTTCATTTCGCCTGTAGTAGTAAGCAGTAAGTTCATAAAAAAGATACCCTAAAGTTCGTCAAATGTTACACACTACCTTACCACGCATACTATTTTAGGCGTGCAATGCAAACACATTTTGAAAATTCCAGTGAATGTGTAAGTCGTGCATGCACTGCAAGAAACAATAACTTGGAACAAAATATTTCAGAAACCAGTAATTCAGCTCTTACAAATGAAACCATCAATACGCTAGTCTTTAATAAATGCGGACTTCGCAACGACCATTGCTAAAAGTAAGTGTTTCTCATGATGCCACAGTTGAGAAATGGTTCATTTACAGACAACGCAGGAGAAGACATCAGCAATGCTTACGCCCCTAGTTAAACAATGACCTTGACCCGGAAAATATTGCGATTCCTTAAACACAAGACGCTAAATTAATCCAAATCGGAAATCAACATTAACTATAGATAATTGAAAAAACTTAAATGTAAAGCTAATCCAAAGAACATAAACATAAGCGAGACTCTGAACAGGTTCAATCTGAATTGTTTTCTAATTCTGCAATTAGCAAGGAAGAACAGTTTCAATGAACATAACTTAAACTACAACAATAATTCAAACAAGAAGCAATATACTCGTAATAAAGAGAGCGTGTAAGAAATCAATCACCATAGAAAAAAAATATAAGAAAAGGGCCAAGAATTCTGGCGAAAAAACATACGTCAAACAAAAAACCAAATATTCGAGCCAGGCGACTAAAAACATCTGCAAACAATCGTATGTACTTAAGTTTTTGAAATATGCTCAAATGATAACAGTCACAATATTTTTCGGAATAAAATTAAAAATAATATCGTCTTTTTGAAATAACCACGTCGACGATAACATAAAAAGGTAACTTATAGCTTGCTGTATAAAGGAAATTCCAGTGCAACATTACAGAAACCGCAATGAGGCTAGAGAAGGCAAGAGGACAAGTAGGTACTTATATTTGTACTTTAAGTTTAAATGATGAGAAAAAAATAGTTTTCATAAATATTGTTGATATATATGTTGTGTTGCGTGAAATAAAAAGAAACATATTTTTGGCCAGCAGATTGTAAAATAGAGACTGCAGAACTGAAGATAATTATTTTTCGTCTATATATTCTAGCTTAAATGTACGTAAATATGACGGAGCCAATTAAAAACAGTATTAAACTTTATTCCTGTGGAAACTATATGAAGTTATTAGCATGTACAAAATTGAACCGCAGCGAAGTTTGTAAGATTCTAACAAAACTAATTAGAGTTGCTATACATGAGTTTTCATATTTCTCGAAGACGTTGGCTTATCGAAAGCTTGGAAATTTGAGCCTGTAACCACCAAACTGTAAAATAATACATTTTACCTAGCCGTTGCTTCCATAAATGTTTTGACCAACTGAAATAATTTATACTTGATATGTATTGTATTTTACGACGTTCGCAACGTAAATAAAAATTTGAAGACCATGTGAGTGAATGCATTTTATGAGCACAAGGACAAATACGACAAGTATATGTTGTACAGCAAAATGTACCATCCACGTTTCCCTATGTCGCCCGATGTACCTGTACTGTCAGACACATTGTATATGCATAGATTAAAAATCGCGCAGAAGGCAAATCCAATCAGGCAAGATCTTCGGCATTGCAAACATATTTGATAGTTGATTTCTGAGGCTTTCGCGGCCATTGTCATTAAGTAACAAACGACTTCCGGGATTGGACCGTGTCATGATAGAGATCGGAGAACTTAACGTTTCGCCCACATTCGTAAGGGGCTTCATCTGGAGGAAAAAGCAAAAGAGCACGGCAACTCAACGTGTTAACCACGCCAGAGGTGAAACTCTTTGCAAGGGAAGGGATAGAAGAGCACGGTAACTCAACGTGTTAACCACGTCAGACGCGAAACCCGACTAACTGCCGGTCTTATAAAGACCACTAATCTGAGGTTAAATTTAATTCGCTGTTAAAATAAACAAAAGCGCATCAAAACATCAGTGCTTACGACATTTTATTCATTAGTAAACAAACTTTGATGCGCTTTTGTTTATTTTAACAGCGAATTAAAGTTAACGTTAGATTAGTGGCCTTTATAAGAGTTGCTGTGAGTGTGTTGATAGTTGTGAACATGCAAGAAGAAGATCTATGGTCTGTCTTATGTTTTACCTTGACATTGGTTTGGATTTAGCATCAATTTGGCTAAATAGTACGTTGATAAAATATCACCATTCAGAAGATACAGTCGACTTGTAAATTTAGGTTCGTTCCAACAAACACTGAATTAGTTCAGAACTGTTCTGAGCATGCGTAGATTAAAATGAGCGTTCCAACAAGACACTAACTGATCCTAGTACTGAATCCCAGTGCGTTCCAACATAGTAGGAACTAGATCTGAACCAATTCAGGGACAGTGAAATCAGTTCTTAGTTCTGAGCGTGAACTATTTGAGGATTATGCAGCGCATGCGTAGTAATGATCGTTGTTGCGACCACGGTGACATCCAGTTAAGACGTTTTAGATATTTCTGTAAGTTTCTGCCAGGCATGTTACCTCCTTAACAAAACTTACATGGAGATGATGAAGGGGAAGATGATGAAGGTGATTTGGACGCCAGGAGAGTTAGAAATGACTTTGTTAACATGCTAAGAATAATACGCAATTAACATGGTTTATTTAATTTCAAGTGCTTAAACTGTATTTTACATTGAACTTTTTTATATTACAGAATTTTGATTTGAAAGTAATAAACAGCCATGTATCAACTAAGGTACTTTATTTGAAACACAAGGAACACTATTCTACATGAAAACAAACGCACAACATAAATGTAATGTACTTGATAATATCACAATGCTCTAATACTATCACAAAATAATGAAAACAAACAAGTTAATAAGTATAAACCAAGTATTAAATTGTACTGGAATTTTGTAAGTGTGAACATTTAAATACACATTGATTAGACATTTGTCTTAAAATTTCATTTCTTTCTTCAATCAGCTGATTTCTTTTTTTAAGTTGCTCTAGTTTTTCCATTTCGATATCAAGCCTCATTTTCTGTTACTCTTTTCTATCACGTCTTATATTTTCCATGAGAGTCGATTTTCTTTTCTTCACATTCCTATGTGACATTTTGGAAAATTTTGTAGACGTACTTTCTTCATTTGTGCTGGCAATATTAATACAAATACCATTTTCACTCGCAGGTTCTGTATTTGTAATATTTTCAGTTAATTGTTCGTTTTCCGTCTCGCTATTACGAGGCACGTGCACGGTGTCACTTGTTAATAATATTGCTGGCCGTACATTTTTTTCCCACCAAATATTCTTTCCATATCGTCGTAAAATTCAAAATACTGTCTGCCTTCTCCAGTAGACCTTATTTTATCCACATACTTCTTATAATTGCTTTCAAGAACTTTCCATCTATTTTCGCAATGGTTAGATGTAACAGCCACGTGTAACTGCTGCTGCAACTCCTCTGCAATAATCTTCCACATTTGCTTCATTGTTTTCATTTTTATTGTGCCAACTTTTACTTTGTTTTTTTCATATAAATCTATCAACATCCTGGTGTTGTGCTCATTCCATTTTATATCCTGGGGAGCAAGCATAACGGAGTTTTCGGGGTAAATTAGAAACTCATTTATTTCTGAAAGAAAATAATTACGGTAAAATATGGACTATTATTTAAAACTTTCACGTTACCTTAACATAAAATTACATGCTTTTTACACACACAAAACTAAAATAAAATATTGTACGTTGTGACTTACCTGGCAATGCATTCATTTTAAATTTTTCTTGGAGCTCATACAACAAAGCTTCTGTTTATGAGAGGTTAGGTGCACCTGTTTACAATTCAGAGTTCTACGTTCCAACTACAACTAAGAACTAGTTCAGAATATGTTCTTTTCTAACGCATGCGCATTAAATTGTTCAGGAACTAATTCAAGACCGGTATAGTACTGTTTGTTGGAACAAACCTTTTGTTTACAGTCAACCACTTATTAATAGGCCGCAGGTTTCGTAGTGCTCTCCCACTGAACACAGAGGAGACATATTCTGCTACAGGGAAGCCAAATAACGGAACAGAAGATCTCAAAGTATGTGGAGTGGCGTCCTATTTGCTACTTAGTGTATTTTTGTAGGAGATTATCTTTCCTAGACACATCAGCTTTAATTTTGGATATGGGACCTCTATCAAAGTCTTCTTCCCAAGTAGGTTAAAATTTTACAGATAGTGATTAGCTAATTTTCTTTCTCAGGTTAAATTCGGAGTTTGATAGTTTTATATTAGCGAAACGAGAAAGACGATATATCACTTTAGATGGGTTGAAGCGAATACTGTTCCTTCTGTGATATTTTTTCAATAGCTTCTGTGAGAGTATCCTTTATCACTGTAAAGTCATATTATGTATTACTGGTTGGTCACTATTGTATGTATTGGATAATATAAAGACTAGCATAGTACCCCAGGGAAGAAATTTTATTTGAACCATCTATTTCGAAGATTTTTGTTAGAACGTATTAGCTTCCATTATTTATTGCAAATCGTTCGTTTAAGTAAGCAGTTATTGACGGGATCAAGTAGCCATTGTTTTCTATTAAGACTGTTACCGAACGGGGTCTGACTTCTTGCATACACGTAGCTGTGGGTAGCCCAGAAGCCAGAGTACGTTGACTGCTTTGATTGTTTAGATCAAGAATTCTCTTAATAAATGGTATATATTATCTCTATTATTACACTTTCTTATGAAAGGTCTAATTAATATAAAAAAAGTGTGTGTATAGTGTAACATTTAAATGAAACAGTTCCTTCTAATTTCATATGCGCCTGCTGCGTTCTACACACCTGGGCAGGTTGGCAACTTCCCTGACACACCAGCGGAGTGGGTTGTGGAGGGTCGGCAGCTTCCAGTCTCATACTGTGAGTGGAGGGGGTTCTCCGTCACCAATTCTGCAACCAACAAAGTAAAGGGCTCAAAATCTAGTACCACATCTAGCCGTTTAGAGGTTATTTGCGTCGCTAGAGTCAACTTTCGCTTGTGGAAGTAGTTCGCGGGTGCGACATGTTCCACTCTAATTTGGCCTGGCCGGCGCGCCGCCTACTGGAAAAAATGCACCTGCGCAATAGTCCGAGTGAGCTCGAAAGTTCTGGCGGGCGCTGTGGTGATTTTGCTGCAAGCTGTAGTTTCACCAGGGAACGCTGTGAGAGTGTCCTTAAGTACGTTCTACTTCTGGTTAATTGCGGAGGTAGTTTTGCTGAAAGTGTTTTTATGGCGCTGCAAGCTGGAGGAAGAGGAGGTGTTGCGTTCTCCGGTGCCGAAAATTGGCGGTCTGAAGGAACGATTTCGGCTTAAGAATTCAGGAATGTCTTGACTTCTGGGGCGTTCTTCGGACTTGTCTCGACTCGCCGGGCGTCATCTTCTTATGTCCTTCTGGGCCAACTCCTGACGCATCCAGGTAGAGATGCACAGTGAGATTTTTGTAAGACAAGTCATTTTTACTTTACTTCACCTAGGTGATCGGTCACCTTCACCGTGACTCTTGATTTTAACGAGCGATTTCAGAAAAATGCAATACATTACACAGCATGAAAGTGTCTATGCTTGACTCGGAAGCTTTGAAGAAGTCCTCGGACGCTTCGCGACCTCGTATTCTTCAACGAGCCTCCGCATCTGCAAAGTATCACTTGCATGCCTTGTAATATAATATACAATTATTAAATGGGTTTATTAAAATAAGTGCCTTGGAAGTATATTATCACCTTGTTGACATATAAGAGCAAACGCCTAATATGTACGTAGCGCTAACAAAGAATCCTGGATCTACTGTGGAATTTCATCAAAACAATACATATTAAGAATTAAAGGAGTTGACTTTATACACATTTCGAGGATTAAAATCATACTCTCGGGAAACAATTTAAAATTGTCCAAACGTCTTAAGGACACTAAATGCTAAAAGCGTCAGCGCGGATCCATTATTTGATTAAAAATTTCAGAATGGCGTACCTTAGAAAACGTCCGAGGCATTCGGAGATAACAAATTTGTAGTTTATAAGATCCTGGCGGGCACTTCAGAATTCCTTCGGTATTTTTAGACGGAAAATGCAGGACATTCCTGAAGTTTTTTCCTGTAAATTAGGTTTATTTGATTTGGATCGACATTTCCGAATTGCCCGTGCTGTAGGTAAACTGAAGCCAGCCATTAAATATTTATATTACTGTTTGCTTAGTTGTGTCGTCCATTATTAAAAAGTGAATTGATTGTATGTTCAAGCAGTAAAATTAAGAAATGCAAAATCGCATCCTTTTTCAATTCCAGCTTCTTAAATATCTTGCTGTCAGCTTCTTTGTCGCCAGTTGCAGGTGATATGTTATTATCATTGGTAATCATTCACATTTCATTTTTAACGAAACACTTTCGTCTCTTTATTACGAAAAAAGTCTGAAGCATGTTTAACTCATCGGTAAGGGCCTCTGTGAAAATCCTAATCTTACAAATACTCAAAGATATCCACAGATTTAGGAAAAAAACAAATAATAAATAAATTCGAGTACGAACGCCTTAATGAAAATAAAAAATGTAAACAGAAATATGAAACATGACACATTTATAATTTTGGTAATGTTAATCGCATTATAGAACAAGTTCTTCGCACAATCGTCGCTGGCGTGTATGTATCACTGAAGTTATCCCTTTACTATTCTCAATTAATCATATGAAATTTGATAAAGAAGTGATGGTAGATTACTAATTTTACTTCTAAATTGCAATCGAGTGAAATTACTGAACTAATCGCTGTTTACTAGTTATAAATGCTCATGATTTATTGCCTACACAAAGATATTTAAAGCTTCCGAATGTGCTATTAAGTCAGAACCGGAGATAAGAACTATATACAGTATGTCCCCGGATTGAATGTACAAGAGGGAACTAAATTTTATTTTTAGTTTTACCAAAGAGCATATATGCTCTTTGGTTTTACATAAAAATGTTATAGGAATTATAATTCTTGCTTGGTTTGTAGAAAATTTAAGAAAATTTTCAGATTTTCAAAAACAAGTCGGCCTTGACAGTTAAGCAAAAATTATTTTCTTTTCAGGTAAACCACCTTTTTGTTCATGATACGGCAAAATATTACTAAGAAAAGTTGTTCAGAATGAGAAATTATGGCCCTATAAAAAATATTATGAAGATATGTACTTAGATTAAACAGTAATTTTTAACAAATACAGTTTATTTTGTTCTTATCATAAATAAATTATAGAAATATCTTTCATTTTCTAACTGTATTCTAATGGTTGCACTCGTTTTTCAACGCCTTGTAATCTAGGAGACGAATTGAGCTCGCTCGGGAACGAAGTTTCCGGCTACGAGATGTGGGGACACGAAATATCCCGGGAACGAAATGTGTGGTACGAAATGTGGGGAACCAAATGTGGGGAACGAACTTTCCGTATCCCGGTTCCAGGAAAGGCCAAACATTTTATTGAAAGCGCAAACATATATTTTTCTAAATAATAAAAACTACGAATACATATTTATTTAAAAAAAAATAATTTTATGTAAATCATATTAAAACAATAAACGTAGAAGAAGAAAACGTACCAGAAGAAATGGAACAAGCAAAAATAGATATACCAGATATAAGCGAGTCAAGGAAAGAGAATTTCATTAGTAAAGGATACGTAAAAAATATTCTGGAAGTAAAAAACAAGCAATCAACAAAGAAGCAGTAGCAATAGTAGCAAACAAGAAAAATGGCAAAGAGGTTTAAGAAATGGGAACCTAAAACCCCCGGGGTTATTTATATTGCCATGAACACTTTTTAAGCCTTTATGATTATAATAGCAATTAATAACATTTCAAACATATCAAACATCATTTTATAAAATGTTCCAAAGATGTGCTCGATTAATTTGTGTAAATAGTATAAAATAGATCGACAACAATTGGGGAAAGGAAACCAATTTGTGAAGTGGTGTTATTTTGGATTTCCCAGCAAATAATTGTTAATTTGTGAATAAATACCTTTTTTCCAATTCAGTGAGTTTTAAGTTGTATATCCTGTGGGTATGTTGTACTAGAGTGCATTGATTGGTAGCACCTCTGCAGAAGTTGTAAAAAGGTCTTTATTTTGTGCATCGAGTGTTGGCTAGTTTCAGACAGAGTAATTGGAGCCTTGTCGGCTAGAGGTGGACAGCGACATTCGTGGAGAGCAGATGGAGCCCTAGATGTTAGGCACTGGCTGAATTGGAGGTGCTTTCGCAGCAGTCGAGCTACACTAGTCGTTCTGCCGGCATTCAGTGGTTAGCATCGGTAGGCTAACGAAGACAGAAAAGACCAGACATCGTGGGACTCTTTGGGGCTCTGCCTAATTCCTAGTTTTCATTTCAAAAGCAACAGAAAGGTCAGAAAACTTTACCCTAAGAGATTGAATTTAATGAATTTCTTGGTGGCGTCGGTTTTTTGTGCACTTCCGGCAGAAGCGTCCTTTGAGTATTTTTTGTTGGTGACTTGTATTTACTTACGGCAATTGTTATCACCTAGGCAACGTTTTAATTGCGTAATCGCAAATAATTGTCGTTTAATAGCGAACTTGTTTTGCGGATTGTGAGGTTGGGTCGCCATATCTAAAGTAATGTCCCTTTAGTTAAATAATATCCTGTATTGTAGTGATCCCATTGGTTTAATCACCATTACATAAAGCGTTTACAATTAAATTATTAAAAATAATAACGTGATGGTGCAGTTTCTAGCAAATGTATTTCCACTAATTTATACAAGTCAAAATGATACCTGCTAGGATGTAGAGACCCGACCCTTTTCAGATTATTAAACTCATTTCTTTAAAATAACAATGCATAAGAACAAAACATAACAATATACAATTGAAACTGTCAAAGACCATAGCAATAGTACAAGTATATAAACCATTGAAAAGTACTGTTACGGATCATAGTTGCCAGAGACATATTGTGTAGGCAACGATCCTAAAACAAAGTTTATTGAGTTCATTATATTGGTTCATAAATCAAACACGCCTTTTATTTCAACCAGTATATAAGAACATATTTATGTAAGATATAACGCCCAAAAGGCTCTATTCTTACAGTACAAAATTAGAAGTAATGGAAAACTTCTATAGAGAATCACGAGAAATTATCGATAAGGTAAAAGAAGAACATGATAACATATTAATAGTAAACGACTGGAATAGACGAGTAGGATCTGATTCAACAGCAACATTATAATGAGTAGTATGGAGAACAAACCGAAACCAGAAATAGAATGCAAAGGATTAATTTCTGCATATTAAGTAGCCTAATAATAGACAATGTATTTTTAACATTTAAATGAGGGATATGTACACAAGTAAAGACATTGCAGCAGAAAAAGTAGAAAAGAGCAGAATAGAGCATTTAACAATAACAAAAGAGAAACTAACAAAAGTAGAAGGGGTCTGGGCTGCTACAAAAGCAGAACTAGGAATGAATTACAGAATGGCAGTAACAAAAATTGATATAGAAAAACCAGATACGAATAGAGAGGAAAAAAAACATACACAAGAATTAAAATAGAGAAATGGAAAGATCAACGCGTCGATGAAGTTTTTCAATAGATAAAGATGTATCAAAATGGCTGAACAGCATGGGGCACATAGAAAACAAGATATGTAACAAAGGAGGTTATTAGAAAAAGCACTAATAAATAAAGCCAAGTTGGTAGGTGGCACTACGAAAACAAACACCAACACTTACAGAACAAAATGTTATCATTTGGGTGGGACTATTTGTTCATCAACGATGTCTTAACTTCCATATTTCTCCTAATATATCTATTTTCCGGTTGCTCAGCCTTATATTCAAAATATTCATCTCATTTTTTTGTGTTTCTGCCATTTTATCCACATTTGCGTTTGTTAAAGTCCAAGTCTGAGCACCAAATGTGAAAACCGGCAGAACACACTAGTCGACTACTCCACTTTATTGATGGAGCGGTATTTTTTGGTTTAGGGTATTAGATGTTTCTCTGAAAGCTGCTATTCCTTCCTTCTTTCTGTTAATGTGAGCCGTTTGGAGATTATTACAGGAGGCGTTCGTCCAAAAATGGAAAAATGAGGTCTCAAAATAAGCAGAAGAATCTATCTGATTACGTACTTATTACTAGTACGTTGTCAATATGGTCTTGGGGCTTCGAGCTGCTTTCCAGAAGTTCATCACCTCTCAACGCAGGAAAGTTTTACAAGCAGTTAGCTATGAAAGTGCCCGAATTGCTGATTGATTATTCATGCTATTTTATTCAAAGATCGCATATTGCTGCCGAAAGGCGTCCATGAAAAATTAAGCCGCGCGTCGCGGCGCCGTGACGGCTTATTCAGATAAGCCCTGGTGATGAATCCCTAAGAATTGTATCGCCCGCTGCGAAGCGAGCACCTGCCCCGCAGGATATAACTCACTTAATTTAATAATGTTAGTTGGAATATCTGGGAATTACGGCACCACATTAAATCGTAATTTGATAGCGCCAATCGGAAAGCAGGCGATGCTCGGCTTCGCAGCTTCCTTTTTGCCGGGCTTTTTGCCGGTTTTTTCGGCGCCGCTAATGATCACGCGCAGACTTCGTATCGCCCGATCGCCGGGAAAAACTCCTGGAAATTTATATCGAAATCTCCGCTCGGGGCGAATACCTGAGAAGGGCCCGGGGCCCGGCCTTAGTTGTAATTACGCTCGTGTTTTATTCCGGAAGAAACGCAACTGTTTCGTCGCTTCTGCCATATTTTCGCGCTCATTAAATGGGCCCTTAAATTTTATGCGCCGTCCATAAAGCTTATTAAATTCCCCCCATTTGTATCACTTCCAGAAAGCACAGTTTTATAGTTTTGGCGCGCTTACGCCACATTTAAAACACCTTAAGCGAATTTGGCGGTTCAATTCGGCGCCTTTGAGGTGGAAGGCGTCGCTCGCGACGCGATTAACTACCGAATCCCTTTTTTCACGCTCTTATCGGGGTTGACACGTGCCACACCTTCTTTTAAGGACTAATTAGACGGTTATTACCTGCTACGTTATGATGGCTTCATCAGCGGTAGTAGTTGACGAGAGCTTTAGGTTCCTGAGTTAACTAGATTTTGCTATAAGGGTTTGTATGAAGGTGTACATTATTTTTGGTCGTCAACCTGATGACAAAATTATTTTTCTATATTATGTTAACGAGATATAACTGTCACTAGAATGCCTGAAATGAGAAGAAGTTGGTGCAATCGTCCGAGATTAGCAATCTCTATCGTATATATGATACAAGAAATATGTTTTTTAATCTGTAAGATGAGGAAACAAGAAATAATTTAAATATTTGCTTTGCTACAAAGGATTTGGCTATTAAACTTCTTTTGCGTTCGAGGAAAGTATTAGCAAAATCTTATGAGGGTCAGTAGAGGTCGATTACGAGTAGTAGTTCTTCATCTTTCTCCTACGATAGGCTGTGCCCTGTTTAGATCTACAAAATTGTGGTGTTACAAAATCCTCTTTGATTGAAGGCAGGGTAGGTCGCTAGCCTTGCCCATCGAAGTTAAGCAAGAGTTTCTTCGTTAAGGGTTGACGACTACTATTAGCGTGGTATACGAGGAGTGTACACTTTTAAAATCCTTCTACAGTCGAGTCACCAGATTCAACCCGTGCCGTTCACGTTCACGCGTTTGCACGGTGGGCCATCCGCTCATTATCTTTTTTAATCTGTTACAAAAGATTCGTCTAATACTTCGATCGCATTTTAAGAAATAATGGAAAGATCTTGTGAAAGTCAGCAGAGATCGAGTACGAGTATGAGTGGAGTGAAATATCAGTTTTTAAAGTTACTACTTTTGTTAATGGTTTTTTGTCCCTTGCTATGTTGGTAAACTGTTATTGCGTATTCCTGTTCCTCTGGTATACGTAGTGTGCTGTTATCTTTCGCCGTGATTTGGTTATGTATATATCCTGGTGGTGGTGAGCGAATGACCCCGCAAACAAATGTTCGATTCTCAGGCGGCTAGCTCGGCTTCGATTCTTAACGACCTATTAAAGGATTTTGAAAGTCGTATGCTTTTCGGCTACTACGCTAACACATGTGGCAATCGTTAATCCTTGATAAGTGGACTCTTCTCAATTTAGATGGGCAAGGCTAGCCACCTACCCGGCTTACAAAGAAAAGAGGGCTCATAGAACCACTTTATGGTTAAGAATAGGTCACTGGCGTAAGAGGAAGAGGAGAAACCATCATGACATTTTTTTAATGATTTGTTAACTTGAATCCGCATTTAGATCTGTATTTTGTTTTTGAACTGTTATGGTTTCTTGATTTTTTTTATTTGCATTTCGTTTTAGTTAGCTTCATATGGTGGTTCATTGATGCCGGACACGATTTTCTTTCATTGTTCCAACCTTTGTTTGCCCATAAAATAGAAAATTTGGTAAAATTGTGCGGAAACAAATTAGACTGCAACACTAGTCACAATGTGTAACAATTACGGTAGATGTAGACTCAGCATTAATATGGTATCATTAGGTCAAATTTCAATACACATTGTTTATAAGCAAGGAGTTGTGTTTTGCACTTACGCAAATAGTAGGTTATTAAATCGAATAGCAAAACACGACACAATTTAATTGTATATAAAGCTCTGTACTTTATTTTATTTTTTAAATATACTTTTGAACTCTGGAGTGTATTCATTTGTGAACAGACAAAGGCTAATAATTCCTTAAGGGATAGTTAGGCCTGGCTACCCCATTTACATCCTATCCTACAACGCTTCAACCTTTTACCAAGTGAAAACCCCTTCAGTAAAATAACCTCATCTTACAACTATACAATTTATGTTCCGAAGTGCGTCCTGAACGAGTACAAGAAATAATCCACAAAACTACACAAACCGAAGACTTGCATAAATTCGAGGAGCATCGCGGACATTCATCCATATTCAACACTGCTTTCCTCTTTCGTAATCTTAAACTTACTTAGGTTATATTCTGTTGTACGCAGTTCATCTGTTGTAGTGAGTACAAGAAGATTTTCGAGTTCATCTGTTGTAGTGAGTACAAGAAGATTTTCGCTTACGACATGTAACGAGCTTATGGGGTGCTCAGTAGTTCATCGGGATGACAGCGGGTTTTAAACTGCAAAAACACTGTCATGAACTCACAAGAAATTAATTGTACCTTTGAAGGTACGGGGTGTTACGATTTGCAATCTTTGATGAAATAAACTATACGCGGTTGTAGGAATAGACTGTACTTTAGTTAGCTATAAGCCATTTGCATCATAAATATTTTAAGGTAGAATTTCTTAGGCAAAATGGTGTATTAAAATTACAACAAGCGAATATTTAGCCGATGTTTAGAAACGTGCCTTTCTCTAGGAAGCTGGAAATATTTCAATCTCACGAATAGATTAGAGTCAATTTATGCAGGGTTTACTTCGAAAGCCGAAATATTGGCCGAAGGTATATGGCTAGTACGTGGTCAGAAGTGCAACTGTTGCAACTCGGTCATAAAAATTACGTGCCGACGGGAGCAAATTCTTTTAGCAGAATTGTAAAACTTTATTGGCGATAATTTGCGAGGTGTCGAGCTTGACAAATTTTAGTGTGTGAAAGCTTCAAATTTGCCAAATTCATAGAACTATTATAAACTGTCACGTCCGTATGTACGTGCCAAAAGTCCAAAATTTAGAACTGCTCTGATAGGCTTATTTGTATTTTTGTAAACGCCTACCGAGTTTTCTTGGTGAAACTGGACTTAATTAGAAAATGTAAAGTTAAGAAGCAACTGTATTAAACTTAAGTGTTCTGTAAACGGCAGAAAAATAAATGCAATTAGTTGTACTTAAGTGTTCTTATTAATCTCGCAACAGTAGCTTTGGTCTTCATGTTCAAGTGTATTTTAACTAAAATAATTGCCAGTTACCCCCACTTTAGGCGTATCGCGATAGTACTGTTGCGATGCGGCTAAACTGTTGCGAGATTAACAAGAACACTTAAGTACAAATTTATTTTTCTGCTTTTACAAAACACTTAAGTTTAATACTGTTGCTTCTTAACTTTACATCTTCTTATTAACTAATTCTAAGTCTAGTTTGACCAAGAAAACTCGGTAGGCGTTTACAAAAATCCAAATAAACCTATCAGAGCCGTTCTAAATTTTGGACTTTTGGCACGTACAGTCGTGTTCATTAAAGTGTTGTACAGTATTTGTGCTTTGTGAATATGAATTCATTACACAAAGTTCAAAAAAGTGTTGTATATACAAATATTTTGAAAGTATAGATCCAGGTCTACCTAGTTGATGATACAGTGTGAGCCTTTGTTGATGAAACACACAACTACCAATAAACTTATAACTGTCTGTGTACAACGGATTTTTGAACACGACTGTACATACGGACGTGACAGTTCATAATAGTTCTATGAATTTGGCAAATTTGAAGCTTTCACACACTAAAATTTGTCAAGCTCGACACCTAGCAAATTATCGCCAATAAAGTTTTACAATTCTGCTAAAAGAATTTGCTCCCGTCGGCACGTAATTTTTATGATCGAGTTGCAACAGTTGCACTTATGACCACGTACTACCCATATACCTTCGGCCAATATTTCGGCTTACGAAGTAAACCCTGCATAAATTTACTCTAATCTATTCGTGAGATTGAAATATCTCCAGCTTCCTAGAGAAAGGCACGTTTCTAAACATCGGCTAAATATTCGCTTGTTGTAATTTTAATATACCATTTTGCCTACGAAATTCTACCATAAAATATTTATGATACAAATGGCTTACAGCTAACTAAAGTACGGTCTAATCCTACAACCGCGTATAGTTTATTGCATCAAAGAATTCAAATCGTAACAGGGGAAACGGGAATACGGAAAATTTGGCTAGGAAAACCTCTTTGCGATGGGAAATGTGTAAGTCGTTCAGCTCCAGGATTTGGGCATTACCTCAGTTCTCAAATACTTATTCAACTCCAGGATGTAACCGTAAGACGAGCCCACGGGCTACGAAAGAATTCCACAAAGAACATCAATATTGATATACGTATGCAGAGTTCAGAAGGCGTTACTGCACTACGAACGGGGATACGCTCCAAAGATTATTTCACGACTCAAAACTTAAACGCGTAGCTACAGTTAGCGGTAATTTAGATGTGCAGTAGGATAATTTCTAGAATACTACAACATATAATAACGAAGCTAAACGATGGAGGCGAGCTCACAGATATACGGAGCTCATGGATGAGCATTCAGCTGCAATGAAAGCCCAGTGCTTGAAATGTTTTTTTAGGTATATGTCGGTACGCTTTAAGGTCAAAATTATGAATTTTTTAATTTTTTTTATTTATATAATAGCTTTGTTGTATCTTCGTTAAAGTCATTGCACTATTTAAAAAAAACAATAACACAGATAAACAAACGAAACCAGTAGCGTCTTGCAGTAGCATTGTAATAAATTAATATTTTGAGAATACGCCGTCAGAAGCAAAAGCGTAACACATACATTTTTAGCATAATAATAAAAGTACACTTTCAGAAGAAAACAGAAGAGATGCTCAAAAAATGTGTGCACAAAATGGCGGCGCTCAAACTTCACCAAGGATTTTTTCATTGTGGTCCCTAGATCTTCAGTCTTCCAAAACGTTTTGTGATGTTCCTGCAAATTTAATGGCTGATAGACGTACGGCTGTAGGTCTTCTTTTTATGTTTTCGTTGAAAAGATATAGCTCTAAATTCTTGATGAAAGACCTTAGCCGAAATTTACCGCTGCATCTACTTGCATACATGTGCACATCAAATACAGTTAAGCCGATCAACGGATGGGGTCTGTAGCGTCCTATTTAAATATGACGACAATTAGGTACAATTTTTTATGGTAGCATATCTTTCAAAACTTTAGTTAGAGTTAAATTCCATTAGAGATTAATATGAAATTTCCACGGTTCTTTAAGAGAAGAATTCGGAATTTTAACTTGGTAGCCTGGAAGCTTGATAAATCCGACTTTCGTCGTAATTTTTTCAAAGCACACGGTTAGGCTACACAAAATAGCTACAAAAACCCTTACCTTGACGGCCCCTTCCTGGTCAAATTTAAAAATGGTTATTGTTGGTCAACTGTCCAGATTGAACTTCCGAACTTAACTTTTCTTGCATCCGCGTTGAATTCAGCATCCGAGCTTAACCAAAGGAAAGTGGTAATCACTACCACAACGCTTCAAAAAACTCTGATTAGACTAATATGTAATGTTCCAAGGCTAACATCATGCAAGGAACTATTTAGTTTACTAAAGTTACCAACGGTACGTCAACTTTACTGTATAGCAGTGAGTAAATACCTATTCAAAAGATGGAGCTTCTACTTTAATAGAAAAACGACAGTCAGGGGACACATTATACTTCAACAACCACAAGTCAAAAAAACCCATACTCAAAAATCGTTAGTATATCTAGGGCCGAAAATATTCAATGCAATTCCGTCGGATATAAAAATGCTTACATTTAACTCGTTTAAACATGAAGTTTCAAAATATTTCAGGAATACAAATATTTCTAATTTATTCATCATAATTGTTTAGGGAGAGTTCATTAGAAGGCAATTAATTCCGGGTTCTACAGTCCGTATTTGTAATTATTATTATAGTTATTATAGTTATATTACCTATACATTAATTTGATAGGTGCACAAACAAGTGTATTTTTTATAAATTAATTGTTCGCCCATACACAAGGTAACTTTATGGGCGAACTTACTTACTTACTTACTTACTTACTTTCTTCCTTCTTTCTTTCCCTTATCGGGAGCGACACAAGACGGCATTCAATTACACTGGTATACAGTATATCTGGAGTTTGAGTAGAAATATGCGCCGGTTATTTCTGCATGTTTACATTACTAAACCGAAGTCCGTTTGTTTCTATCACGTAATGATTTTTCACAATTCATTAACAAAGTATTACCTAAGTGTTATACACAAATAACTTTAGCATTGGTTTTTATAATAATTTGTAAAACTATATTAAAATTAGTGTTAGCCTTGATTTAAACAAAATTTAATTAAAGTAGGCTTAGAAACGATGTAAAACAATGTAAAATAGAAGATAAAGAATTGCGGAGAGGGCCCACGCTGAAAGGTGGTGTTATTTGGCTTCCACAATAAATAATTGTAAAATTGTGAATAAATACTATTTTCCCAATTAAGTGTGTTTAAAAACTGAATGCCCTGTGGGTGTGCTGTAGTGGAGTGCATTCATTAGTAACACCTCTGCAGAAGGTTGAAAAAGTGTTTTAACTGTGCATCGAGTGTGAGCTTGTATTCAGGTGGTTGTTTTTGGACATCCGAGCAGAGTAATTAGAGTCCCTGGAAGCTGAGGTAGGCAGTGACCTTTGTAGAGATGAGAAACCCTGGTTCTAAGCAACGGTAACATCTGGAAGCAGTTTTTGGTATCACAGCGGACCAGCTACAGGAGTCGTTCTGCGGCGGGGTTCAGAAGCTGTCCAACTGACAAAGAGAGGGCCAAGCATCGTGGGACTCGCTAAAAGCTCGAGTTGGGCCCTAATACCGTTCCAAAGGCAACAAAAAGGTCAGAAAACTTCACCTACAACACAGAATTTAGTGCATTTCGTGGTGGCGTCGGTTTTTTAAGATGTTCCGGCACTATCCTCCTTTGAGTGTGTTTTATTTGTGACGTGTATTTACTTACGGCAACTGTTATCACCTAGGCAACGCTTTCATTACGTAATTACAGATATTTGTCGAGTAGAACGATAATGTTTGTTTTGCGATTTGTGAGGTTGGAATGCTGTTTTCCGTTTATTAAGTAATATCCTGTATGGTAGCTATCCTTTTAGTTAAATAATCATTATACAAAAACTTTACGTTTAAATTATTAAAAAAATAATACCACCATAATTGATTTGATGGCAAATGTATTTCTTGTATGTCATGCAAATCCAAATAATACTTGCTAGTATGTAAAGACGCGACCCATATGAGATAAGAATCATATACCGTGTGTCCACAGGGTTTTGCACCATGGAATCAGAGCAACGTTAATTTATCCCAAAGATCAGCTCTTGCTTTTACGAAAACAGCTTAATGACAAACCCTATTATATTTATTTTTCTATGGCAATACGATTAGTCGTATTCAACTTGACATATGGTGTCAAATTCGATGATAGCAGGTTAGGTTTTGCGTCAGTTTTGACACAGACTGACGCAAAACCCAACCTGCTAACCTCAAATTTGACATAGACTTACAGTGCCACCAACATACTATTCATACGTTGTATAGCCATGGCCATTCAGAAACATTCGAAGGCACTTTATTTGTTACTTGCAAATTCAATTTTATTGGTCAATGCTTAGCAACCGTTTGACTATCAATTGCCACTGGAAGAGTAGATCTTTAAAATAAACTAGCATCACTCCAGCGCCATGGTGCGTAGTCTCGTGGACGCACGGTATAAGAACCCATTTGATATTATTAAACTCATTTATTTAACTATAATATCTAATACACAACAATTATCAATCCAAAACAATATTTAAGCATCAGCAGCCATTGAAGTTCACATACCAGCCAACAGCCGTACATTTATAAACCAGTGTTATTAAACGATTAAATGATGAAGTGTGTGAAACTTTTGACTTTATCGAGAAATCTATATATTGCAAAAGCGGTCTTCATCTCTTCTGTTGTCAACTGATCCTTGAACAATGAATGTTTCCATATTATTTCTCTGAATAGATGTTACAATTTTAATATGTTTGAAACTTTGAAGCTCTCCTACCATAGCATCAGTAGTCCACGAAATTTTTAACATCTTTCTTTAACATATTATCTTGAAGGCTTCTATTGATTTTTGGTGCTTTAGATGTCAATTATAATAAAATCGCACTATCACTCTACCGTATGTCCAAGGATGGGCATTACATGAAGGAAATTTTCTTTATTTGTTTCTATTTCATAGAAAAGTCATTCTTTATAAAGTTTTTGCTTCTTGCAAAAACCATAGTGCCATGGAGAAATGTGATAGAATGGGTGTTATTTAAGAGAATATTAAAATAGCTAAAGAGAGAACTACCTTTAATTTGATTCTAGAGAAAGATGTGTTATCTTATACATATAAAGACAAGTCCTGACTCACTGACTCATCAATGCCCAGCCCAAACCCTTGGACCTCGAAAGCTGAAATTGGTTCCCTTTATACAAGGAATGAAGGAGGATATTTCGAAATTCAAGCCCTAATGGGGTAAAATGTAGGTTCCAATTTTGTATAGAATATAATATTAAATAGAGATTTCGACTTGAAACTTCGTAGGAGTACTCCTAAACACAAATAAGCAAACACGTATTTCGTGATTGTCCGAAAATCAATCCCTTAGGGGATGAAATGAAGTAAATAAGCCTAAAAATCGATATGGGTGTCGTTATTGAGGTTTTTTAGGACGGTGATTGCCAAAATGGCATTTATTGTTACAAAAACAAATTATTTTTGGGCAGAACAACGTTTGCCGGGTCAGCTAGTGAACAGATAAACCTAAATACAAAATTTAAGATAAGAGAAGGGTGGCAATTGGAAGAACGAGGTATTAAACCAGCTGCTCCTATGTAATTTGGCTTATTCATTTTTTCTATATTCGGAAAAGTGTGGTTACTACATTTGCTGCCATCAATATTATATATACAATATTACTTTTATGCGTGATATCTGGAATAATGTCAATTGCTCAAGAAACTTGTTAGTTTTGTCTGCTGCCACGAGGCAGCGCGTAGGTCTGTTAAATGTTCTACAAAACTATATTTTCTTCGAAAGAAGCTTACGAATGTTTTTCAGAGTTTAATAGCTTTACGTCTCGCTCATTCTTCTACTTAAGTGGCTTAGAGGGTACACAAGAAGAAGAAGATCAAATAAACTGAGCAACGACTTCGTATTTTTGCAACGGCTACTACTTGTCTTAGGAGAAAATGGAACTAATATGAATAGTACATTTTCAGACATAATTGGAACTGTTGCTTGAGGTGAACTATAACCATAGAAAAATTGAAGAGTTTATATTTTTTCAGAATTAACATATGTGGAATTTTCAGCTTTGCTTAAATAATATGATACAGCCTTATAAAGTTTGACTCAAAATATAGACAATGAAAACTGGAATAAAAAATAACTACTCAGAAGCCACCATACTGTAAGGGCCTAACAAGAGAAAAATTAACACTTTTATGCATTTCAACATAGAAAAAAGAAAACAAATGACAATTAGATAACTAAGATAAAGTGTGACTTAGGCTTCATTTTTCATATAGGTTATTTATTGTTTTTTAGAGAAAAACAAAACGTCCTAGCTTAACCTCTTTAACCTTTGCCGTAGTTCCAGACAGTGCCAGAAGTACGTAAATAAATATTTCACGTTTATTGATCCACTGTGTACTTAGAGGGGTTTAAATTCAAAAAGCAATATTGAATCCGAATGTAAACTAACCCGAGCTCAGATCAAGTCCGCACGCGACTTTAAATCTGTATTAGCATCTAGATGTGCTTTTAATCCGGATTCTCAGCAATTGTAAGTTCCACCACGAACTATAACTAACTTTCAATCAGACTTAGTAAATATCGCAGTAATGGGTAACTTACATGATCTACCGATGAGCAAAGTGCGCAAGTTGAGAGGCACTAACCTACTTTGTCCAACTTTGATCCTCCGCCGACCTGTTCCGAATTACATATACATTATATACATTACGTGATCCTCTCTGTTCGTGCCATTAAGTGTGTTTAGTAATATGGTAACTTGACATTCGCATGAATCTTAAATTAAACATATTCGGGTCGGAGCAAATTCACGTACAATTTTAAGCCGGCTCCTTGAGCTTCGCTTTACAACCGCGATCCTGGAATAGTTCTCCTGGCCTCCGATCAGTAATTATTTTGAAGCGCCCTTACCAACTTGAAGTGGCTCTATAAGCTGTAAGCTGGAAGGGAAATAAGCAACGTAATGAAACTCCTTTCAGGATATAATTATGTGTGTGTTAACACAAAGAGCATACGCTTTAACTAAAAAAAAAACAACGTGAACGGATAGAACTAGACTGACGCAGTGAATATTCTTGTACAATAGGGGTAATTAGTGGCTTACATATTCTGATTGTGTAATAGCCATCCTTGAGTTCGTTTTAGGTCACTTTGTGACTGTATGGCTGTTTTAAAATCTTTAGCATAATAACGTCTACTACATTGCTGAAGATAATTTCAAAGCAGTAAGAAAGGGAATGCCCTTAATTTAGGCTGTGATTTACCCACTCAAATGCTTTCGTCATATCTGTATAATACCGGTACGTATATGGTGCCTACTTCACTGCTTTGGGACACTATTTCAAATGAATATTAAGTAATACGCTATATTGCATTAGTAGTTGTATAGCATTTTGAAACAAAACCTAGTTGATGCATCATACAGACACAAGACCATAAGGGGAAAGCTAGAAATTTTGTCAAGCAAATTTAGTTTTTTCCCCAAAATGATTAAGTTGTGACAGCTGTTTTAAAAATAATACACTACTTTACACGGATATTTATCAAATCTACAATTAAAGATGAACAAATCTAATGCAACCCATATGGTATCACATTTGACTTTTATGGCAGTAATGGTGATACTAAGTTCAATAGATACGGGACAAAACTCCTACTATTGTATAATGCGCCATCATGGTGATATTTCGTCGGTGATGTAATGAAAAGCACGAAAGGTTGTCTAACTCGGCCTCTATTTTCTCTAAAATGAAGCAATCTTACTTCCGTGAAAACGTCTACTGCATTTTGCTTTTCAAGAAATCAAATAGGTTTAAATCAAATACGGCTATATTAAGCACATAGGGTATATAAAAATTAGCCAGGCCAGCTGTAAAAGCTTGGATTCATATTAAATTACCCTTAAAGCTTCCTGACGCATTAGTTGACGTAGGGATATAGGGAAGACAGCATTGAGGACCCAACAAGTCGAGCATATTAAAAAATAGGTTTGTTAAGTAGCTGGTTTTTAAAGTATATCAAACACATGCAACTTGAATGATTGTATTCAAACTATTATAAATTTCTTCAGAATTTTTAGTTAATTTTTTGAAACAGAAAGTTCTTTAGATCCATTGCTCGCAGAAATCACTGTTTTAGCATTGTAGGCGGATCAACATATTGAGGACTTCCAGGCATTTAAATAAAATTTTGTTTGATTTTACATTAGCTATATTTGCCAATGAACGGATTTAAAAAATCCCTAAAGTTGTGTATTGTCTTAAGTCGTGATGTATATTTTTAAATTCAAATGCCGAACTTGTAACGTTTCGTCTTCTTACTAAGGACGTCAAAGAGTTATACCTCGGGTTAAGCTCAAATCGGAGAAATATGTTCACTCAAATATATATGAGATTAGGAAAACACCAGATAATTGCCAAAAATATATTATGTTCAGCTATAGTTACAAAATAAACATTAATTCAAAGTAAATTCGAATTGTACATTATTTAAAATTAACATATCCTTCTGGAACTGTGTTTCTGGTTTCTCGGGTAAAACTGTAATCCAATGCACCGGCGAGTATTTCAGGCCCCTTTGATTAGTCGGCAGATACAATCGGCGACTCTTCGGAGGTCGGGCTAAGTAGATATTTTAACCCGTAGGTCGGATGTTCCTCCGCGTTTGACCTTGTGCTCAGCCGTTGTTTTGATTAATTGTGCTGGAATTATCCGTTAAGTTTGTACAACTTTAAGGGTTACCTGGGGGTGTTGTTGGTGCCTAAATACTTGTACGAGGATTGTTGGTGCCTTACGGGAGTTCTGAGTTGGTCTTGAAGCAATCACCGTGCCAAATCTTAAAGATGGAATTTATTCGCCTTGAACTGGCAAACGTCGTTTGACAATCCCCCTTCAGCGAAATTTGGGGGATGCGGAGTCGAACTTCGAAATCCAGGAATTCGTCTTTTAATGGCCAAAATGGGCCCTCCAGGTGAGTTTATGAGGGGCGGCTACAGGGCTCTAGCCGCTCGCAAGCGGTGTAGGTGTTGCAATTCCTACAGGTTTTATTATTAGTAAAATGAGTTAATGTGATGTATATAACACATCGGATCGCGGGGATTTGCGCTTATTAATTAGGCGGTCGGGAATGACTTTTAAGTGGTTAGCCCTGCAAGACAGTACAGCAAATGAAGCCAGGGTTGAAGCCTCAGGAATTCGAGTTCCCAAGAAAGTACAGCAATCAAGGTAAAATAGGATTCTAGCGGAAAGTTTCAACTTTTTGGGCTGACAGTAGAACACGTCATTTTCCTTGAAGCCTAGACTGCTAACAGTTACACAGTACAGCATGTCAGACCGGAAGACCCAGGGACTCAAGCGGGATTTTCTCAAGTTTGTTGAACTGGTAGTGTAATCTTCTTTTATACCATTTCTGCTGCGTTATCGGGGTGCTTGTTCTAGCTTGCACTAGAGAGGGAAACGACGCCGAATAGCGGGTGTCTTCCCGTTATCGTAAACCGCGCGCTGGCTAGATGTAACGCTTCATTATGCGATGTATCAAATTTAGATACATCTTATGTATAATTAAAATTTAATGCAGGAGCTAGCGTTACAAACTCGCTTAATTGCTGAAATGAAATGCTGCATCTGGGAACTGTGTAAAACATAAATTTGCCCAATGGCTGAATTAATTTTCTCAATTTCAGAATTACTCTAATTCATTTCGGCAGTTCAGCAAATTTCTGTCTAACATAAAGATTATAGAAAAGGTTGTACAGCACCTGCAGTTAAAAAGAAGGTGCAATCATGAGTTAATTTAGAGTTAAGCCAAATATTTAAAGCGCCAGGTTAGTTGGATAAAGAACAAATGGAAATGACGTGAATCTACTAAGACAATTCAAAGTTCAGAATCGTATTTATCTATACATATTAATTTGAATTTAATGTTTTTTCGTTCTTATCAAGCAACTGTTGTTTTATAAAAAAATGTAAGACCAGGTGCCAGATACTTACCTGCTTTCCTGGAATTAAGAAAGTTAAAGAAGTAGACAAACACTGAGTTTGCTGTCAAAAAGAAACAAAGAACGATTGGAGCGTTACCATTTCCAAGCAATTATATGACAAAGGCTACAGCCAAGTTCTTGTATTGGAAAAATACCAGATAGTTGAATAGTTTACTTCAAAAATCATAGCTTAGCTATGTTCTGCAAGAATATGCTCATTCACTCCTGCTACTGCAAGTTTTCTAGCCTTTCAAATATATATCACATAATTTAGCAAATGTTATATTTCGAGACTCGACGATTATGTTAGATTGGAATCAATTTGGCAAAGTAACATTTTAAGAGTTTTTATGCTTTGGAATAGGTGTTTCTTCCCTGAAGTTATCACAGGTTAAAAGTCGTTTACTGCCTGTAACAGGCTTGAGTTGCACGCGACTCGCTAGTGGGATGAACGCGGCTGCAAACTAACAGATCAGGTACTCAAATCAGTAGCTACGGAGAACAGATGTTTTATTATTGATCAGGTATGGCAATGAATCATTGACCGGTTACGTACTGCAAAATTTTCATCATAGGAATTATTGCTCTTGCCTTCGTAAAATGTCAACTCTTGCAATTAAACTTGCCTTCCTTTTATTTTACCTGAAATAAGACACCTTACTTAATTGAAAATGAGAACTGCATTTTACTTTACAACAAATGAAACAGGATGAAATCTAATATGGTTGTATTAAATACACAAAGATATATGCAATTCTTGGCGGGTCAACTACGAAGCCTAGGGTACGTGTATAAGATTACTTATTTTTAAACTACCTGAAACGAAGCAAAATACGAACTAAGTAAAATAGCATTGATGGCCCAACAGCAAATCAGCTACCGGTTCCAAATAGCTATTGGCGCACCCAGACATAAATGCACTCTAAATCTAGATCCGATCCAAACATATCTGCCCTAAATATTGTATACACACAGTGGGCGGAAATATGCTTCAAAATGGAATAAAACACAAGTAGTACTATAATTCCAGAATGATTTAGTATACTTCGCTTTGAAGGCAGTAGAAATTTGTGAAATGCATGGTCGCCGGCTCAAACGATGTTTCCTTAGCCACTGAAGATGGTCAAAGATTTGAAAAATCTTCGGGCTCAATGGATTTCGCAGTGACGATTTTGGATTTACTTGGAACCGATGGTAATATGGAACCGACATGAGAATGTAGTCGAGAAGAAACTAATGGCGGCAATATCCAGTGCGTTTCTAGTGATGCCCAATTTGAATCGAATTATGTTGTGCAATATACCAACGAAACGTAAACGGAACTTCAAGTAATATTGTACCTGAAAAAGCTTGTCTTTATCGGGCAACAAATCAGACGGTAACAAAACATTCGAAAAACATTTCCACATGGCTAAGGTATTGCGCTAACGAAAAAGCTAAGAAACGCACGCTGCTAACTATGACAGATGTCAAACTTGTGAAAATTCGGGGCGCGCGTACTTAAAGTATCTGTAAATTTTGAAACGACATATTACAGTTTACATTAACTGCCGAATTTACTTAAAAAATAGTAACAACTGCAGCTGTTTGATTGTTGGATACATTTACCAATTCTGTATGCGACGAAATATCATTCAATGGTGGGTATGATTCGGAGGAGCAATGTAGTTTTCAAGAATGTTGACCATGTTTAATCTATCAGCACGTTCACAAGTTACAAGAATATATCGTCGTTTCTCTTTTTTCGTTGCTTCTAATACAAAATTAAATATTGGTATTCCCTTTTTACTTTTCTAGAACTACGATTGTCAATTCTGCTCTCCTCCAAGCTTTAGCGAGCCTAACTATTAACTCAACCACGGTAAACCGTAGTAACAAATGGTGGCTTTAAAGACATTTTCAAAATGTACTAGCATGATCTCCTTCGAGCTGTTCTTTATTTTTTTTCTTGTTGTCCCGTTCTTCAAATCATTGATACGAATACAAATATAAAACAAGACCGAACCAATAGCGAGCATGTAACGTATACATAGTGGAAAGTATTCTTAGTGTATTTTGCTCGACTTTTATGCACCGTTGACATTGACGATATAAGCCCGGAGAGGCTGTTTAAAGTTGCTACATTGAACGGGACGTTCAGAAACTGCGGCATGTCTCCTCTCCAAAAGCGACTGGTGAGTATCGCGTAAAAGGTGCTACTTACTAGAGGCTCTCGAATACGTGCGCAGGCGACAAATGCACTTCAGTGAACGCTTAATAATTCCCTTGTAGTACAGCCAGTACAGTACAGGTCCTTGTGAATAATCTCTCGACTATCGAAGAAAGTGATCATCATGGTCTCCACCTTCCATATTTAAGAATTTCTTTGTTTTGGGAGACGTCTTCGATCCACACAATTGAAGCCAGGAAATTTGGGTTTCGGTCGGCCGTTGCAATTAAATCGTAGTTGTATGGGACGAATTTGGCACATACCTTTCTCTACCCCAAATCCTTCTCCAAAATGCTCTTAATAGTGTCACGGTTGATTCCCAGCTTCTGCTCCATCATTTTCAATGTCATTCGACCGTCAGGGATTATTACCGTTGACGAATTTTTCTGATCGTTTAAGGGTTTTTGGCTGTGATTGTACGACCAGGGTGCAGATCATAGGAAAGGTCCTTTCGACTTTCCCGAAAATCAGACTAAAACGCGACTACGGAACAAGATCTCATCGCATACACATTTTTAACCGTTGTTCGAATGTCTCCATGGGCGCCTTGCCAGTTTGAAGCATGCTCCATGTCTACCTTGTGTCATGCGTGACACCTACACTAACTTGTTTATCCGCATGCACAGCCTACCACACGATCTCTGACACGATACAATTTGCATATTATTCGGGAATGTGTCCCATTCCCGATTTGTTTCAACTCGTACCTATGTCAGTTTATACGTTGGAATTGATTTTTAAAATAAGTGGATTGAAACGATATTTCCAGCTAATCTGCAGATATCAGATCAAGTAAATGCGAAATAAGTTTATCGATTATTCCCACGCTATATAAATGACTAAAATCTTATGTTTTTCAATTTTTTTCTGCTAACAATAAAATCAACGAATTATTGCTTGGAAAAACAAATCTTTTCCGTAGCTTCTCCAATCACTTACTTACTTATAGCAGGGTAATATTAAATGGGTTCTATATATAAACCCCATTATATTTTCGGTATATTTTATGGCCCTGTTATAAAAGTATCCATATTTCTCCCTTACTTATTTACTATAAAGTTGCTCTCTGGAGAGCAGACTATAAATTTAATATTAGTTGCTTTGTGTAGCTATTACAATGTAGCTAATGTTTATAGTTCACTTGCTCCTCGGTTGCTATCGAATAAACACATTCCGCGCTTGCTTTTGGTTTTCTTTGAATTACGAGTTGGATTCCAGCTTTGATAAAATAGCGACGTTTGTTAACACAACGCGAGCTCTATTATGTCGTTTTTAATTAAGCCTCTTCCATAATGCAGACGGAAATCTTTGTATTAGAAACAGGTTATCTTCTATTTGTTTGATTGGGGCAGCTTTCACCTCAGCTGTCTAAGTTAGTGTAGGGGAAAATTAACTATAAATTTAAACGACAAATATTTGCACGGGATTGTATCGGGGGGATAAAAGGATGGTCTGGCGAACATTTTGTGACAAATATGTTTGAAAATATTGTCCACAAATGTAAACATTGATGCGTTTGCGGCATTTACTTAATGCTGATTTATGTGTGCGTTTGATTATTTTTGAAATTACGCTGCTCTGGATTTTACTATACATTTTTTGGAAACATCTATTAGGCTGGAGTATAGCTTTTAGCACACAGTATAATCATGAGCGTGTTTAAGACGTTATACGAAACCTCTAATAACTGAATTTATATCAGAATAAATGATACATTATATGTTAGACGCGTTTTTGTGTATTATATTAAAATTCAAATTCTCATACTTTTAAAATTTGTCAAAGTAGTGGATTCAACTCACCCATGACCACAAGGCGGCGACGGGGTGCAAACAGTGCAGGTTCGAGCCTCCCTTTTCCTAGTGGCGGAGACAAGTAGTTAAATATAAAAGAACTGACCTACAAATCTCATCGATAATAATAATTGTACTCACCGGGGATGCCCCCCGGTCCCTCTGCACTTCCGGCAGCGACGCTACAATACTTGACCTTGCATCAGCCAGCATCAACCCTTTGGAACCTCATCGCTTCCTTCATTGTTCGGGTTAGCTGTCGGTACTTTTCGCTAGTCTTGCCCAATTATTATCCACTAGATTAACTATTGCCACAACCCTTGCAGAGTCGGTAAAATCTCGGAGGCTACTGGTTCTGCACGTACAGTAATTACCGTAAATCTTGCTAGGCTATAGCGGAACCAAGTGTTTCCGCGGGCTTATATTATTGCGGAACTTAATCACGCTTCCGCGGGTCACTGTGCGTAACCTCGTGCTTTCGAGAGATCCATACCTTCGATTATTACATAATCGATCAGCACGAGTCAAAACCTCTGACGTCTACCGGCCGCTGTACTTGCTAAAAAGCTATCAAACATCATTCAATTGTCTGCGACAGTATATACATTCTACACTATCCAATCCAACTTACTATCCAAGGCTACGCATAGCTGGCCGCGCTTCGGCTCGCATGATTGCACCTTATCACATTATATATATATATATAATTACCGGTTATCATATAATCGCTTACGCCAAGAATTATTTCTAATACAGCACCCCCGATACAGCTCATTGGTTGCACTTGTCGTCAGGGTCTCCGAAACAAGTGACCGCCACCGAACGCATAATGCATTTGTCAAGATTATATGTATACATTCCAGGGCTCAAAACATTCCAGAAACGGCAAACGTAGTAATTAAAACTTCAAAATAATGCACACCAAAACCAATAAATATTTTATCCCTAACATTTAGTTAAAAATATTACAAATAGTCCATCAAAAGAGTGTACAAATCGTGGCTTGCTGATATACAGTACTTTTGCGAGGAAATCCAATGTCAAACATATTTCAGTTACGCCGTATAGTTTATTTTAATGCCAATAAGGACGCTTACAATACGCAACTCAAAACTGCAACTAACCTAACAGTCACCAACAACACACAGCTAACAACGATTTCTGCACTTATTTATCTACGGTTCGTAATTTTCTTTTAGTAGAGCATCTCTACGGCTTTGAGTTATCTATTATGCTATAAATTAGTCGGCAGTTAAATTTTCTGTGCGAGACTAGTATATTTTCATACTCTGGTCGAAAAATCAGGATCACTGTAGTTTTTATATTTACGTATGCATCCGCCAATTACTTAAGTTGTACCTATATACAAATTTCTACTTCAAGCAATTTTTTCTCGGTAGTGTCCCAAATTATATATGTATATAGCATAAATAAATTGAACCCTTAATTTAATTTAATTATTAGATATCATTTAAACATTTCGATTAGTATTAAAATGTTGACAAACTGGTATACGTAATATTCCGTTTCCATTTTGGAGCAACGAAGAAAACAATTCATTTAAGCGAGTTTGCTTTACGGTTAAACATGTACTGACGTATTTACAAATAGAACCAATACAACCACTCATTTCTATTTAAATTGCCTTTTAAGTGCTGAGTATGTGATTATCGTTTATCGTTTCAGGGAAATGTTGGCCTGCCATCGATTTACTTTTACAGAAAAATACGTTTTATATGTTATTTATAATTCAGTATTTCAGTTCCCACTAACAGCGTTGTATTCAAAAGCGAAGGATTTAGTTCACTACCTACGTGAATTAAATGTTTTCCATTCCCACTGAATAAAGTGCACACTATTGAAAATTGGTTCTTAAAAAGAGAAACAGAAAAATTTAAACCATTGCTTTTAAATTGAAAACTGGTTTGAGAAATTTAACTTAACCATAATATTTCTTTTTATAGCACACATTTTTATACTTGATTATATCCCCTGTAAAATATATGAATTAACGAAAAGTTTCGTGTTTTATCTGTTTAACGTTTAACGATTACTAATATTAGAAATTTTACAGGTTTCAGGATACTAAGCCTTCTTTTACATATACAAAAGTAGGCTGATAACCAAGTCATAATCGTATTTGTACCATAATAATCCTTTGCCGTACATAGCAACCATTACCATACTTACCAACCGAGAAACTATTGAACAAACCACGGATGTTATGAATTATAACAGCATTAGATGTCTTAAAATCCTCGCTTTATGAGCTCGGATTTCAAAACATCTGCCGCAGTTATGATACTCATAACATTTCTAAATATGTTAATAGCTATTACAAATTCAGTTTCTAGCTCATTACTAAAAAATCTAATGTTGTACAATCTTTAATTTTACCCGATCCAGATTTAGATATCGTTACTTGAACGCTACCAAGAACAGTCAATAGCAAATTTTACAGACGAAAAACTATTTACAACCCGCAACAAGACATAAAGATGCTCGAATTTACCGACGAAGGGCGACAGGATACAGAGACAAATTCGTGAATTTTGTTTGGGAGCCACCTAATATGTGTACCGGGGATAAAACGGAGAGTTCCCACCAGGAATACCTTCCTTCTTCTGCAGGCGAATGTGCTCAGCTTCCAAGGTATGACTTATATTGCGTTGCAATTTTCTGAAAAACCTATATTACTTCAAGAATGCTCGTAACTGCATTATCCTTCCTGAATGAAATTATACAGTACAAAATGTCAGACGACCTCATTACAAAACGTAATTTAAAAAACACACTTCTCGTCGGTCACAGCTGGATGCTGGAAGAGCAATCCATTATCTCTAAAGCTACCTGCGCATTGTGACCTCACGTATGTTACACAAGGAATGAAAACTTGGCTATGTGATTGGCCGCGGTACAATTCTACAGGGTCAACCAGAATTGACGCCATATGACGAGCCAGCAACAGATCGCTTAAGGCGTTACTGTGCATTAAACGGAAATACAAACAAAACAAGAAAAATCTAACTCAACGGTTAGTTCTTAACTAAGTATATCTCAACATGCATTTCTTAGCTTGATGTAACAATTTCAAAATTGGCGGCAATTCAGAAATGCATTACTTAACTAGTAAATCAGGTTTAGCTTAGCCGAATGCACTAGGTTACGGGCGGCAATAGATTCAAGAACCAAAATAACCCGATTCTATGCAGAAGACTTCGGGCGGGAACAGCGGCGGTTGAGCTTGACGAAACAAATACAGACAACTGCAGCTCAAAATATCGGTAACGTCGTCGGTAAACAGGATGTCTTTCAGACCTGCGTCGATTTGTTGAACAAAGAATGGACAATGACAATTAAAAGAACTATGCGCACATCGGTGGTGATCTACAAGCGTTGCAACGAGATACTTTCCAGGTCTGCGTCAATAGAGAACGTCGGCCTACTGGGCGATACGAAGTTCTTCAAATATCTTACCCGTCGGTCGAAATTAAATTCTACTGCACTATAACGAGAAGAGAAGTAGAACACATTTGTTGGGGTTGTGCCTGTAAGAATTATTAAATCCAAAGAGGTCCAAAAGTTTAGCCTATAAGACCCTTAAAATACATTTCACGGAACTGTATCGCCCAAATAACGTCCTGCCCGACCTTACGCTAGCTCTGCATGCTGTCTACTGACTTGTGCTAGAGCTAACTTGAGAAGAACTTCAATGATCTTCTCAGCCCCTCTCTAGAGTGCATGAAAAGGCAGTGGCGGCGTCACTTTTTGTACTGACCTAATAGCAAAGATCACTTTATGGGCTTCGTGTAATTTTTGAGATCCAGAAAACCACAAAATAGCACAAACTGTATAAAATTGCAGCAATTTTCATATTTACTGCATTCTAGTTACAAAAATGTAATACATTTAATATGATTTAAATTAAAAATTCATTAGAAAAAAACAGAATCGATAACTCAGCCTAACCTAGCCTAATGTATTTTTCCTCCAAATTAAGTAATCTGACGTTGCTCACAATAACCAACAGCAAGAGTTTGGAGTATTTGGTACTGTGACCTCCGGTTTCACAAAGATAGTGTATGTCTAGAACAGACTAACTTTTGCTTCAAAATTTTTCTGTAATTCAGCTTACTCTTAAATTTTGACTAATTAATTAATATATTATACTTGAGGGCTGATACAAAGCTGTCCTACGAGAAAGGCAACTTGGGGGCTGACGGAATTCAGCCAGCGTTCAGAAGAAACCAAGCGAAAATTACAATTTGGGACGACGAGTGAATCAAGTCGTGTAAGTATTGAGTCCAACGGTGACGCGATTAATGATAACGAAAAACTAAACCCCGAGGGTCTAAGTACTGCAGAAATGTAATTTTTCGATCGTTAAGCTACTTTTGCCAGCTGTATGGCATTACAAAAATGGAAAAACTTAAGTCGCAACGCCATAAACTGTACGTACGGTTCGCTCAATGTCTCTCGATTTTGTGCCTTTACCACAGACGCGCTCGGCGAAAAATCATCCTTTCCACGGTGTAAGAGCAGCGGCGTGCGATTGAAATGTTTTGTGGGATAAAAGAATCTTATTCCAAGGAAATGTTCTAGGGCGAATTTTATACTTATTCCATTAATTGTCCTAAAATATATATTGACTATAGCATTGCTGGTTGAAAATTATCCATTCATTTCCTGTGTGTGGCTTTTATATTTCCGTACTATGCGGCCTAGGGTTTCTCTGACCGTCTTCCATATACGATTATTCAAGCTTTCGTATTCCAGAACATTGTTGCTGCCCCTTTTCTAACCCTCTGACATATATATACAGGGTGGTGACTTGCGCGACGCAGCATAGGAGTTTCAATAGTAAATTTTTAATGTTTGATTATTGGCCCCCCAATTTTTTTTAAATTAAGGTGTAAATAACTTCATTTTTTTAAAATCACCCTTGCTGTTTGACGTTTATAACTGATTATTAAATTCGGTTCTCGTTAAAATGTATTCGTTTTTTCTAGAGAAAATGCTGTAGGTATCTGTACATACCATCGTTTATAATTTTCCGAAACCGGAAAAATTAAAGAAAAGAGTATCCATAGGAAGCAGGATTTAATTAAATACCATAACAAAACATAATAATTATGTACCATCGAAGTCATAGCAAACTGGGACAGGCAAAATATGCAGATACTCTTGTTTTCGAAAAGTGTAGTTTAGATGTGGCATTTTGACTGAACATTATTAAAGGTGGGCTGTCTCCTTTAATAACGATCAGTTCAGTCAAAATGTTACATCTAAACTACACTTTAAAAAAAATAGGGTAACTGGGTTATTTTCCTGTCTCAGTTTTCTATGACTTCGATAGTACGTATAATCATAATACAAAAACACAAAAATTAATAAATTATAACAAATGTTTAAACAAAGCACCATTAACTACTAAACAATGACCCAACCTGTCGTAAAATTGCCGTCTAACATTTGCATACTGATATTGTGAAATTTTACCGCATTGGGCTTGAATACAAGTTTTTAGCTCTTCCACAGTTTGGAAGGTTCTTCCAGAGTAAATTTGCGATTTTAAATGTCCCCAAAGAAAAGAATCGTTGGGCGAAAGATAGGGGGACCTAGCAGGCCAGTTAATTAAATAATTTGGACCAATCACCTTATTGGAAAAACTGTAGTTTACAAAGTGGCGCACTTCACGAGTGTTGTGTGCGGGACACCCACCCATCTGAAGCCAAATCTCTTGATCGTCTCTAGCAAATTCAGTCACCGCCGGAGCTATATCCTCTTCTAACAACTGCAAAGAGAGCTCTCCTGTGAGGTTTTCACTTAAGAAAAATGGTCCTATAATGTGATGACCTAGTATTCTCGCCCAAACATTAACGTTTTGAGGATATTGGGTCTTGGTTTGTAAAATGTTGCATGGATTATAATTATTTAAAACTGTGCCTGTAGTTTCAAATTTAGGTATTATCTGTAATCTATCAATCGTTGAACTACTTGGAATTTGCCGATTCGGATATTTTACGCTAAACAAGGCCCTTACTTGACGAGCACTATTTCCAGCATAAAACCATTTTATCATTTCTACTTTTTCTTCAGTTGAATATATTTTAACGGGAAGAATATTTAATGATCTGTTATAAACGTCAAACAGCAATGACAAAAGTAAATGTGCATGTTGTTAACATATTTCCAAGGTACCACTGATTTTTCCAAAAATAACATTTTTTATTTCTTTAATTTATAGGGTTCCAGAAATTGTAAAATTATAAACAATAGTATCCACAGATGCAGTATTTTTTTCTCTACAAAAAACTTATTTACACTTTAAATAAAAAAAAATAGGGGAGCCAATAATCAAACATTAAAAATTTACCATTGAAATCTCTATGCTGCGTCGCGCAAGTTACCACCCTGTATATGTTGCGGCCGTTATATTTCTTTTCTTCCTACAAGTAATAAAGATCTGTTCCGCTACGTTTATGGATTACTCTAAACTGATTACTATAGCAATATTTACTTTTGCTAAACTAAAGGGGGTACCAGCTCACGTTGTCTTAGTAAATTTGAAATAGTGAGTTTGAACGTCAGGTATTCGTCCAAAGTTTGCCTTCTGTTTTGTTTAGTAATATTCCACATTATCCAAAATGCCTGAGACACTAAAACTTCTGATTGGTTCTATTTAAAAATGCTTTCTTTAGATATAGGTCAGCTAATTAGTATTAATAAGGTATTGATCAAAAATTAACTAGATGAAGTTGTGAACTGTTAAAAAACTGTGATGAACAATGTCAGATATTAGTGAAGTATAGAGGTTTTGGTGTATCAGCTCTTCTTCATCTTGATTCTTAATGATGCCAGGCATTGTGTTGACATACACTTTTGCTGTTGAGATATGTACCTGCAAGAATGTATTGCAATTGATATCATGCTACCCGTTTACAAAATATTTAATATTAAGAATAGCAACCACTGAATTAAAAACCTGACAGAAAGAGATACTCGACGTATGTATTGTATTATCGATAACTTCGTTTTTCCTTGCGGTGTGGAGGCTGGTGCTTCATGCGCTTGCACCTGACTTGCCCTGGATTCGGGATACAAAGTTGGAGCGTGCTTTTTATGCTTGCGGAGCAACCATTGTGTAAGGTGTGTGTCATATACTCGACGTATAATTTACTAAACTCAATAGGTAAAATGGAGGTACATGTATTTTAATTACAACTGGGGTCCGCTATTATAGAGACTTTGCGCTTCTCTTCAGCCGAAAACACCAACTTAGAAATGGGTTAAGGAAGGAGGCGCGGAGTTCATAGGAAAACTGTAGAGTCGAACTCATATTCTTCCAAATTCTAGGGGAACGAGTTACAGCAAATTTACAGAACTTGTTTAACAATAGCTACAAGAAAGTCGTCGTATCTTCGAAAAATCGGTAAAATCAAAACCGTTATTGTGGGAAATCACTAAACTGTTCATTTTTCAAGAAATACAATAGGTACTCTTTGTATCCGATTTCATCGTACCCACGCCCCACTAGCAGCAGTGGTACTTCTATATGGAGTTGATTTACATTTTCAGGTTGTCATAATAAAAGCATAGATGGATATGCAATCAAATAAATATTTACGAGCCAGTCATAACCTAAAAATCTCCTGATCAGACAAACCAATTTCATTTCGTAACGTTGCTGCAGCTGTCAGAATTAGCACATGTCAGTCTGGTCTGCGACATTGTCTCAGTTTCTTTTGATGATATTCGCGATCATTACGGACGTTAATGGAGAAGTGTCAGAAGCAAACGGCTAAAACTGCGCTGAAGCATACAAATTGACATAATGGCGAGAGGCTGGATGTACCGCAGGATTGTACCGCATGATGTCAAGTTGCCAGCTGCACCGACGACGCGACGGCCAGGAGCGAGTTCGTGAGATCCCAGAGATTCCGTCACTTGTCAACGTTTTTCCGCCGGATATAGACGGCGTTCTGTTAATCTTTTTCTCATTTCTGCAAGTCCGACTCAACAAGTCCCACTAATTTGAAATCTTTTAATGCATGACGTCGGCAGCCGGAGCTTTCGCTTATGCTCCCTAGTTATTTTTAAAAGGTAGTTAGAAAACTTGCGAGCGACAGCCTCGGAACAGATGTAATCAGATTCGGGCGAAATCTCCGAGTTCTCGCCAAACTTAAATTTATTTTCCAAACGCTATGCAACCCGATACTTTCGCTAAGCATCCATTGTGCGCTCTTATTTTTACGGGAAATGGGGTGGAAAATTGGAATTATCGTGTACTCATTTACCATGCCCCCGAATCGATCGCAGATTTGTCCAGATTTAAGGCTCCTGAAACTTTCAGCTCAATACTGATAAACATTGAAGTCCAAACACATAATACACACAGAATGAGAACTGGTACTAGTACTATAACAAATTACTACAAAAAAAAACACAGTATACAGTGTCCGCCAAAAAGTCGACAAAATATGGGAAACATTTTTATTTTAGATTTAAAAAAAAACTTTTTACGTCAATAATTTGTGCTAGTCTAAAAACCTATTTAGCCCCTATCATATATACCGAGTAATTTTTACTTGTTTAGAAACTGGAGTTTTTAGAAATTGTCAAAATCGAAAAAGTGCTATTTTTCGGAAATTAAGTAATATTTCAATGAGATTTTTTTAGAGTGTGTTATTTTTAGCTAACTAAACAATCTCAAGGCCAGAAAACCTCTATTTTTTTTAACTTTAGCTAAAAATAAATTTCTCAATTTTTTAAATATTTTTCAAAATTTCACATACAAAGACCTAATATTAAAATTCAATTTTTCTATGTGTACGCTTTAAAGAATTATAATTGGTGAATATAATATAAAAAGTTAATTACTTCTTTAGATTTTTTATTATTTACCGAAAAGTAGTTTGTTTGCATAATTTTTACGTTTTTTATGCAAGGCGCTTTTTAGGAGATATATTTGTCAATTCTAATTAATATCTATTTAAATTGCTTCAAGAAACTCTAATCTGACCCTGTTAATGAATTACTGTTTAAATCGATATCAATTAGAATTGAAAAGTATTTCTCCTAAAAAGTGCCTCGCATAGAAAACGCAAAAATTATGCAAACATACTACTTTTCGGTAAATAATAAAAAATTTAAAGGCGTAATTAACGTTTTAGAGTAGATTCACCAATTATAATTATTTAAAGTGTTCACATAAAAAAATTTTAACTTTAATATTAAGTCTTTGTATGTGAAATTTGGAAAATAGTTAAAAAACTGAAAAATTAATTTGCAGCTAAAGTTAAAAGAAATTATAGGTTTTCTGGTTTTGAGAGTGTTTAGTTAGCTAAAAATAACACACTCTAAAAATGTCATTAAAATATTGCTTAATTTCCGAAAAATGGCACTTTCTGGATTTTGACAATTTCGAAAAACTCCATTTTCTAAATAAGTAAAAATCACTCGGTATATATGATAGGGGCTAAATAGGTTTTTAGACAAGCACAAATTATTGACGTAAAAAGTTTTTTTGAAAAATAAAAAATAAAAAATTGTACTATATTATGCCGACTTTTTGGCGGACACTGTATAGATCCAGCTGTCTTGGAAATTAACTTTTATAAAAGAAAAGCTACATAGTATAGCAGTTAGATAGAGTTCGACACAACGCAAAACTAGAAAAAATGGCAGTTCGATCTTGATACTATAGACTCACAGAAACTGTTCTTGTATCAACACCTGAGAAGAATTCCTGAAATACTAAATGACTATTAATAGGATTTCAGCCCAAAAATGAAGGAAAATCTCAAGGGAGATAAATATGTAGAAATAAAGTACAATAAACGATACCTATAGTCCCAAAATCTGAAGAAATGAGATTTCCAGGAGTAAAAGATGAAGTAGTAGCGATAGTACCAACATAATACCTTTCAGTATTTTGTTAGAATCGTTTAACAATTGAAGTTGTTCTTATATTTGGCTCGCAAAGAAAGAATGTAAAAAGGGTTAATATTTTAGATTGGTTGAGCCTATCACACTAATATTAGCACAAGAGAAGAGAGTTCAGTTTGAGTGGTTGACCAGCAAGCGTTACCATCGTCCCATGTCAGCCGGCGCGGTTGACCAGGGGCAGTTAAACGAAGGATTTCTATGATGTTGGTGTAGCTATTTTGTAAAGCCTTACAGTACCAATTTGGCAATTTTGGGTCTATCCAGCTTCCGAAAAGCTATTAAGTTTAAAATTTCGAATGCCATATTATTTTAAAGTACTGTACACATTTCATATCGATCTCTGATCGGATTTAAAACAACACTGTCGTTCATCAGTGCCTCGTATCGCAACTATTCCGGCATATCGACGCCCTCAACTTATTGCTCATGCATTTACGCTGGTTGCTCGTAACCTTTGAATTGCCGTTGTTCATACTTGAAACGAAGCTCTGGAGAAAAACCTTCACTATGACATCCTGGAGAAACTTTCAGTTTGGCTTTCACCGTCGAGCCCTTCTCCACGTTTGACTTGGCTTTACTTATTTTATGTTGCATGTGCTAGCATTCGCCGTTAGTTTTAAGTTTGTTATGATGTGCTATAATGAGACCTATTGTAGAGCACATGCAAATCAGCGCCAAATTATGCATGTGTTTAAGGTAAGCTTCTCGTTGTGAAATATGTTTTGGGATATATCCCCGTTCGTAGTGCAGTAACGCCATTAGCGCTTTACACCCGTGAATCAATACCATTTTTTGGAATTCCTAACCTGATGCCCTCGGCACATGTAATGTTATAAATGTCACTTTATTTTTATTTTGTAGAATTTTCTGTATTATTTTTATTTGTAAATCGCAGTGCACTTCCTTGTGATTTGCAGATAAATAACAATTTCTAGAGGTATATAAATGAGGTAAAGTTTAAATCGTGGAGCACAGCAATGTAAACTTTTTTAAAGATTCAGAGATGCACTAGGGCTTAAGTCCGAGGTACATACACATTTCCCATCGCCAGGAGGTTTTCCTAATAAAAATTTCATTACATTGTTAGCTTTAACACTAGGTGGTGCGCAAACAATAGCAAAGGCATTTGCCAAAGTACCCCCATATCTTTTAAGATGTAATTATTTTGACTTTTGTGCGTGAGCGACTATTCTTATTTCAGTTTAAAACCTGCCCCCATCCCCATGGATACTGCACACCCAATATGCCCATCACGAGACTTAACGGTAAAACTTAAAGAAAATATTTTTACTGGACCGTTTTCTCATGAAACAAGATGAGACGAAATCTCAGTTTTAGAAATTAATAATACCTATGTCGAAAAATGGAGTGATTAAATAAATTTCAGATTTAGTTTGTGGTGGCTCTATATAGATACAGTGCAGATAATTCACTCACAATCAGCCAACTCTCTCCGAAATTTATTTGAACACTGGACATACATTCTAAAAATAAAATACCTTCCAGCATTATACAGAAATTCAGTAAAAATAAGAAAATACACAATCACAGTTAAATTAATGTGAAATTATTGAAAGAAGGAAAGTAAGCATAAAAATTGCTTAAGGTTATAAAATATTCTCATAAAACACGATATAATATTGAATGCAATCGTTGAGAAATGTCAGATAAAAGTGTACCTATACGCAGGCACAACCGAGATTTTAGTATCATCACAGATTAGTTTTCGACGAACCTGTTTGCAAATTGCTATATATTTATAGCTAGGTACGCTTATTTTTTTACGCGTTCATTACACCATTCTCCTACTGCAGGAAAAATAAGATAATATGAAATCAATTATCACCAAAAAAAAAACATTAATCGTCCAGCAAAAATCTAAACACCGAGTTACAGACTGGAATAATATTCTAATTTCCAATCTTTTAGATTAACGGGTAGTGAACGTAAGTGAACATTTGTGAGAATTTCCAAGGCGTTATTCACGTTTCATGTTAATTTCACGTTAAATATTTAGTAGCGAATAAAATGCTGCAGGGTCCCCGCTGCCCACGTATATGAAAGATCTAGAGCTGGAGCGGGAGGCCATTGTACTTCTGTGGGGCAGCCTGCAGAGACGGAGCTTCGCACTTGTGTTGTTTTGTGAATGTTGTGTCTACAGTCAATTGCGTGTCTGCGTCTATAGGCGACCAAGTAGAAGTTACTTTCAGTTCCGTGGACGTAAAAGTACTTTTAAACCTAGGAATTAAAGGTGTTACCTAGAAACATATACCTTCTCTACTCGTATCAGTAACGGAAACTTCAGTTCCAATGACAGCTTTTGGTATTAAACTTAATGCCTTTGAAGAAAGTTGCAAGAAACGTACTTGCGAGAAATTAGTATTTATCCCTTGTTCTAAGCTATTCTAGTAAATTTTCATTTATTTCTTTTTTTGTCTACTATTCTGATTGCAACATATCACGTAAATTATTTGTATTAAAGGTTTTAGTTCTGTTGCTGGTTCTTTATTGGCTATAAATTTGAACATTCTGTTTCATCTGAATTTGAATTTTCAAATAAACGCTGTGGGCTACGTCGTGAGTGGAGGGTCACGACGTGAACGTGAATGTTTAAGGCAAACGTAAAACGTGCGTGATCTGAGTAAATACTGATTCATGCGCCCGTCTCTAACCTGTAGATATTAAAAATAACAAATGTGCAATATGTTACGGGTAAAAACAGTTTTATGGCCCCGCAAAAAGTGCTCCAGTCAGCTCGGTGGAAAGGGGGGTTTGAGCTTAAAGAAGGGTTCTCTCGCGTTGATTAGACACAAGTTGTACTTTAGAGATGCTGGAACAACTTCGGTTAATTTTTCAGGCGCCTCCTCCTATGTCTACCGATATGAAGAAGTTGAGTGGTGATAACAGGAAAAAACTCCCTTATGCTTCAGGAATATTATCAGCTCTCATATGTTTCACTTTTTTCGGAAATCTGAAATGTTCATTTTACTACAAAAAGTTACCTAAGTGCATTCTGCTTTGCAAACAAATTAGGCAGCCCTAATTTGGGGGATAGATATATAACAGTACGCATAAATACATTTATCGTTGAAGATATGGGCTGTGTTGGGAATGTCGTAAATTGACCCTAAGAATACCTTCGTTCTGACGTCACAATACGATACAGAATCTGCAATTATGTTTTCCGCGGAGTTTTACAACACTGATAACATGGCAATAGGCGAGCATTAGCTCTCTAAAG
This sequence comes from Agriotes lineatus, assembly GCA_940337035.1. Lineage (NCBI taxonomy): Eukaryota > Metazoa > Arthropoda > Insecta > Coleoptera > Elateridae > Agriotes > Agriotes lineatus. Next base: position 33,594,751 of record OW679197.1, on the reverse strand, counting down.
GCGTTATCGGCACTCCTAGTACTTAAAATTCGCGACTGTCTAAGGCACTTACTTTATTAAATATGGCACACCAGATTCGGAACTAAATATTCCTCAACATCCATTACTTAGTTGATACGCATATTCAATTGCAATGCAGCAGTTTGGTTGACAGCGATGAACTTAACAAGATAAATCCAACATTTACCCATGGTGAATAAAGAATAAACAGCTACAGTTTAAAGTGTTGGTATTCGGTCGATGTGAGGAAGTATTTTTCGAAGCTACATTGGCTCAGAGCGTCGCTCTACTAAAAGATAGAGGAAAGTGTGATGTCCGCGCTATAGAATTTCTGCAAAAATTCCACCAGACGTCCAAATACAGTTAAGCAGTTCGTTTGTACGAAGAAGAATTGCTGGTCTATTTGTGGAGCTTTAAAAAATAGCCCTTTTTCATAGTAATCAAACTGCATCAGATGGTAAACTACAATGCAAGGCCTTTTCAAAGTTTGCAAAACATAGACAATGTTGGAATTATGACTATGATATTCTTTCCTTCCTACGTAGGTACATTATTTTTAATCCATTTCCTAAATATCTGAAATGATTATTTATTGAAGTAGATTATATGCAAATCCTTTAATATTTAATTGTATTGTTTGAGTGAAATTGAAAAAAATGTATTGGTCAACTAAAACAAGCTAATAAAATTAGAACACAAAATCTAAATTAAAAAACTAAAAACAGATTTTAACACATTTTAATTAGGTTTTTATTGCGTTGTTTTCAAATTGAAAGCAAATATCAAATCATCTTGACAACATGGACACTTTTAAGAGGTCGGCAAACTAAACAGGGGAGATGTGTGGCTCTTTACAAAATGCTAAATTTATTTATCAATACAAAAGGTGCGCCAATGAGTCTTTCCACAACATGTGCTCAGATAGAAACGAGAACTCATTAACTCAAAGCCTAACCAAAATTACCATAATATGAAAACAATAAATATCTCAACCAGGTGATAACTACGTAATATTGACATTACTACAGCAGGCTAAACTTCGGACAGCATTAAAGTATTCGCTTATATCGGAATGAAATTGCTGGAAATCTCCAGCGACCCGCAAAGAACGGAACGCGCTCACCGCGACAAAAATTAACAAATAAGAACGACGACGCTCCCGTCAAAGGACTCTTAGCCCGAAAATATGTTGTTGTCTACCCATTACCACGTATATTTGATGTTAGAACTTATAAAGATTTGACATATTTGTCTACCACTTTTCTACATTGCAGTTTAATACAAGTTTTCAATATCATAACTAAACACAGAGATATAACACAATTTGTAAAGAAATAGGTTCTACTAGAAAATCCAAGATCGGTCATAAGACAAACATTGTTTTCAAGTAATTGAAAATTAATAGGTATGGGAGATTAGAAGGTACTACAAATTCCGAATACTTGTACATGGATTTTTTGTCCCATAACGATGCACACTTCCTGATCCTGTGCTTTGGAGCGTGATTCAAATGCAGAGACTTTGTAGTTGTTTTGACTTGACAATAAAACTGTAAGTTTTACATAATTGCATTTGTGTTGAATTTATTCTAGAACAACCATCGCATTAATGCAATTCCACCTGAACAGTTTCGTTATTCCGAATGCTCCTCTAGCTTGTTAACTGAAAGAAATAAAGAGCCGCTGATAAAGTGCATGAGAAATGCAACAATTTTCTCGGTGGTAGAATTCCTAACGATGTTCTCAGCACAACTCGGGAATAAGCTCGGTAAATATTTCCAGAGTATTTTACATCATTAGCAGTGAGTAAGCGCACCCTGTATATTTACGATATAAATAATACACTTGCTGCCTGCATATTGTAAACACGATAAATCAAGGGTGAAGTTTTGCAACCGGATATGTAGCTCGCACATACTGCGGAATGTGCAGCTTGAACGATTTATATTACAACAGCGCATGCAAACAACCACCTAACTGATGGATTATAGCTAATTAATATTGATTACGATACATAGTTGTATATTTTCTGGAAATGTTGCCCGTAATTCCATCGGAACGTACATTTTGCTGCATTAATTAGAGATGCACACGATGAAAAATACGCAACAAACATTTTATCCATGCACAGTTTGCGCTGGATAATTATTATATTTACGTGCTGCTAAATTTTTATAGAGTAAGGGGGAAGGTTTTCGTATCTGCCATATTTATTTGTATTGCCGTTGAAATATAAACTGTAAATACAATGTTCTGTAAAAACTCACAAGGAATAGATTAAACAAGCGCCAGTACAAATATCTCCAGACAACAAGCATCAGCAAGAGTAAACGACTCAACTACTAATCGTAGCTGCAAAGAGCGTATCCGGGAATTTGAACCCCGACTCAACTCGTCTCCTCCGAGTTGCCCTCAGACTTTCCACCCCAAGGACAGCAACGTCTGGAGGAAGGCGTTCAGTGGCAATGCTCGAATATTTCCCGACACGCAGCAGCAACGGTGGGCACCTTCGTCACGTCCTCATCTAGGTCAAGCACGAATATTCCTCTATGCATTAACTCGTGGTTTAAACCACCAACAAGGGGTCACCAGGGGGGGGGGGTTGAATACGGGTCTTAGTTTCGGTTTCCCGCTGACACAACGCAAGGGCTACTGACGCAACGAGAAGCAATAAACCCGATCTCCGGGCCTGGAAATTGTACTCGACGGACAATGGACCATTGTAAGCCCAAAATGGTACGAGGCAGCAAAGGACCATAAAATCCCTTTTTCTTGCCCAAGGAGCAGATATTTAAGAGCGGATAGCCTGGCGTCATGATATTGCGTCTTCGTACTCTGACTTGTTTTATTCTAAGCAAGAACTCTGATCAGTTTACAAGCTTATTAACACCAAACTAAACATAAATGGTGTATTCATAATCCGACTTTTGTTACTCTAAGCAAGAGGAGGGTTCTTGTCAGTACCCAAGCCTCTTAACATCAAAATAAACATAAATGGCGTCTCCATATTCGGACTTCTTTACTCAAAGGAAGGCGGGGGTTTTGGTCAGCTTTCAAAATATGTAAATATACTGACGCGTAATATTTTTCTGTGTAAGTACACAAAGAAAAGCAAAAGTAGACAGTAATATTTAAATTTCTATTATTAAAGTACATTGGTTGGACATTTGCAAGGTCCTGTACGGATTTCTTGATGTTAATTTTTAAGTGTGAGAGTAACGAGTGTTAAAATTTTATTACGTTTCGCTTGCTTTGGATCTGTCTGAATTTTTAAATTACTATTAATATTTCAGTACACTTTGCATTTCAAAAACAGCAAGGTTTCGTTAGCAGGATTTCTTCCAAATTCTCAAACATTTCTCTGAAGCGATACCAAGGACGATTTCATTTACATTATTTAATAAAGTTGTTTTATGTATAATTATATTCGCAGAGGTAGCATTGCAATGTGCAAAAGTCTGTGAACCATCAACCCCTGAAGCTTTATTAAAAACATTATTATGATGTATATGTAGAACTAAGGCTTAATAAAAAGCTTTTCAGCGGTGAACAATGTGAATGGATTTAATTTTTTACACATATGTATGACAATCTTACACCCCATTCAAGATAACAATTACAATTCTGCAAATTTCCTTAAAAATTCAGGAGAGCTCGTAGCTATTACATTCTACTCAATCGCAATGCAAAGAGAAAACTTATAATTTATGAGGTTAACTGTTCTCAACCTAGCTTTACTCCTTTTATATGTGTTAATATAAACTTTGAGGCCTTGCCGATTCTATGTACTAACCAAGCAGATTAATTTTTAAAGTTTGTAAGTTATAGGTAGGTGACATTTCAGGAATATGATTTTTGGCTTGACAGATCTGTGGTGAAAAGGCAAAAGGGTATAAGTCAAAAATGATCATTATACAGGAACATCAAAAAACTATTTTGCTGGAGATTTGAGAGCAAAATTTAATTCTTTTCGCTGGTAATCAAAAGAATCAAGTCGATTTATTGACTACAGCTTGCTTTGCTATTGATTCTAAAACTATTTCTACCAGAAAATAGATAAATACGGAACTTATACCTTATCGCATTTCCTTTTATTCATTTTATAAAATTGCAAAAGGGTATAAGTTGACGTATAGCTTTTTGCAAATTCCCGGAATATGTATTTTCTGATCAATAATTACTATGACAAAACAGCATATGTAGACATAAACGAAACAAGAATATGTGGTTTCAAGTTGGAATAATGTGGGGTTATGTGTAAACTTACCGGTTAAATTCTTGTTACAGCACTTCTGCAAAATTTTGTACACACGAGAGTGTGTTCCCATTTTGGCACTTGTTGGTTAAACTACACTATAATAATACTGGAAATCTGGACCGCTAAAACCCGCTATTACACCTGCATGGAAATGCACTCATAGTATAAGTGTACATAAGTAATTTTTTTCAACCAAAACGAAAAGTTATGAAATGGAAAAGTGGTATAAGTTAACATATGCTGTACTGGCGTTGCAAATAACTTGACGAAAAGCCTTGACTCGGGGTATTAGTACACATGTATCTATTTTCCATTGACTAAAATTGTTTTTTATCAATTTTTAGTGAATTTTCAGGGAATAAATCTACATATCCCATTTAGAAAACTTGCTGTAACAATGTGGTTATGGTATGTAGATTTATATCCTCTTGTATTTAGATGCCCGATATTGCTCTGGACACGGGGTATCAATAAAATCAAAAATGAGATAAGTCGACTTATACCCTTATGCCTTTTTGCCACAGAGATATTATGTGAGTTTGAAAGAAAAGGTTTTCTGTTTCAGCTATTGAGTGCTGGTATAAAGAGTATAGAAGGCTTTTGAAACATCTTTCATTTTACTATCATATAGAAAATGGCAGAGTCTTTTTATTGCACAAGTTAGAAAGGTTGAGTAGTATTCTGCATGACTGCCTAGTTTTCAGCTATGACAAAGAATTTGAGAACCTATCGATCTGTTAGCCCAATGGTGTAGGTCGGCAGTTTTGTTTGCCAGTTGTTTATATTTGGAGGCATTGCATAAGATAGCAGCTAAATTGAAAGCTGTTTGAAATGTTCTGCATCGGTAAAGCTAAGTTCTTGTTCGTTTTAATTGTTATTCGTTGATAACGAGGGCAGATTGTCCCTCGAAACGTTCGTTCTTAATATTTTCGTTATTTAATATTTTTAATTTGCAGAGTGGCGAAATACCCAAATAAGAATATGAATTATGAATTCACGCCACAAAGAAGTTTCAGAGATTATAAAAACAGTATTGTGTACAAATGATTTGATGACGGAAAATGTCTGTATTGGATGGTGATGGAAATCGGTCAGTGTGAATGGGTTTCCGATATACAAAACATTCAGATATACTATTGAGTCGGCGAGAAACATTTACGTCCAAGAAAGGAAAAGAACCGTTGCTTGCTATTTCTATGGTATAGTTGGATGTTGACTATTGAGATGGTTTAAGAAGACGTGTAAAGTGTCTCTACCATGTAGCCAACTAAAAAGATATGGCCATTGTATCGGAACCAGGTCTTGGGTTTCTAAAGCTTCCACAGATTTATTGGAGACGACAGGTAAAAATGGTAAATTCATAAGCTCACCAGATATTTGTTTGAAGATATGTTTTTAATATAGCAACTAAGTGGAGTGGAGCCATTTTCGATAAGGGTAGGCAGAGTTGAAGACATCTCACTATGTACTGATAACAAAACTGTTGGATTATGGCTACGGAATCGGAAAAGAAGCTATAGTAAAGAAGCTCACAAGCCAATCTTAAGGACGTAGGTTCGACAATACCATGATACATCAATATATTCATTGGAAAAATATATGACCAGGAACTTCACTGGTTAATCTCATCACATCTTCAGAATTCAGCACATTTTGTAGATATAACTGTCAAAACAATGCTTTCGAAGTAAGGAGTGATTCTCATGAAATTCGGTACATTGTCAGAAAATTAATTTGGTATAAATATCCTCTATTACAGCAAAAATAGTCATGAAAGTGCGTTTTAGAAGAGCATTTAATTTTCGAAATAATATCTAGTTCTACAAAAGGCCATAGTTTGTAGAATAAGACACTCATCACTTATTAGCCACGGTTTGTGGTTAAGTGTTCCTGCAGAAGATCTGAAAACTGACAAACCCATAACTTCTGCGACTTTATTTTTCTTGGAGTGTATAGTATATATATAATGTAACAAAGTATATTATATTTAGTCTCTACATGTCTTTTCTCATGCCCTTAAAGGTCTTCCTCTGTCTTCTTCCTAGTATAACCTATTGTCACATTGCCTCGGGTAATCTTACACAAACGCGTGGTTGTAATCACGGCAGTTAGATACTTGTACTCCATTTTCAAGATTCAAAATACTACTGCTTTTTTTAGAGGTATTGATTAGCATTCGCCACTTTTAGTGTTGCTTGCAAATCGTTTCTATCTTACGCAACCTGTAACGGGCTGGTTTGTGTCATCTTCGCAGTTAATAATCATCACTTCGGTATTTAACCATTATTCTGCTAGGAAAAGAACTAAACCGTATTTATTACAAACTATCGATTAACTTAGGACGTATTGTGTATTTAAAACATACGAGTTTCGTGCGTGAGATTTTGCGAGAAAACCAGCTGATACAGTGTTGAGTGCGTTTCTTAATAGAACAAAGCAAGTTATGCGCAGTGTTAGAGGTGCGAAGAAGAGTCGCTCACTGGCAGGTGACCGGAGCGTTGGTCCAAGTTAAAAGGGACGCTACCCAAAGTATTAAAAATTGCGATTGAAAGCTTTTGTGTTGGCCTACGTTAAGAGCAGTCGAGGCCTCGTGAGTCTTGGGCCGCAATATAGCCTCGAGAGCAGAAAACTACCTTGCAATAAACACCGAGGAACCCATAATTCTTCAGAAACGAAAGCCGCTTTCCCAGCGTCAAAGGAGCAGTCGACCTTGTAAATGTACGAGATCATTTGGAGCAACCATAACGCAAGGTTATTTCTATGAATAACCATACCAGCGAATTATGAAGGAATTACTCGCCCGAAAACAGCGGCAACCTGCTGCATCAACGCGTCAGAACAAGAGGTTACATCATGCTGTGGACTTATCGTGTCAGCTGGTTTCAAGCTACCGGAGCCAGGGTCGGATTCAGCAAATTCGAGTGCGACTGTTTCGTACTAATATCAATAGCGCACATAACATTTATCGATTAATATTGTGTATTTTTTTATGTATTTCCGTATATATTTGCTTCTTTTACAGATTATATGTCTGTACATGTAAACTGTTTGATTTTCATCTGTCGCAGCGTTTTAATGCATAATTACAGCATTGTGGGTGATCATGAGCAGGCCGACAAGAGCAATATTGACATTCTCTTAGCTGCACTGAGGTAAGAGCGGTCTTGTACTTCTAGGACTAAGTTAATTAGCAAACAAATTCATAGTACAGTAGAGTATACGGCATTGGGGAAAGCCGCATTACAGTTTAGGGTGTCCAATGCAAGGGCTAGATAAAAGTACCATTACAAACCACAACTTCATCACCCAAAAACTGCAGGTTGTATATATTTGAACCGTTTACGTTAATTTCAATTCCTTTAGATTTACTTTTTCAGGATGTTAGGGTTCGTTCAATATACATAACATTGCTAATTATAGATTTCTCCAAATGCGCTTCGCTAAGCCAGTATTCCGTTTCAAAGGTCTTCCAAAAGCTTATAAATTATTTTATGAATCCTTTATCTAATAGACTTGTCCGGGACGCTGTACGAGCTCAGTATGGGTTACTAACGGGTGTTCATAAACAGTCGTCATCCCAGTAGGTTATGACTTCAGAAACGTATGTCTTAAAATTGAGAAAAAATCCGCTATGACAGTACTCAATGACGTTTCATTGTATTGTACGAATTAATCAAAGACATAACATTTTGTTTTTTAAGGTAACTGGGATGACGACTGTTTATGAACACCCGTTATTATTTAATTTAGTAAGTGAACATTACTATAAATACGAGCCCAGAATGGGTTACTATCATTAATTTAGTAGGTGACCATGGCTATAGATACGAGCCCAGAATGGGTTACTATTATTTAATTTAGTGCGAGAATATCATAGCGGACAGTTTTAACGTAAGCTAGCGCACAGATCAAAAGAGTACAAATATTACATGCACCTGGCAGCTATCTAATGGCTAACTTTTATACAAGCTACCTAATTTATTGCAGTTTTGCCTGGTCCTTAAGGTCGATGGCAGGAACTCGCCTCACAGCGTAGGGAAGCCACGACGCCGCAACTGTACTGGTAGATGATGCATACTCCGGGATACCTTTTCACAGGGTTCGACGCGGCAGGACCCGCATGGGAAAAAGAAGACAGGGAGATCTTTTTTGCACGTCCTCGAGGATATGATCCCAACTAATTAGTGGAAAATTGCCTTCATGGCATTCGAGACTATGGGACGTCGGTCGACGAAAAGAGCGGCACCAAAACCACACACACGACTTGCCGTTTCAACGGCTAAAAACGCTTTCTCGAAACAAAACCACGCTGTCTGTCGCCAGACACAATATGGAACGCGGCGTACGGGAAAAAGAGTTTGCCGCCCGTTCTGCCCACCTGCATCTAATCACGAGGCGAACACGGCTCCGTCGGCAACCCAGCTCGCCGAAACTTCTAGAAAAAGCTGCTTGCTAAATCGATAGGATTTTAAATAAGCCAAGAAAATAATTATGAGCGAGGCTACCAAAACGATTGCCTTACAGATTTTACAGCGGCCGTTACGGCTGCTTAAAGTTATGAACCGTTAGCTGCCTGCACATAATTCGATGAAATATTGAGCGTAAAAATATGACAAGAAAGCTATATACAAGCGAGGTCGTAATCTTCAAACAGAAATACTCCCAAAAGTCGCACATTCGTAGAATTTTAAAACGTCCTGACGAAATGTTTGTGGACTTTAGTAAACAATAATTATTATTTGAAACACAGGTTGGTTCTCTATGTGCTCGAACGTTTATTACGATTAATATCGTGTCTGGTCTACTTCTTCTGTCTCCCCTTAGCATGGGCTTGTTACTATCTCACTAAACGGTGTTTCATAAATCATTTTCGGCCAAGGCCAGGATAGCTGGTTCACTTAATCCACTGAATTAGCACGAAGAATTTTCTCTCATAGGGATCACGAGCACCGAAGGTATTGGAATGATGGCCGCAGAGCGTTTGATGTAACCGATGTCCGGATGTCAGGTTCAAACTCACTGCTGAACTAGAAATATAAATATCAGCCAGCCACACGTTCTCTGTGCTTAGTCCTGTTATAATATAATTATAGATTTTAGTTGTCTTATATATTGTCGTATAGCTCTACGTTTTGAATATATTATTTTAAGATCGCTTTGAAGAGTTTATAAATGTAAAGACGAGCTTTGTTCGGATAACAACTAGCGGCTCTAGAACAACGACGTCTCAAGACTCTTCAAAGTGCTCGTTTTGGGAAACTACAGTCCTGCTCCTTTCAGTGAAGCATTTTTATATTTTTAAATTTTGAGAATATCCAGAAATCGGAGGAAGCCATGTCAAGACCGTATGACGATCAATGGACTTGAATAATGGGGTTTTTAATCAAAAAAATCTGGACTAGATAAGATGAGGAATCACAGTCGATCCAATAGTTCCAGTGTAACGTCGGAAATCCTTCTTCTTCTTCTTTCAACTTTTCCCTCACAGGGTGGTCGTTTTCAGATGCCAATATTCTCTATTATTCCAGTCATCTTCCATTTTTTTTAGGATCGTCTTGGAACACCTTACTTTTTCCATTCTTTGAACGTTTCCTTACCATATTACCCAAATAAAGTGCTAAGACGTCGGATATCCAACTAGCACAATTAGTCGCCGGAACGTACCGGTGACTATTGTACAAACTTTAAAGTGTTTTGTCACTAGTTATGGGCACGTGTTAGTAACGTTACTATTACATTCGCACGTCCAAAATGGGGAATATTTTTTGGTGGCCGCAACGTTTAGGCCACGTTCCTAGAACTTGTCGACGTTGCTGCTTGGTAGTCGTGATTTTCACGTTTTGCTTCCTCTGGCGTGCAACTGAATTTGCCATATTTATATTTTATTCTTCCATGATTTTTTGACCGTTTTCTAAGTTCAGAAACTAAATCGAATATATAAACATAATATTTGAGAGTAAAATTTTCCGATGGTATAACTGACAAAATTAAAACGAATGCAAGTTTATTGCCAAACATAATGATAACAAATTAGACCACGCGCAATTCTAAACTGCATTTTTAAATTAAAAAATTGATTTTAAAATATTCAACTTTATACGAGAATATGAAATCCTACATGCTGACCTTTTTTATTGTTCCTTGAAACTTGAGACTAATTATTATGTATTAATTTAGTTGTCAAATTATTTTTTTAAATCAGCGATACGTGAAGGTTCACGTTTTTTTATAATGACGTCGTAAATTCTGTTCATAAAAATTACGTAATTCGTACAAAAATAACTTTGAAGTAGTTGTACCGAATACATATAACTTGAAAGTAATTACTACTTGACCATAGCGGTACAGGAACTTCAAAGTTCTGTATACTACAAAGCACTGAATGGAACTTAGCTAGCGTGCCTTCAAAGTCGAGGCAGAGTTGTGAGTACCACAAACTGCTTGTTGAAAGTTTCTGTTACCACAAACTTTAACCACAATCTAGTTTTTATATAAAGGTTTTTTCAGATGATCGGTGTCGCAAATAGTAATGATGTGTTTATTTTTAATAAAATATAGAAGAAAAGCTTACATTTTTATAAACATCATAGACTGTTGGATAATTATTTATTTTTTCTGACCAACCTTGTCTTTGCAGACAGATGTCATTATTCACAAGGGCTGCACTGCCTATTATTTATCTGCATTACTACATATTACACAACAATGTACAACATGCAATATTATCACTATTGGACACTATATGGTGAAGTTTAATTCACGATAAAATTAAGAGGTGTCACGCACTTTATAGTAACCGTGCAGAGTGACGTTCTGTTCTGGTGGTAGCGGAAACATTACTAACATTATTGCCGTCGCGGCAGCTATCAAAACTACTACAATGGAGCTGAAAAGTCACATTTCAGTAGTATGAGTTAGTCGCCGTTGCCATCGATAAACATCTTAAAGTTCTTAAAACTTTAAACTCGTCCGCAAGGTAACCACGACGTTTCCAACACCGAGAAAGCTAGGTACAAATCATATACAGCTAGAAAGTATCGTAGTGGCAACAACTGTTAATTTGTCATATGAAGTTATTTGTACATCAAAGTCATAATCCTAGTAATGGTTGCATGTTAGTACCCATTCGAAGTTCCTGTCTCAGTTACAAGTAATTTGGTCGAATTTGGGTACTTACTGCATAAACATCCTATGTGGAAATTACACTGTAGCTGGATGTATTTGCTAAAGTTTGGTGTATTTGTATTTCTCTATAAAATACGGATACAATTCTTTTATGAAGGAAGGATAAATTCTTATGAATAAAAACGGATATCTATAATATAATTTTCCTTAATGTGTCTGTGGCACAAAATAAAATCTCACGTTCCGGCTTCACAGATGTTTACATTTGTTTAGGTTTTATTTTTCTTATTTTAGCGCTCGGCTCGGAGCTTGACCTTTCGAGTATACTATTTCAAGTGCGCGCCGATTCAAGACGCGCAGCGCGTAGCGCGCGGTTTGCTTGTATTTATATTGTTGCTTCTTAAGTATAATAGCAAAATTTCAACAAGAAGATCTTTTACTAAAATTTTCATATGCTCGCAAATGACGTTTCACTTGAAATTCGTGTAAAAATGGCGTCCACTTAAAGTTCCTCACTTGCAACTTGATTGTTATTGGACAGAAAAAGGTCTGCAGCAACATCAGTTGCGACTATGCGTCAATTATATCTAAAATTATTTATATTTTCTGCTGGCAAGTGCTGAGACATTAGAAATTTAAGTCGCATTTTTTGAAATTATTGCTTTATATAGATGTTTTCACATCGTTTCTCACTTTGCTATTAGGTTTAGGGCAAAACTTTTGCGACAGTGTCCCATACTTCCTTCAGATCATAAATACTAATGTTCGACAGAACGGAAAAACTTGGGTAACCGAACGTGTCAATTTGAAATTTCAGCCCCGCTTTCTTCCCTGCGTGCCCTAACCAACACGTCGATGAAAATCCAGACAAAAGATGAAGAAAAATAGTTTCGTAAACAGCAGGTATTGAACTCATTCCTTATCCTCGCCCTCCTGTTTTCGCATCTCACGTGTCCTTCGGCTGCGCGTCCTTTTCACCACTTTTATTATGCATTACTTAGGCGGCCGTTTCAGTGGAGGCAGGAAGTATATATCTGGTGACCTACGATCGTCTTTTAGGCCGCTTCCGGTGATAAATTATATAGCAGAGTCGCTCTCTGGCGGCTGCGTGCCAAACGACATTCTGTGTAATTAATTCTCAATTTGGGCCCGGAGTCATGAGCAGCAGCCACGTCGATTACGGCCTGCAAATAACGGATTTTGCCGGGCCATTCGAATATTTACCATCAATATTTGCGCTATGGTAATGGCGATCGAGATTTCCGTGGTGCTTCTGTCCCACTTAATTAAAAATGGTTTCGCATGCCCTCTAATTTGGCAGACTTTGTCATATGCTCGCGTGGATTAAAGATAAACACCGTTTTAAGGGATCGCAGCACCCACGTAATGGGATGTTTATTTTTAGCCGCAAATGATTCAATTTTATTTAAGCACTGCCGTAATGGGTCGTTAGGAGCAGCATTGTGGCATCAAGGCCCGAGAATTAATATTATGGCATGGACTTGGAAAACGCGAGTGCGTTTCCGGGGCTCCGGCCCGGAACGCGCTCGATATGTCAGAATAAAATATATCTGTTTATAGTTTAGGAGAGTAGCAGGCGTCTACAAAATGAAAGTCTCATTTTTAATATTTCAGAGCCTTTTGAAAGGTGTTATATGTGCCCGGGCATTGTTGCTCGAATTGGTGTATAAAATGTTGATGATCCAGCTGTTATGCTCGGAAACCAGAAAGAAAGTTTTTATATCTCCTTCGCTGAAATATGTTTCGAAGCTTCTGTTGACATAAAAATGTTGCGTCAGATAACGATATTATTTTTTAATGAAAGGTGATGCATCAAATAAATCGCATCGTCCTCCGGAAAAAATAAGAGAGTTTTTGTAGATGTGCCACACAAAATATTTCCTGCGCGGGAGGAGTGTCCCTGCAATTCTTGTAAAAAGACTTCCTGCAGCTTTATACTTCTAGTGCTAAATATTTGAGTAAGTTTTGCATATAGCTATACAAGGGAATGTGAGCTGCAGATATAGCTGTTATAAACACGTAAAAAAGGAAAGTTACAAAAGTAAATATTGAAAAAATGTATACGTTAACAAAAATGATCATACTTAGAGCACCGAGTCAAAATTTGTACATACAGACAATTATGATATTTGCTGGATAGATGGAGTTACAAACGAAGAAGTTCTGCGGAGACTATAAAACAACACGAAATTGAGAACCACAATTACAGTCGAAAATTCTAACACTTTGACCGCATAATACGTTGTGAAATATACGAAGTGCTCCAATACGTTTTAAATGGTAAGAATGCACAAAAACGAGGTCGTGGTAAAAAAAGGAACGTCCTATATAGGACATTTCAGAACTCGGATTGGATTAAATGGAGGAGCACTGATACACACTCCTAGATATCGTTCGAGGTATGTCATATCGATAGCCAACTTACACAATTGAGGCACTTAATTGAGCAAATTCAAAGTAATTTCTAAAGTAGAATAAACGCAGAGCTGTTAAAAACCGGAAAATAATAACTGAGGAAGGAATAAGATGTGCATTGATCATATATACTGCTGTAAAGCTATTATGAACAATTGATTTTGTTTATACAATTACCGAAACAGATACCCTTGCACCTGCAATTTATTTTTGGTACCTACCTTTGCATAAAAATTAATTATTATGGGCACGCGTAGCACGTTTTCCACAAGCACAGACTATATGAGACTCTTGTTTTGCACACGTAGCAACTTAGGTTTTATCAACTACAACAAGCAATATCAATAGTTTCGTGGGTTCATGGAAGTAAAACATAATAAAATTATTTGAGGATCGAAAAGGAACATTGTTTTATTACTGACTCTTTCAAACACCCATTTCCGCCACTTGATGAACATAGTTGAGCTCAACATTACAATAAAATACCGAGCTATAGAAAATTAAACACTTAGCACAGAATAGTTTTGCTAACCTATTTCTCCACTCCACTGTCGACCCCTTTATGAAATCTGCAACGGATTGACGCTGCTTTCCAAATGACTCCAAGATGGCTGCTGGACTGAGCTCGAACACACCCACATTCTTTCGAAGCAGTTGCATGACTTCTATCTATTCTCAAGTAAATAAACGTTTCAAAACAAATTACACAGATACCTCATATCAAAACATAGACTTAGCCTCTAAAATGGCCGCACAAGAGGGCGACATACGGAAACTTTAATATTCTTTGAAATCGTCATTCTTAAACCCAGTGCGGATTTTCCTGGGAGGAGGAGTGGAAATTTTGTGTCTTCATAGATTGGGTCATTCTGCAAGTGGTTTCTTAGAAATGTACAAAATTGTAAACGACCAGTGGCGTAACTATGAGGGCGGAGGTGTGATATGGTTGTTGGATCACCCCGAGAGACTTTAGGAAGAACTAAAATTCATCGTAAAAAATCTAAAATTACACTTTATTCATGTATAATTGAATATCAGTTATTGCATTTGGAGTCGATTATTTTTACTAATTTACAATTTTTGCTTCAGCCAAACCAGTATTATACGAAAGGTCTCATGAAAATACACAACTCTTCTAAAGATACTAACCCCCTTGTCGTTAAAGGAAAATCGAAAAATAGTGTAAAAAGAAGGTGTTCTTCTGGATTGATGTAAACATTGTAGTTTGAGAACGATATAACTTACAACCCACTTCTGCTCCAGCTCTTGTGCAATGCCAATGCAACGAACTGAAAAGCTTTTGGGCGGGATTGATCGTTTTTTATTTATATATGTTTGTCGATGTGTACTTAGGTTATTATTAATAGCCGTTAATCGGTCGTGTAACTACTTTGTGAGTATGATGTAATGGTACTCAGTTGCTGAGATTAAAGTCACGAGTTCGAATCTCGGTTTGTGGATAGATTTTTACTTCCTTTTACGATAAAGGAAGTATTGGATTCAACTCAAAAATTCGAAATTGAGTTTTCAACAGATCTTCACGTTTTCGAGTCCCCTGAACCAAAAGAACATATTTTTGTTCATTGGTCTGTCTGTCTATCTGTGTGTCTGTGAACAGAATATCTCAAGAATTAAAAGAGTTATGGCGTTGAAACTTCATATATAAGTTTTGTGTACTAGCTAGATGTCACAGCAAGCTTTTGAAGAAAATCGCATAACCGGAAGTATGGTGTTTACTCTTATAATTTTTCAGTTTTTTTTCAATTTTTTTAAAAACGGCTTAAACGATTTTTTCAAACTTTACATTTTTAATGTGTATTGATGTGGAATGGATAATTTTCCAGTTGAATACCTCTAAAATGGGTTTCCTTTTGTTTATTAAATCCTATTTTAAGTAGAACACCCGGAATATTATTACATTTTTGAATTCAGCTTAGAATTTTAGAGAAAAATTTTCTCTTGAACTAACGCTCTATTTAGTACCGTTTTTGTAGAATTTGTAATTTTTGGAAATTATTGACAAATGCTTAAAAATTCAAAATCAAATTTTTAGCTAATTATAAGATCACTGTAAAAGGAAGTTGTGTGCGTGTATCACACTAGATTTTTTAAGTTATTGAAAAATTTGGATAGAAATTTCCATTCACTGTGACATTTGAATGTGAAATACCACATTACAGACTGCCCCTTCCGCACTCTCCGCTAACGGTAATGGTAAATCGCCAATTCAATTCTATGTAAACCTCCATCTAATAATCATTTACTTGACATCTGCATTGTCAAATCAGCAGTGTGTTGGCACCACTATTATTGCACTCGGTAATTTTTGATTTGCCGTATTGGTAGCACTTACAAGATTTTTACTGTCAAATATTTGAAATTTGAAGTTAATTATCGCCAATACATTTATAAAGATTTTTTTCTAATGTAACATACAAAAGAGTATAAATACATGAAACTTACAATTGAACATATACCCGGTTCACTCCATTTGTGATTCTGGCAGGCTTTACAGCGCTTTAAAAATACCAAAGTGAAAGCAAACTTTGACGGTTCATCATCTTTCATTCATCATGTGAATTAAAGTTACTAAAAGTAACATGACTGATTCCTCCAGTTCAGCAAGAAGACACGAATGGGTTTTATAAAACTGAAGTACTTTTCACAAGTTATAAAATGTCATTTTGACATTACTAACTTTTTGTAAATAAATATTTGGTACACTGGTAAAGTGGTGTAATGGGGTGAACAGAGTATATATACTCCATTTCCTTCAATTGACTATTTTAACTTAATTAAATATTT
Source organism: Agriotes lineatus (assembly GCA_940337035.1). Lineage (NCBI taxonomy): Eukaryota > Metazoa > Arthropoda > Insecta > Coleoptera > Elateridae > Agriotes > Agriotes lineatus. The sequence continues at coordinate 33,578,128 of OW679197.1, read as the reverse complement.
AAAGACTAACTTTTGCCGGGCCCGGTAGCTGTGTGGTTACACATTCTGGCTACTAATCTAAGGGTCGAGAGTTCAATTCCAGGTTCCGTTAGGGTTTCTAGAAATAAAAAATTCGGATGAATACCTCTACAGGATTCCATCATTTAGAAGTGATGTAAAGCCTTGGGTCCCATGTTACTACGATGTTTAACATGTAAAAGATCCTTGCCAGGGTTGGAACTCATTAGGCTCGACAAAATTCTAAGTAGGACTTTGATCATATGACTACAGCATTCGTTGTCTAAGGTAACTGGTACTCAGCATTCCTAGACCTTGTCCATTACAAAGAAACACACAATGGATAACTTTACTTTTCTTCTTTCACGTTTTCGCAACATAATTACTGTATAGTCTAAAAGGCATTATATTCTATAAGTACCTATAATAAATTAAGGAATGACGCTTACAGTGCGAAAGTTAAGTAAATGGACTATAGGCTTCGCAATGATTAGTTCCCAGCTTTTTTCCGAATTCTCTTTAGCCAAAGTCGTCGCACATGTTGCGCGATTATGTATATAAGGATTGTACCGCACTGAAAGAACCGTTGCAACTTGCAACAGATTACAAAACATGTCTTAAGAAGTGCACTTCAAAGAGTGTATGGCAAAATACCACTCCATGCCAATAGTGTGCTGAAATATCGATAATGGGCTTGTGCGTCTGATCCTCTTTCATTTCTTATTGTAATGGGGTTAGTTTAATTAATAGTTATTTATGTATTAAAGGCATAATCAATATATTAAAGCACAAGGGAATGTTTAAAGCGCGACACGAAACGGACAGAATATTTTCCAAATTTCTGTGTCTACTTTTAGTCTTTTCTTCGCCTATGCTCCAATAAATATTGTTAGCTGTATGTTCAAATAATAGACTGGGCTGGAGTTAGAAACACAATTATTACACGAAGTCGGATATCGGCTTACAGTTCATGCATAATTATGTTAGAAATTAGTACATGTAACAGGAAATGGGTAAGCAGGATCACTACGTCTGTAGTAGATACAGTGTGGGTGTATACAATTAGAAGTTTCTAGTATTCGATAAGGTCAAACGTACAAGTTCTTGTTATACAACCGAAAGTTATAACTATGGGAACGTATATGAGGCATTCTTCATACGTTCTTTGCTTTTAATCTAAACAAATATATGTAACTGCTAGAAGCACATCATGTTGTCTAATTATAATATCATCGTCAACGTCGTTGTGGTGGATTAAGGTATTGTTTTAGTACCTTATGCGTCTATTTATTATGGTTCTTATACAATTAAATTTAGATATCTCGTTATTAATATCTTTATTCTCTTCGTATGTGATATTATACGTATCCTAAGCAATTAAAACATTTAATTTGGGCTGTGCCGTTAATTAGTTTTGTAGTGTTATTTAGTTACCTGCTAAATTAATGTTCGTAAGTTAGATTATTTTGATGTATGCCATATTATTGAAAATATCAATCGATAAGTCCTTTATGTTATGTTATGTGCGTTATGCCATGGTATATTTACAGTTTATAACGAATATTCAGCTTTACTTCAATATAGCCTCCTAGAAATTGTTGCATATTTGGTTATTATACTGGTACTGCTTAAAAACTATCTTAATTCAAGTTTATTGAAATTAGCTGACAAGCACTATGAATGATCTCACAAATGTATTGCGATTGTGTTGTGCTTCGGCTACTTTGATACTTGTACTTAATGGGGACAGCCATCTCGTTAAGCCTTATCGATATTGGCTAGTTCAGTAATACTGTATTTGCATTAACCTTATGTTGTTTGTCTTATAAGTAATAAATAACAACACTTCAAACCTTAATCTCGGATAGGACTAAATTTACACAATTTCTTTTCATTGGAAAGTGACGATGACGCCACTTTGTATTCTGGTTGTTCTCTTAACTTGGTAGGTAGTTCGATGAAGCAGCAAGGCTTGTACAAACAGCTGTATGACCTGAAAGAAAATAACTGCTGTTGCATTCGAAGCTGAACTAAACTGCCAACTTACAATTCGTATTACAAAAATCTACTTTTGAGGCTACCTTAATGTTAGAACGAGTCGTTAGAAATTTATTTCAATTATACAAAGGCATGTAGCAACTTAAATTAATACGGGGATAATATAAAAATAGGTAACACAGCATAATTGATACACCGAGCAATTTTATAAAGCAAAAAGTTTCAGCTATATTTAAATTTAGGGATTAACTCAATCTGATGTTTAAGAGAGTAATAATTTGAGAAAGGATACGCCGAAGGTAATTTTGATAACAATCCAAATTTTAATAAATAAAATTCAATCATGTACCTACAGATGATCTCAGTATATATTTGATAAAAATTAGTGCAATTTAACTACATCATATTTAAAAATACGATTTCTATTTGCCATTTGGTGCATTTCTTTTAACCTTTTCTTTGGAAGAGTAGATTGGGGAAATTGCAATCAATCCATTAGCTGAAAAATATATTTGTTAAAAATTAAAATAACTTAATTAGATCACATTTTTCCTTCAAATGCTTGATTGAAGAAGCTGTAATCAATCGATTAGCTAGACCGCATTTTTACACTTTAACACTGTACCTGAAGGGATGTAACAACAAAGTAGACAAAGTGTACAAATGTATACCAGATACAAAACGTTTAGATTCTGCTGTAGCTCTAAAAATGTGCCCTCGTATCTTCTGATACTTCGATATTCTTATAAAATAACATTCACTACATAATTTCCCCTATTTGGTTAAGTAAAACCACCCCAACATAGTTTAAGCGAAACGCACAATTAAACCAAAATTAATAGGAGAAAGCCGGAAGAGGACGGCAATAATTTAGCAGCCGCTCTTCTGAAATCAATTTGCTAATAGAAAGCTGCCTTTGAAAACCGTATTATTGTCAGCTTGTCTTCGGGCTTGAAAATAACCGGCACTAAAAGCGGCAGTTAAATTTAGAGCACGTGTTATTTTAAGGGCCGTAGCGTAAGCCCAGACGACGCAATAGAGGGCTACCATTGTCACCGTATCGCCAAAGGTAATTAACATTTATAGGGTTGCTGGGTGTCTTTTCAGGCCGACGCCTTTGTAATGAAAGGTGAAAGAATTGTATAATGAGCCTGGAAAAGTAACGGTTACTGCGGGTCACTAAATTCGAGGGTATTTTTCACACTAACAATTAGGTGAATTTAACGTGATTCTCTTTCATCTGGGAGCTCTTGTTGCCTTTACCGAGAGTTTTCGTTAACAAACATCTCGGACTAATTAACTTTTTCTTTTCATTTTAATAATATACACCTGAAAAAATAAATTTAGCAGGAGCAAGGTAAATACTTATAATAAGGTACACATCAAATTTTTCCGTTCTCAGCCACACTAAAAATTTTAAACGGTCTAGGACTAAAGCACTAAAGCTTGTAGGAAATAATAAATTATAGTAATACCTTTCCAGTGATTGCAAAAACAAAAATTTTAAATGAAGTAGATGTGGGAATTTGAATATGAATCGGGGAGTACTTGAGACGATGGTTATAATCATGTATATTATTCACTCAAACAATGAGTATAAAGTAAATTGGACGATCTAAGATATAAAAACACGAATGCAGTTGAAATAAGGAGTTATAGGCGAATGAGGGGTGCTAGCTGGACCGAATGCAGGCCAATCATCTAGAAGGTGACCGATGAAGTTCATGAGCAAACAGGAGCAAACATCCAAAAAGCAATACATACTGGATCCGACAGAGAATAATGAAAACAAATCGTGAAACAGCAGTCAGAACGTCTTTTTGGGGTTACGTTATGTGTTAACTAAGAATATAAAAACTACGAGCGTTAGCTAAGTACTAAACACATTTGCTAGTCAACAAACACTGAAATAACTATGACTGGCAGACATCTATATTTAAGAAATACTAAAAAACAAAATAACTGCAAGCAAGTCCGGTTCTGCACGCGGTGCTTTATTTCGTTGTACTTCTCTGAGTCACGCGAGATAATCCGATACTCAAGCAATAAGCCGACGCTTGACGTGGCTTTAGGCCCATTCCATAAACGTCTCCTGATTTGGGACGCAAGGTGATGCAATGTGTTACAATTCGCTAATACAGTTGCCTTCAAACGGCAAAGATCGCCAACCTGTTTTGCAAAGCGCCAGAATGAGTTGACCATCAATTAAAGTTGGGTTGGAGAAGCCTGCACCAGGGTTTTAACTGGCTGCCTCCAAAACCCGCGAAATACTCTGAGGCTTTTTTGAAAGCCCCGAGTGTTTCACCTTGGTATTCTGTCAGAAACCCGCACTAATGGAACCTTTGGAGCGTTGGCTCAATTTGTCAGCGTGAAGAAGCAGCCTATTTCCTTTAAGTGTCACACCACGAATGACGAATCATCTGCATAACACTTAATATATTTTTCGCTCTTTTTCAAACGGCCTCCAGCGACACTTGCAAAACTCGCATACTACTAGAAACCGTGGTTTATATTTGACAGAAACTGACGCACACTGTCGGTAATTCGAAGCTTAATTAAATGGAATGCAATTTTTTAGCTGGCCTTTTGAATTTTTCGATGTGTGTGAATTGGTTGTCGTTAGACAGCCGCCTGATGTACTATCTGAAAGTCTTATTTCATGCTTATATTACCCTGTACGTAGTAACTTGTGCAACTAAACATTTTTACTACAAGTTTACGTAGAAGAAGAAATATATTAGTCAACTTAAGTAGAAGTAGAAATGAATGTGGCTTGACAAGCTGCAACGTCAATTAGTTTCGTCAAATTCCGACTTGTTTCGTCAAAGCCATGATCGTCTTTCATTTATATACTGTGGTTAACTTTTTTCAAATATCTTCGAAAGTAATTTCAGTCAGTTTGTTTAGAACAGTGTCCTCTTTAATAATAACTGGTATACCGAAAATAATCCATTAGTAAGATATGTTTCTTTCCTTGTAGAAGTACAGAATTTCTTTAAAATGAATGCAAAATGAACTGTGTATTATAACTAACCAAAAGTAGAACTACTTTTATAAACTGTCTAATATTGACTTTCTTTATTTTCAGGTACGTAAGTGATAGAGTAAGGAAGCGGTCTGATTAGATCAAGGTAAATAACGGGTGTTCATAAACAGTCGTCATCCCAGTTGCTTTGAAAAACAAAATGTTATGTCTTTGATTAATTCGTGCAACACAATGAAACGTCATTGAGTACTGTCATAGTGCATTTTTTCTCAATTTTAATAGACATACGTTTCTGAAGTCAAAACCTACTGGGATGACGACTGTTTATGAACACCCGTTATAAAGTTGGTTGTACATGTAGAATTTGACGAATAAAGGCAAAACAAGAAAAGCTCATGAAATTAACATAAACCATAATTTTTAATAAAGTCATATAACACATTTACCAAATAATTGCTCATTCAATTAAGAATTTGAAATTGGTATACACATAATAAATTGGTATTTAAAAGAACATGTATTGCATTTAGTACCTAAAATTAAACGTAAATGTTTGTTTTTATTTGAGAGACGTTGTGCTCTGCTCTAAGAAGTCTTGAAATAAGTTTTGAATTTTTTAGCATCGAAGATATGACGGAACTAATTGTAACTACCGCGAAAGTACTGAGAGCAAATTACCGTTACGTATTTCAAAATTTCAGCTTCAAACTATTTCATTCTCGAAAGAAATCACCTATGACACTTCAACTGTGTCTGGCGTTTGAATATAAAATATCTCAATTTCCAAATTTTTGCAAAAAAAATAAATACACAGCTAGCAGTAATGAATCGCTTAAAATGAAAATGCTTAATTATCTAAATGTTTTTTTTTTATTTTCTTTGCAACTGTTGGAGGTAAAAGTTAATATAATTCCTTGATTTATGCAGCATTTAGGAATAAATTTGTATCATACCAAAATTGCTATATTAATGTATTTATTATTTTATAACAATCTCCAGGACAATGCTTAATACAGATACTGTTGTCAATGTTAAAAAATAACCTTCCTAAAATACTTTACTTTCACTTAAGGCTACATCAAAGTAAAGGAAATCTCCCTTTATCTTCTACCTTCAATTGGGCTAACCATTAACTTAATCCTTCGGAGTTCAGTAGATTTCTTTAAAGGTTTCCATCCATCCATGCCCCATCTTCAATGTTTTTAATTTGTATAGAGCTCTGAATCCCTTGATACCACCCTGTTGTTGTTAGACGTCTTTTCATTGTTATGTGATGGTATTCATTATTCACTGTTGCTCCACGTCCTCGAAACTGATCGTGCCATTCCCTTTGTATTCTCTGCATTTCGTGGGCTAGATCATATTCTGCTTCCATTAAATCCCTAATTTTGGCAATATGCAAATAATATCAGGTTAATTAACAGTTGAGCTTCGAATATTGTATAAATAGCCGTAAATTTGTTGGATTCAAGACAAGCCCAGTTTTAAATTATGAAACCACACAAGAATTTGACTAAATAACAGCGCATGGAATCGATTCGGACGAAGTTTATAAAATACTATTTGTAAAGGGTTTCATCAAGCGCACCAAAATGATGTGATAACGTGATGCACGTATTGTGTTTTTTAACGAGGCAGAAATAGATATGGTATAGATTATTGCATTAAAATAATAAGTTCGTCCTATAATCACAGGTTGGCACGTATGTCAGTGAAATTACTAGTCTATTATTCTTAAAAAATAAAAAATATTCATCAAAACTCAGAAAATACGGTCGTTCACTAGATATAAATTACCAAACAAGTAAAATCGTCAAACAATTGATAGTTGCTTCCTAACGACGATACACTGAATTTAAAATTTAACATAAACAACATGATTCAACGAGCTGGCGTAGCGCAAACGTTAGGATGGTAACTCCGCTGATACCCAAAAAAAGTACTATGACGGTAAACCATTTGCGTCGAAAGAATCGGTAGGAATCGCACTTGGCCAACTTCAGAGTGGGATGTGTAGCTCAACGAATACCACCACGCTATTCCTTTATCATTCGAAAATGTTTAAGAGTCTCTTCAAGATAATATACTAATGTCGGTGTTACTTGGAAAGGAGGAAAGGAAAGGCCTAAAAATAAATACGGTCAAACGTCAGCCTACGTAAAGGTTAATGTAACAGTTTCGCACCTTGAGTTTTGTACAGTCTGTATTATTTACTTAAGTTACTTACCAAAGTTGTATGAGAATCCTGAATGAATCAGACGACTGCAGCGATCCACTAATCCACAACACCAAATCCCATCCGATTATTAACGTTTTATCAATAATCCCAAATCTTCAAAATGATAAATTGAAAACGTAGCTCTATCCTGAAGTTACATATGAAAGCTTTTCGAAAGAAAGAACTGCCCATTGCAAAAACTGAATGGGCAAAGGGCGAAAATATTTAAAGAAAGTAAACCCCAATAAATAATAATTAAAGAGAGTTGCTTACTTTTTAAAGTGTATCAATTTCAATGCTGTGCTGTGTATATAAATTAAATTGCCTTAAAGGTCTGCAATAAATTCATATAATGTCTTTTTTTATTAAATATAATAAATTATATATGAACCTGAAAACGTTTAATGTACACTGTTGCTTTAGAAAAATACTAGCAAAGGTATTTTTTATATCAACAATTCAAGTTCAAACATCAATGCTAAAATTAAAGACTTTTGTACGACCGCGTGAAAAAGTAGATTTGTTTATTTCAGTCTAGAAATTAGCTTTTTACAGCACAGCTTGGGGTAAAGTCAAGCTTATGGCACGCTAAAACCTGATTTTGAACTGTATCATGCAACTTGATTTCGAGACATTTTTTATTTTGACATTTATAAATGTAACTGTCAGAAATAGTTTTAAACGTTTCAGTTAATCTTCTACACGTTTCATTTGTCACGATCGCCCAAAACACAAAAACATGTTTTTACAAAACTTCTACCTATTTTCGCAAGCAGCAATTGCTGAGCAAATAGCTGCTTAGATTACAGACACGATCAGGACACAACAGTTTCATATTTTCCTTGTAAATGAAAATGCAGCCGTACAGCCCATACAGTTACTAAAATATTTCATTTTTAGGATTAGCAATAATAAATTAGACGATATTGTGTTTATGTAAATACATATTCTACAAGCTTTTGATCTAAATTGTAAAAATTATTTCGGTGCTATTACTGGCTATTACTGGTGTGTGGTATTTCGGTTCGGAAACACCCAATTAATTTTTCCGCTTTGTTCTTATTGCAGAGCTAGTTGAAAATTTTATATCATCACGTCACAGATTCGCAGCAGATAACCAAATGCCACCTAGGCGGAGCCCGATTAGGAAATCGAATTAAAGTTACTCGGACGTTTGAGTAACGTGAAACATTTCGTGTTGGCTGACGATTTGAACTCCATGATAAAAGTAGGTTGCAATATTCAGTATCAGGCTTGAAAACGCTGATTCGAAATTTGAACAGTAATCGGCCATATATCATGTTATCACACACTATAATAGCATTACATTATCAGATGCATATATTAGCAGCCCAACATGATTAATAGGGGTGAAGCAAAGGGTGGCAGCGCTTAAACGGGCGTCACAACACCACAGAACTGCAGTAAATTACGCGGCTCAAACTTAAAACGCGAGTTGTCATCAAAGCAAACCTGCAAAATTCCACAAATATTTATTTTCACGGCCGGGCACACGCAAAACGTAAACAGCCCGCCGATTGAAGTTCCTAAATTAGAACAAAGCCAGAGCCCTAATCCGGGCTAAACTCGTTCGAGTCTTGCATCTTTATAATTTATAGAACACGTCTGTGTGTCAACAAAGCTCTAATTAAAATTAATGGACACTGCGGATTTGTCGGAAGAGCAGTTTTATGTCGTGTTATCAGCGTGGGCTGCCGGTGGTCCCTTATCAATGAAAAACTCCGGCAAGCCTTAATCGAAACAATTTGGGTTAATAACGCCAGGAAACAAAGCCGCGACCAGCGGAATAATCCACTTAGAACAACAACTGGCGATAAAGATGATGGGGTGCGCAAGGCTCCGTAATCGGGCCATTACTATTCTCGCGAAATTCATTAGCAGACCGGCGGATTAAGGGGGTTCCCCCAGTGGCTCCACCTCGCGACCGCTCTCCTGGCGAGGATGGCGTGGCGAGGATATCGGCTGCGTTCAGGAGCGTCTGACAGGTTGGCTACCCGGAGCATCCATCACTGCTGCAGATTTACAGCTAATTTGCTACACAGTGTTTGCGACATGCAAAATTAACTGGCTATTGTGTAGTCTGGCCTAGTTCGCCGCTAACAGGCAGGTGATCGCTAGTGCTGCAATATGAAATTTAAATTGCGCCTTGCAAAAACTTAAACGGCCCCATTGCGAAAGGGTGTGTGATAACGACCTAATATAGGGTCGGGGAATGAGACCGTGTAAGGCCCGAAATGAGGCTATATAAGATCGCGAAATAGAAAGTTAAGGATAATAGCAAACCTTGTATGTTCGGCGAGGCGTATAATCAATATCTTTAACTTATCTAAGTCTCGTATCATTCTGCGTTATATAATAATAAAACGGGTTTATTTGATCAGGCAATCTGAGAGACTAAGCCTGTCGTCTTCGGTACGAATTGCCATCGGTTTCGCTAGCTTGATGAAAAATTATCCTGAATTTGAAGCTCCCGCGCTTGACGCTTTGGTAGAGCGGATACCAGCCTTGATATTGACTTCTTTTTACATTTCACTTCTGGATGTTTCATGATATTGGATGTTGTCGGATGATATACACGACAAAACACATTTTATTTCATTGCAATTCAGTGAGTTTTTATACACCGCAGCGAATACAAATTGCTTTTTCTTTCCTGGAATTTGATCAGAACAAAAATAATGTTGTATTACTCCATGTAACAGCTATATCCTGCTTCTAAAAGATTTAATGCTGTATGGTAAACTAAAAGAATTAAATGTATTTTAGGAACAGTACATGAATATTTAATGTTGTTGTTTTTAGCTTTAACCTATATACGAGTATAATAACGTAATATTTAAAAAAACAACATTATCGTAGACCATTAGAAAAATGTATTTTACCTGCAAGACTATTTTTTAGAGTTTAGTTAACCATTACACGGCTAGTACTGTAATATTTTTACCCGACTGCTATTACTCTACTAGTCGTGTAATGGTTAACTATCAATAAACCAAATGTTCTTTAACACACCTGATCGCTAGTTTTTTAAAGAACTGCCAAAATGACGTTATCAACATTTTAAGGTAGTGAATGGCTTTTGTACTTTAGTTTGACTTTATTGGCGATTTCAGGTACATACCATGTCGTGAAAGTTATTCTACTGGACTGAGGACCTTAAAAGTACTAGGCCTTACAGGCCTTTCGGAAAATAAAAATTTTCATTACTTGATACGTAAATAACTATTACGGTGCAATTTGTTAGGTGTCCTTTTCATTTTTTTGTAAATAAAAATTGAACAAGATCAATAAAATCCAGGAAAGCTATTTCGTCAAATTGTTGTTATGGTTAATAAATTCTATTTTATCCTGAATAAGTAACTAGCTTGGTATCCTGAATACTACAGAATTCAGGTGGTGGAATTTGCTGAGCTCGCCTTAAGTGAGTCCTCGGTTTGAATTCATGGCTTTCATTTTCGCAGAAGGGTAAAAACCTGAATATTCTAATTGTCGTCTTTAGGTATACTTGCGCTATTGTCAACAATTGTGTAAAACAGTTTGGACATCATTAAGGCACTTCCTTTTTAAAGAGCGCCAAATAAGGATATGACATCATCAGACATAGCTATTTTTCGTTTCTAATAATATGATTGCAGTTTCAAAGTTGCTTGTTGTCTCTTCACGCCACGTGAGATTGACATGCTTTACTAAATATTTAAGCAATGTGAAGTAGTTTTTACGAAAGTTCCAAATTAACAAATTTAATTCATCGACTGTAATGTCAGTTATGGGTAGCTTTTTGATGTAATCGGAATTATTCAGGTAGGATACTGTTAATTTAGTGGTGAAACATCTTGTTACCCATTTCTCGCCCCTCTTTGTCAGGTTTTGATAATGTTTTCAAAATAAAGGGACCTGATTTCTTTACTCAAGCACTAAACATACAGATTGCGGCAGGCAACTAGGACCATTGCATGTGGCCGTCGTGGTGTTTAACAAACAAAAAATCAATGTGCGATAGCGGTAGGTCGTTAGGATCATTATCAATACAAGGTAGTTATATATTCGATTTTTAAATTTTTTAAGTACTATGCAAGACAAAAAAAACTGGTACAACTCTTGATAGCGATTTTAGCATAATTTGATTAGCTAAAACGAGGCTTTGAACAATTACGTTTATTATATCCATAGCAACGTGTAAACAATTTGACGGTTAAGTTAGAAATACTTAGCAACTGTACATATTAAAGCAGTCACATTCATAACAGAGCATACTTACTGTACCAGTTTTTTTTGTCTTGCATAGTACAATTACGGCCACATGTAAAGTCCCCTTGCTTTTGATATGGTCCTAATTGCCTGCCGCAATCTGTATAATGAAAAACACCAACATACCCATTGGCTTAAAGAGAAAAGTTTACGAGACATGTATACTTCCAACATATAACAACATATGGCTTAGAGACAGACAATGACACTGACAAAAAAAGTATGATAAAACTTAGAACTACACAAAGGGCTATGGAAAGAGCCATGATCGGCGTTAGTCTCCGCGAAAAAATGAATCACGAACAAATTAGACGAAGAACAAAGGTGACGAACATGAACGAATATTAAAAATGAAATAGCGGTGGGCTGGTCACGTAGTTCGACAGGAACCAAACCGATGAGACACCAAAATCATTGGATGGAGACCAAGACTTACCATGCGGAGTAAAGAAACACCACAAAAAAGAAAGACAGACTCAGTATCATCATTATCAGCGTCTAACTATTTTATTTCTGGACATACGCCTCCCCAAGTTGTTTCCATGATAGTCTATGTGTGGCTGCTTCCATCCATCGTGTACCAGCTATTTTTAATAAGTCATCCCTCCATCGGGATTTTGATCTTCCTCAACTTCTCTTCCCCGTACGTGGCCTCCATTCGGTGACCTTTCGGCTCCACCTACCATCTTCTCACCTCATAATATGCCCAGCCCACTGCCACTTCATAGATGCTACTCGTTTTGCTACGTCTTCCACTCTTGTTTTGTTTTTATATCCTGTAGTCTTAGTCCTAGCGGTCTATCTCCATCTTTCTTTGCGTCACTTTTAATTTTTCAATGTTTGTTTCTGTGAGTGGCCAGGTATCTGCCGCGTAAGTAAGAGTAGGCAACACGCATTGGTCGAATACTACTGAAGACATTTCTCAATTTTCCGAATGCCACCCAAGCCAATTTTATCCTTCTGCTCACTTCCGCTGTCTGCGCCTTTTCTGACATTGTTAGTGTTTGTCCCAAGTATATTTATTCCTCCACTAGATCTATTTGGTTGTTATCTATGTGGACTGGTCTGCCTTCTTCTGTGTTGGTCAGTATCTTTGTCTTTAATAAGACAGACTACATTAAATAAATAGCGGGAAAAAACTGGATTCAAACTACCCAAAATGGAGACGCATGGAGAGAACTTGAAAAAGCCTTTATTCAACAGTGGGTAGACCAAGGCTGATGAAAGAGATGAGAGGAACTTTCTTAGCTTTCAATCTACTTGTACTACTCTGCAAAAACCTTAGTATATGTCTGTGTGTGTGAAATTCAGGGTTTCGTGGTTACTCGAAAGAATTTGAATAATTTTGTCTCTGATGATGAAAACTGTAACATCTTGTAAACTTGTCACAATAGTTTTGGGTAAAGTGAAACAAAAACCGAACATGTCCAATATCTACATCGTAATTTGTTAATAATTGTAAATAACTAGCCCAAAATTGTCAGATATCGGATAGGAGTGGTGGGCATAAAGTATGCCTGATACATTTCTACAATTGTTTTAACAATAGTAAACGTTTGGTTATGGGCGTCGGGTTCAATAACTTGCCAGGAAACGCTCTTCTGAACCATACAGGAGTAGTTGAACTGCGACAATGGACAGATTTTACACAGTTAAAAAGATATTAAATACTCAAGAAAAACAACAACGGTTGGCATTAGATATAAACAATATATTTGTCAGTAATAACGTTCTTAATAATGACACATTAATTGACAATTGTAATTTTAAGTCACATGATCTAAAGTGAACTGAAGTTCAAGACAACGGTACAGCCCGAAACAACTGTTGCATTGATAATACCAGGTCCACGAATGCAAAATTAACCCATAATTCACATAGTTAAAATAAATTATCACAGTAGATTCAAAACACACAATAATACTATACGTCGCAATCGTTGATGAGGCCTCACCGTACGAAACTTACATATACAATAGAATGGGTTGAGTTACAAAACACTTTCGGAACGAAAGTGGACCGTTGAAAGTAAGCAACGCACCACCGACGAGTGAGATGATGAACTATTGGCAATCCAGACATTAAAAAATTACATAACGCGAAGGACAGGTACAATATAAAATCAGGAAACGTAGAAAGTGAATGAAATTCGCTAAACAACACATGATGAGTCCGCGGGAAAAAGACGAATGTCTCATTGTTGGAGATTTCCAGACAATGAAGCCATGTTGTAGTTCATAGCCGTTAGTTTCCTATTACGAACGTACACAACAAGAAGGTGCTCAGTCTTGGAGATATAAAGCATATAACAAAGAAATGCTGAATTAGTAAATCATTGAATTTATCGAGGCTCTTATCTCCAGACTCTTATTTTTCAGCTGGTATTGGTAATACCTACTTACAGCGCCGTCTGTGCACTTTAATCATAATTCTTGCAGTTGCACCACCAACTTCTTATGAGCTTTCCACATTTTCTTTGCTTGGGTCATAACCTTTCTGGCTTTGATTCGGACATTTATTATACATTATCACACCATATCAATTTGATACATGAAATACATTATTCTATTTTAACTATATTAGAAGTTAGTTCAAAACGTGTGTCTATTATAATTAGAGTAAACTGTTTGACTTTCAAGTGCCTTGTTTATCATGTTAGAAGCTTGCAAAAGTTACAATGAAGTTAAAGCAGCTGTTGGGTGTTTGTGATTACAAATGTTTTATTTAAAACTTTAAGGGGAAGATTCAATCAGTCATGCATTTCCCTCGCATCGAAAACAACAATTGCAAGATCTGACCTTAATAGCTGCGACACAGGAGAGTTTCCCCAGACAAGAAGGCAGGACAGAAGCGTGAAGCTACTTCGCGTATTCAGGAGATTTCGGTAAGTATCACGACGAACTTCGCGATCCACGTAGAGATATTTGAGCAAGACCGAACAATCAAAAACAAAACGAGACAACGAGACGAAAAGGGAAAAATAGAAGAAAAAAGAAAAGGTTTCTTACATTGCTAGCGGCCAATAGATTTTACTTCCAAAATGCAATCATATCCTGAAATAAGCAGATGGGCGCAGCAATTCACAAATCTACCCTAAACACCACAAGAAAACCCCGAACAAACGCGTCGTATAACTTATAAAGTCAAATACAGAATCTTAAAAATTTCTGAAAGAAAACGATGGCCGAAAAAGATCCCCAACCTGAAACTGGCTGTACATCGAGAATTCGTAAATTTAGTAAACACTTTCTAATACACCTGCAATACAAGATGGCTTACGATTTTGCCGAACCTATAGCAACAGCACACTGAAATTCGAAATATCACTTTAGGACCGGAACAAAACGTTACTTTTTATAGGTGGAAAATAGCAAAAACGCCGAGTTTTCTCAAATACCCTCGCTAATAAGGTGGTTTTACAGCAACACATGGGTACTTTTCCAGGATTTACAAGCACTAATACATGTCGGTATGACCTAAATTCTTATTTGGGTTCATAATGTGTAAGATCACAGAATGTTGAATCTACAAAGGCGACGGGGGATAACCTGAATTTTTAATATCCATAATTCAGTTGTCAGGTGCAGTGCCTCCATCTTGTTAAAAATTTATTATTTCCAGATCACTAGGTAACTATCCTGTTTCGTTAATTTTGACAGCAAATAATTTTATGCCATTATAATCCGCACTATAAAATTGTGACTGTTTCCACGTTTACTGAAAAATAGCGTTACCACATTTTCTCACTCTAGACATATGCTTATTCCACTTTTCTTTTGTCTCGCGCATCTTACTATACATTTTGTAATGCGCAATAGCCCGTAGTACTTTCATTTCTGCTCTTCTCAATATGGTTTTGTAGTATCTGCACGTGTTTCTACTACATATGTCATGACAGGTCTAATGCATCACTTGTATTGTTGTTTATATTCAAGTAGTTGTTATGCCATATTGTGTTGGTCAGATATCCAGCGGGCTTGTTGATTTGGGTGCTCACTTCATCATATAGCTTTCCATAGCTAGCGATAGTATCGGTTAAGTAGCTAAGACATTTTACTACTAGTTTGCATCTTCGAGATTCACCTGAAATGGTAAAAGATTTTATCTTCATCAGTGTTGTTATAGACTCTTAACCAAATTAATGTTAGTATCGTTAAGAGCTTAATTACCGCACAGTGCGGTAATGGATAGATATTACCGCACTCAGTGCGGTAATGAATATTACCGCACTCTTTTTGTATAAAGAAATACATTGAACTAAAAGTTATTGATGAAGATAAAATATTGAACAATACACGTTTGCTTATGGCACTTAACGAGACTCGTTTGATTGCAGCAAAACTCGGCTCACCGCCTCGTTTTGGCAATCAAACTCGTATCGTTAAGATGCTCATAATCAAACTTGTATCGTTAATATCTATTATACTTTCGGTAGATATGTTCATAGTAAAATCCTTAAAAATCATATAAAATTCTTGTACTTACTAAAACTAGACGCTGTAAGTTTTCCTCAGTGACCGATACTAACACAGCACCATTAGCGTAACACACTAGACTGATTTACCGCCTTTTTTTAATTTTGCAAGTTGTGTTGGCTACGTGAACAGGCTTTCGCCTACTGTCGCACACTTGGTTTGTCCATTGACATGAAAAGCAGTCAAATGCCTTCCGTTCATTTTGCCTTCCACCATGAGGAATTTGAGATCGCGTATCTCCGTGCTATATGTTCAAATTATGCTAAGTTCTTCTAGGATAAATCGATTTATTCTACGATCTGTGCAGGATATACGTAAGGCTAGAGGCCCTGCAATTGAGAAAATGACCTTTGGCAGGATTGGTTTAGGCGAATTTTGTCCAGAAAATGGCGCACCAATGTGCTGGTAAATGCAGCGCGAACTTCAAATTTAAATTAAATTATTTTATCCAATTTTGACGGTTCAAAGTGACATTATAACTCCATAACTAATTTCATAAACAGTCTATGGTTCACAAGTGAAATAAAAGTGTTTTAATTCACTAGAGAATTAAAAAAGTTTCAATGAAGAACAACATATTTTTATTATTTCTACAAATATTTAAAGTCAATTATTCCTTCTCTTTGTAGTGTGTAATATATAATTACTAAAATTTAGATCAAATCGACGAGGAATGGGCAAATTTATATTTTAATTTGAATATTTTTAAATTTTTTATTCAAAATTTCGTCAAAATTCAATAAAATTAAAAATTTATTAACTCAAAGATATGACCTCACTCGCACTACGTGCTCGTGAGCTCAACATATTTTCGTGAATAAACATATGGTTAATTCGCTTGGTGTATAATATTTATTAAAATAATGACTTTCTTAAAAACTCCGTTTATCACTTATTCTCTATGTTTTTAAATATGTTTTATAACATTTTTATGGCAATTATAAAACGGGAAAGTGAATCTCGATAGAGAATATTATCTAATGATCGAAATTTTACTGAACATCGTTTGGTAGATAAAGTAAGGTTAGAAAACTTCCCTGATGATTTTCAAACTAAATCTGTCATTTTTAATATAATTACTAACTACTATAGTACACTACTTACAGAGGGTACAGATACAAATTATGAGTATTAATTAGGTAACACTCAAATTGAGTCAAATGCTTAAACGTTGTTCAAATCACAACACAAAATACATTTGACACATTTGTCCATTTTCTGGCAGTCGCTGGGAAATCTAGTTACTTTCACTAAATGGCCAGTCTCTCAAGTCTAGGGTCTCTAGGTAATGCTACGTTTCAGTTGCATCTAACCCTTTTTGGTCCTTGGCTCTCATAGTTTTCGTTTCCGATACATAAAAAAAGATAGAGGTTTATGGTCATTTTAATTCCCCCAACTGGGGGCGAGCTGCTGTAGATACCTTGCGTCCCTCTTCAGCCAATAACGGGAATTTCATGATGGGCTAGAGAAAGAAGGGTTGAAGAATGGAAGAGAGGCCAGGAAAGGTGAAGGAGTACTATCTCCGCATTCGCCTCAGATAAGGTACTCTTTTTACTCAGGAAAACCACTTAAAAACCTAAATCAGAGCAGACGGCCACGAAAATCGAACCAGATACATATAGTGGAATGAAGAAGAAATAGCTCTGTAAATTCTTTTATATCTCAGTCCATCCACAAGTATGTTAACTTGACGACTGCGCCTCTGGATATTTCAGTTTTTCTTCTTACGTATACCAAGTTCAAAGTTTCCCGTGTTTGGAATTAGCGAGCCAAGGTAAATGAACTGCTTAGCCACTTCATAACCAAAAACCTACTGAATATCAGGACGATTTTTGCTTGCCTTGTCTACTATCATTACTTTGGATTTCGATTGATGGATATGCTGGCCTGGTATTCGCAGCTCACTCTCTCGTTGCAACCTGTGAGTGAAATGTTTCAATTGATTATTGTCCGTGGCATGAACAGCTGTGTCATCTGCCTACAGTAAGTTATTATTTTGCTGCCGTTGATTAATAGAAATACCACTTCCTTATTATATCGGAAAGCGTCTCATTATTTACGTTCCACATGTAAAGTAATGGAGGAAGAAGGCATCCTTGCTGAACACCTGCTCTTATACTAAACTGATCTGAAATTAAGCCATTTACTTAAACTATTCCGGTACTTACCAGGTCTAGATCTTTTATTAGATAAGCCAGATGGTCTGTTCTTCTACAGTTTGGTGTGATGAAGAGGACTTAAGACGTTCACTTATGGTGTTCAGTATTACTTCACTGTACCTGAATATTTTGGTGTATAGGAATAAACAAAGCTTCAGACCATTCTTCCGGCCACTGTGCGGTGTTCCGTATTTCTTGGCATATTCTGTGCAGTCGGTTACGGGCGATAATACGTTCTTTACCTAGCAGTTTCAGAGTTTTGATGTTATCTTGTCAAGCTCCGTTGTCTTGCCTGGTTTAAATTTCTTTGATATTGTTTCCATTTTAAATTTGACAACGTCTGGTCGTAGAAGAATTCCGGATGCATTGCCTTCGATTGAACATCCTCGCCCTTGTAAATCTTCTCCCTGTTTGCAGAGGGCAGAAATTCCCTTGACATCTGAAACTAGTTCGTTCTGATTTTCTATTGTCCATATCATATCAGATATCTCACTTTCTTACCTATCGTTTGTTTGCTGTTGATGGTGAATTTTTGTACAGATATTTTAATTTCCTTCCAAATACCGGAGAATTTTCTTAAAAACGTTGCTGTTTGATGGCATTGCAAACAACAATCTTCCTAAGTAAAAGTTTTATGACAGAAGTTATGCAGTTATTTATCGCTTGCATCAGGAACGCTTTATCAGGTTCTTGAGAATTTTGGAGCGTTTCCGTTCCTCTGTCAATTTACGGGTGGTATAGGTCATCCTGATTCATTTTATAGTGAACAATTTTGATGGAAACTTTATTAGCCAGCTAATTAATTCGCGCTTCATCATCCATAACCTTGAGAGGTTTATCGTGTATTGGTTTATCTGGTGTGCAGCACTTATTAGCTATTAGTGCAGTCAATCCGTGATTTGATGAACAGGTGTCTCCAAAATGAGTTTTAGCATTCTATAAAGCGGTTCGCAATCTCTGTCGTATCAGTAATAAGTATATAGTCTTTTTAGTTTTGGTATAGACGACTGGAGAAGGTTCGAATGTACAACCTTCTTCCATGATATGCAAACAGAGTACTTCCAATAAATGGTTTGTTTTTTCTAACAAACTGTATAAGTATTATGCCACGTCCGTTAGTACTTCCCTTTCCAAATTATCCTATCATCTCAACAAAATGATGACCATTTTCTATAATGTCAAACCTAGTGTTAACATCTCGCGTTACTATTAGAAGATGACTACTTGAGCTACTGTCTTATCCAGATTATCGTCGAAGGTTTCTATTTCGTCATCAATTAACGTCGGCGCAACGGTGAGTGATATACTAATATTATATGGTTAAGGTGCTTATGCAGAATAAATGCAAAACCACAAACTTTTTGGGTTTCACTTCCAGTGGGGTACATATATGGTATCACTTAAAGTATGGAATTAACCACTATTCATCCAATGAGTTTTACGCAAGCCACATATTCTTACACCACAACGAATGAGCTCTTTCTCAACAATGTATGAAGCTTTCCCCTATGGAGAAGCCTTTCTACGTTCCACGCTGCCAACGTTGTTGGTTTATGTCTTCCAGAAGCATATTTTCTCACTGCCAATCGCACATTTTTTATCATCAGGTCTGGAAAACACATGACACCATTTGTCAGCCGGATCGGTATGAGTTACAACTCTTCTAATTTAACGTTTCATCATGGTAGCGTTCATGGGATGCAATTAAAGCAGTGACTTTTTAGGAGATTCCAGTTTATTCTAATTCGTCACTATAGGTTCTACATCGCCAATTACTCGATTTGGGAAGCTAACACTTATTTACTGTATTCAATTCTAATGAATCGATGCGTTACATAATTTAATATGGTTGTTACAATTAACCACTATCGGATTCCAAAAATTGTAATAAATGTATGCTAAATATAACATTTATCTTATTAAAAATTTAGTATAAAGACAAGTGCATCTAAACCTTCTTTGTTGAACATCTTCGAGCAAAATAAGTTGATAAGTAACTACGTTCTATTGCTATTGCCTTCTCTGCAAAGCTGTAAAAATTAAAGTCTGTTCAGAGCTGCTGCAAGAGGCTTTTGTAGCATAAAGCAATGCTTTTATGCGTCTGTTGAAAGAATTTGTAGGCTCCAAGGTGGCCCTACACTTCGGGTGTCATGCACAGAGACCTAGATACACGTGCAGCTTCACTTTGATGTCTTAGACTTTTACGACAGCTAAATTGGAAGCCTATTTGATACGAAAAAATAAGGGAGGCTGTGTTGCAACTTAGCTACGTGCCTTTGAAAGGAGCACCAAAGGTTTTAATTATTGCTGAGCTATGCTCGAGTAAAGGAACAGAATTGAGATTGTATCCGACTGAAACCTGGTTTGCTTACAGAGCTAGTTCTTGAAGTCATCTTACATTATAGATCAGCAAATAATGAAAACTAAGTAGCTTAAAATACTTAAGATGTTTATATTCAACGCAGAATTAAGAATATTAGCTTGAAGCACTTAATTAAATCACATTCCTTAAGCATAGTGTTTACGCAACAATAAATTTTTGGTACACACGTATGGTTTGTTCAATTTACAACTGGGTTATCAAGCAACTGCTTCTTTATATTTTGTATTAAGACGGTAACTACGCGACGCCAGCAATTTTATATAAGGCTTGGCCTACGGATATTTCATTTTGTATGAAAGGCTGTGGAGAGCCATGCAACGGACTGAAAGCCAAACAGAAAAAGATAGAGCGAGAACGTTCAGAGAGAGACTGACAACAAAAACGCAGATTAGATCTTTTATGTAGGGGGTTCAGCAAGCAGGCACTACAGACTAAATTATTAAATGTAGCTGTAATCCTTATTCTTACAATAAAAGGGCATACGTTGAAAACAAACAATTTTTGGTAGTGTAGTACCTAGTAATGTAGTAATGCGAGTATACCTTCCAATGCAGAGTTGTCTTACAAAAATATAATCAAATTGTTGCAGTAAAATCAGCTCGCTCGTTAAAAAAAGAAGAATAGACAGTTTCGCGTCTATTCAAATACGGCCGCTATACAGGTTGTTTCGGGAAGAAATATCTACTAAGCCAAAATAAATAAAATAAGCTGATATGTTCAAGTCCGATTTGTATTTGTTTCAGAGATACTTTGATTAATTGTAATTTAAAGACTAAAGCAAAATTTATTACAAAACTAACAAAAGAAAACAAACAAATACACAAACTGCATTAATTCACAACAAATTTTCGAAAATATCACCGCCCACTTCCATACACTTTTTTTTTGTTAGTTTTGTAATGAATTTTTCTTTAGTTTTTAAATTACTAATCATAGTATCAGTGAAACAAATAAAAATCACACTTGAACATATCAGCTTATTTTGCTTATTTTGGCTTCCTAGACATGTCCTTAAAATATTTCCATTTCCTCCCGAAACACCGTGTATACGTATAGTCCTTGCAATGAAATTTCAGTATCACGTGAGCTATGGCATCATAATCGTACATAATAACACCATACTATTTTTCAAAATACGTATTTCATAGTAAAAAATAAATATTGTTGATTAATATGGTTGCCTTTCTGGTTTGGGTTGTCATAATTAGGGTTCCACAATAATATTTAACGTTGGCATTCACGTTTGTTAAATTTAATTATAAGATATTATAATTGCCATGTGCAACTAGTTAATCTTGAAATAAATAAACTAGTATTTAACTTCCAACTATCTGTTTCTTCTTTAAATACGCTGCTGTACAATGATATTAAGTTACGAATATGAATAAAGGTAACATAACCTAGAACTAACAAAAACAGCTTTTGTGTAAAAATACTAAATTTAATTGTTGACAACACTGCTTATAGTTATGTGTCTACTTATTTTTTTTAGAAGAACAACACGTTGTGTTAAGTAAGAAACGGGTGACCGTCTCAAATTAACATTTATTAGATAACATTATTAATATTAAGTTAGTGCTGTAACAAGTATCAGCAGGTCAATTTAAAATAGTCCCTGATTCAGACTACATTATCTGTAAGGACTTTTTATCGAAGAACAAACAGTATAATCCTGTATAATCGCTCTCCAATTATTTAAATTTGTAGCAATCTGTAAGTTGTTTCTTTATATCGAGCTTCTAATTAAAGTGTATACTAATTGAAACTATGCTTTTAAATAGTTAGTCGTAGTTAAGAATGATGACTTTGCCAAAAACGGAAAGCTGTGGTGTTCTCGGGCTGAAAGTAACTTCAAAAATATGCAAACGGAAATCCTGTACAAATATATTGAAAAAATATAAAGTATATAAAAGAAGAACATAAAATATGATTAAATCCTAGAATTATTGCTCATTCCTACACACAAATATAAAATATGGATCGGGAGTATAATATATGTGCGATAGAGCTTGGGGCTCTTCGCATGTATGTTTAAATACGGCAGAGTTATTTTAACTGCCACATTTGAACAATATTGAGAATGCGCAAAGTAACTGTCTTTAAAAGCGCAAACGTTAAACTGCTTGTAGGCGGTCCTGTCTAAAGCCGACTCGCTATTGCATATTTAAAACTCGGCGCAATACATATTCACAAGCGTTTTCCATTCAATTAGCGTGATTTTCACACAGCTGTGGATACCTCCTGTAGGTATAGTTTCCAAAAACAGCAACATTCCCTCGAATCGGTCGTTTCTTGGATTGCGTTTCCCAAACCTAGAATGAATCGTTGGAAATTTCTCCCGATTGCTGCGGAGAAGTTCCTAACTTCTATCTTTGGCATCTTTCGGTTGACTGACGTCACGGAATCAACATTAGACACCGCAAAAATACAGCTGTTGTGCAAATTGTACTTACTCTGTACACTATTAAATTGGTGTTTGCTGGACACGCTATCATAACGCTGTAATGCCTCATCCGCTTTCATTTATTTCACTGCGAGACGCTTACAGACAGGCGGATTTGAGCAATACCCTCAAACAGCTGATTCTGTCCCCCGCGAACGATGCTTGTTGAAGTTTTCAATGTTAATCGCTTAAGTATTGCTATACATACAAAATCACGCTTTACAATTTGCTCCCTACACAGGGTTGGGCGCGCATTTTTGGTTATGGTAAATTACAACGTTTAAGTTGAATTAGCAATAAAATAGCATGTAACCACAGACTAATCTGGCAATATGAAAATGCACCATCCACGCGAGGGAGCCATAATCCTATTTCATAATACAACTTACATTATAGATTGCAATATTTTCAGTAATAATGTATTAAGGGCAAATGATTTTTCTGGTAAAAATGTTTTATAAAAGTTATTTGTTTTGGCAATGACACAAGACAAGCTAACTTGATTAAATTCCCGAGCCGAAGGCTGTCAATGTTAGTTTATCGAGAGACGTTACCAAAAAAACAAAAAGTCTTGAGTAAAATATTTTCCGAGCAAAATCATGGCATATCTTGCATTTCTTCCAAACTCGTACTGGCCAAAACAATGTTATTTGTGAAACAAAGGTGGTTTAAGCGTTTTCGATCTCACTTCTAAAGCCGGGGTAACGAGTTTTATCCAGATAGTATCTCCTTGTCGTACACCTAGTTTAATGTAGATTTCTGTTATTGTGAAATTCTATATGACAAATATACGGTAGAAGGTTTTTATATCTACATATATCATCGCTAAAAATGGTCTGCAATTTCAAAGTATAGAACGCTTTCGTATACCCTACAAATGGCAAGTGGATCGCCACATTATAATCGCTGCACTTCTTATTTACCATGCGTATTGATTGTATGTGCTGTAATGCCGCCCTTACGAAAACCTGCATCTTCAGAGAGTTGATAATCATCAAATCATGATTAGCTTACTTGTAATGATTTTCGTTAATAATCCATATACAAGGGGAAAAGATCCATTTTTAATTTGTCCCCTTCATTATCTAGCGTTTTCCAACTTTCAGGTACTCTGCTGCCCATGATCCACTTGTTTCATAAAATTTCCTTAAAATCTAGAATAACATCGCCTCCAAACTTGTACCCTTAATTTCTATTCTTAACGCCGCTCCTGGAAATTAGTTTTCGTCCATTTCAGGGTAAGCCGGCCCTGTCCACTTGTTTATGAAAGGTTTCAAAGCATGACGCAGCACGAAATTAGGTAGAAAAATCCGAAAGACCGTGCGCAGATTGTGTTTCTTGCGATGAACGTCTGCGAAGCTTTCTGGGAGATTACCTTTCGTTAACCCCCTCTCCCCGCGCACACCAAGAGAAATGTATCCTGTCGATTGCAAATTTCGCCTTGTGGTGGTCATTTGGGTTGCGGTTATGGTACCAGCACATCGCGCTGGCTGGTGCAGTTGACCAGCGTTACGGGGCTATCGCTTCCTGGTCATTGAAAATTCAGCCGCAGGTGTTTAGTTGTGACGAGACAAGAACTGCCGCAAGTGACAACGCTGTTTTTATTGGTGGCTGTGGGGTTTTTGTAGGTATAACAGTACCTGCCGCAACTTGATTCAATTCAAATTTATTAAGTTGCGCGATGCAAACTAACTTCTTGGGTTCTGGACTTTTTTACTGTGTCGTCTTACCACGGCCCCGAAATATAGATTTTATGTCGGCTCAGAATATCGTACGTCTGCGAAATCCATCTATCAAGCTAGGCACTAGGAGCGCCGTAGCCCGGTTCTTCTCGCATCTCTGCCCAGATGCATCTTTTCGTTATTTGTGATAACTTCTGTCTTTGACTTGGAAATGATGCCTTTCTTCTCGTTCGTTCTAGGTGTACCACAATGTGGTGAAAAAACTGCTGGACACTGCATTTTTTCTTCGTGGCTTGAGGTATCGTAACGAAGTCTGCATTTCCGCTCTATTAAAATGCATTTGAGCAACGTTTTATTGCTGTGAAAAGTTTGTATTTCGTTTCGCCAATTTACCGTTCTCTTTAAAAGGCTTTCATGCTTAGATTTTGGTTTATGTTCGAAGTGTTACCGTCTAAATTTGTGCATTACCGGATTCACGGTAGTAATATCTTTGCAGAATGTTTAGTGCCTTCGTGGCTGGTGTTTGCGTATTTGAAGTCAATCGTTCCATAACTGGTATTCTCGTGACCTCACACAGAAAAATAATTAGTTGAAATTAGTCTTAACATCGCTGCTTGTAACTTGGTGTGTTCATTATAGTACTTAAATATTACTG
The DNA here is from genome assembly GCA_940337035.1 of Agriotes lineatus. Lineage (NCBI taxonomy): Eukaryota > Metazoa > Arthropoda > Insecta > Coleoptera > Elateridae > Agriotes > Agriotes lineatus. Next base: position 33,552,863 of record OW679197.1, on the reverse strand, counting down.
GATGTTTTATTGCATTCTGTTGTAAGGCAGCCGTGTAGGATGTGTTGTCATAATGAAATTACTAGCTGAAAGCAAAGGTGACTGACCGAGGTCTAGCTCACCTATTTGCCTGCGACTCTGTTGCTGTTTCTTTAAGGTTAGAGACCTCGTGAAGACCTGGAATTTAATTTTAACCTTGTAGCACCCTCACCCTAATTATATCTCGATGTAACCCTATTTTGAGGTAACAAAGTATCATGTCTCAAATACCTGAAAACGCCCTAGCCTTGACTGAAAGCTAACCGAAGCAAAGAATTGTTAAGGGTAGTTTTCTCTGTGGTAACGATTTAACTCATAACAAACTTCAATACCTGTACATTAACGCCATATTCATCAAAAGAGAACAATTTTTCATTTGAGCATGTTTGTTTACTGTGATCGGCCCTGATTCAACGGTCATTACATTTTGGAGATGTAAGTTATATTGTTGTGGATTTGTGAAAAAGCGTAATTTGTTGTTTCTTATCCTCCTATCTTATTTCTCCTTATTTGTTTTTCATCTGTCGCTATCTGTTTTCCCTTTCATCTTTCTTTTCTTTAATACGTTCCTTATTACTTGATATTTTTGTTCAGTACTGAATATTTGCTAACGTTATTTTTTAGATGCTTATCTTATTTTCTTCCGTAATGCTTGTGTTTCTGTTGTTAACTTTAATAGTTTTTTTCTGAACTGGGGATACCTTTTTAGGTAGTTTTCAGATTTCCGAGTTGTGCATACTTCTATTCAGTTCTCTTATACTATTCTTCTTTAAGAACAAGTTCTATTTATTAAGAGATCTTTTGTGTACCTACTACACTGCATAGATATTTTCTGTAAGTTTTTTTTGTTTATTATGCTATTGATTTCAGATGTTGCATAGTTATTCCAATCTTAAAAATATTTTTAACATAAAAACGTCTTCAGATTGTGATCCATTAACCCGCTGCAACTAAAAATAGTAAAACCTAAGAAAATTTAGTGGGCATGTTTAAAATAGTTAAGAAAAATGCCAAGTTTATGTAGAACAATCTGTCTTTGAACATTTAAATGTCTCCATTTATTTACTTTGATAAGAGTACAACGGTGAACCAAAGTTGTTCATCACTATATACGAGAGTGAGTTAAATAAAAGTCTATTTGTATTTATAATTTATTGAGCGAAGGTACAAGTTTTTCAACGCTTACGAAGTGCATGGATTATCCTAGAAAAAAGTTTTTCTTAAAATCGCTTCTTTCAGTAGTCCAGACATATGAAATCACCGACTTCAAAAGTTGACCTCGGACCCGCATCACGTTTTCAAAAGACGCCAACCTCGTACTGGGCTTCTGGAACGTTTTTAACTGCTGCTGTCTTGTTGTATGCGACAAACAAGGGCTCCTCTATACTCTGCGCACTACTATCTCCTTACCGCAGCACCACAACATGCTAAAACATCGCTTCGAAGTTGAACACAAATGGACCAAGCTTCAGGATCAATTTCCTCTGGAACTGCACTTTGGAACTTTGGCTCTGCACACTGGCGAATAAATAAAACCCAACAACTGGCACAAATTATAAACTTTTAATGTAGGAAATCAAATCAAAACTGGGTGCCAATATTATAAACAGCTTCTGGCTTTGCTTCCCTAATAAACAATAATAATTGAAAATCTAGGTATAGCAACAAGTTAACAATCGTTTGAAGTAAGTTTTTACAATGGTTTTCTTTAAATACTAAATTGCTTTTGCTAAATGTCATTCCGGAGCACTTTAACCGCACTTTCGATTGCTTCCTTGTACTGCTTTGTAACCTGTTGCAACGCTTCGAAACATCTCTGTACTTAAGTAAATTCAATATTTTGTCTTGACATTACACTATTAACCTGTCAGTCATCATAAATTAGATGGATTTGCCACGCCTAGCACAAATCATTAAAAATATACTAAATGCAACCGAGCCGATACTGTTTCATTCAAATACTAGCCTTTGTTAATTAAATTACAGCTATTGCTAATCATGCCTTACGTGATCATCAATGTTTACTAGGGACTTATTGTTGCAATAAATAGAATACCAATTCTGGGCCCATTTGAATCTTTATTATTCGTACGTTTGCAATGCAACCAGAATATTGCTGTAAGCATCATACCATTACAATACATCTGTGAAAATTCTGTGATTAATCGCAAAGTTTGTATTAGAACTGGATTCTTTTATGAGTTATTTGTAATGACTTCATTGCAGCGCTTAAATTTTGTAAATGCTGCTCTCGCGTTCCAAAACAGCTTGCCATTTTTTGGTTGCTTTAAACGCAGTTGTTTTTGCATACAAAAATTAAAAACAAGCACTACTAATTGCTGTTTTAAATTTTAAAATACTATTTCCGTTGAATCGACTCGTAATTGTCGATTCTTCGTTGCCAAATTGTCTAGTTACAAGAACTTACCAGGACAATAAAGAATTCAATTGTTCCCAAATGCCCCGCCCTTTTGTTTCTTACACGTGTTCCCAAATAAGTGAATTTGTGTGCCTTAATTACCCATTGTGCCTACTTTTATTGTCGGGATTAATTAGTCCGCGAACATTAAGAGAGCTCTGAGTAGTTTTTCGGATTAAATTGATTAACCCTCAGGCGCTGTATAGCCCAGAGTGCCTATTCTACCTTTGATCCGGCGGAACTTTTGAGAGTACGTCGAAAGTTTGGTAATTTATCCGAAAGGGTGACAAAGCTTTGTAAATATGTTTTTGTGAGTGGCGGCTTTAAGAAGCTTTTGCGCTGTTGTACTGAGTTTATATATTTTTAAAGGTTGTATTTATTTAAATAGCGTTCACAGTGTTCAAACAGGAGATGTAGTTTCGCCACACGACCTTATTATTTTAATGATTGTTATTTGAGATGGTACGATACATAAACATTTTCGGAAATTACCTCATTCTGCATTGCTTTAATTTTGGTTTCTTATAAGTCAAGCTGATAGTCATCTTTGTATTTGTCTGGCGAGTCAGTTATATAAAATAGGGGATTTTAATTATTTTATGCATTATAGATTAAATTTAGCTTCTTTATACTGTAACACGTAAGATTAGATTCAAAACTGAGGTGCCTTTATGCCGGATTGTTGTATTAACTAGGTATTGGTAGTATTTTTTTAGAAACGTCGTTTGAATCTTAAAATGGAAGTATAATATAACCACGTCACTAAATAATTTTTATAGTATTCAATGCTAGCGTCGAATTTGTCCGTGATAGCGGTATGTAAATTGATTTTTGATGGTTTGTTTTTAGCTGACAAATTGCTACGTCTGGTGATTAATAGCCGCCTACTTGCAACGCGTTTCTGGTTTTCAATTAGGGCAGTTCAACACCTAGGTTATGTTTAGTACGCCGATCTCGCGGCTTTTTTACTTTCCTGATTTTTATAACGCCAGTCGTTACCATATTTTCAAGTAGTGTGATTGTAGGTGAGGATATCCTTGGCTGTTAATGAGCTGTTTCATATGACAAACAATTGCACAGTAATTTATCACTTGATATAAGAGGAGAACAGACCATCCCAATTATAAGATTTTTTGAGTTTGCTGCTATTATCGATGTGTTACATTAAGAATTGAGAAATCACGTCACCAGCGGAGTAACCACACAGTCTGTACTATAAACAGCAAAGATTAGATGCCATTTTTACAATGTCCTAAGGTGGAATTAATTCGGATATACTCGATACCAGAATATTTGGAGGACTTTACAGTCAAAAAGGTGCAGTTGGTTACAAGGAGCTTGTTCATACTTATATAGCGCCTTGAAGTTGTTCCAGAGATCAGAAGTAACGATCGAAGGGTTGGAAGTAGAATTCTCATCCTTCCAAACATAACGAAGAAAATCTGGAAGCTGCCAGGGCAATTATGAAGAGGAGCGTAACACATCTGTTCGTCGCTTATCTCATGAGTTATAGCTGTCTGTAAAAAAATAGGGAGTCTCTAGCCATTTTATTCATTTTATTGAAGAACTCTATGTCAATGGCAAAGCAAGCGTCAAAGTACGTTAATGTTTGCTGGTGTTTGTTATTTCTCTATTTTTAATTGATATCACGAATACGCCATATGTGAGACGTATTAGATAACTACAAACACCTTAACAATTAGCGGTATGCAGATGACATCGTCATCTTAGCAAACGACCCAAATAAAGCTAAAATACATCATGCAGTGACTGCATCAAAGTGTAGAATTATGTTTATATTAACCGGACAAAGACAAAACTGATTATTTCAAACGTTGCTAGTTGTAAACCTGACGAAGCCGGACATCTAGGAGCTGCCGTCTCGGCGTCGCCACTTCAGCACCACCATCTCGGCGCGGGGCCAGCTCGGTGCCGCGACAACTTGACGCGGAGTCATTTCGACGCCGCCGGGCTCCATAGCTCAGTGGTAAGCATTCTGGCTACTGATCTAAGGGTCGAGAGTTCGATCCCCGATCCCGGTGAGGTTTTTAAAAATTAAAAAATGCGGATGAAAGCCTCTACAGAATGCCAATATTCGGAAGTGATGTAAAGCCGTGGGTCCCATGTTACTACGATGTGTAGCATGTAAAAGATCGCTTGCTAAGGTTGGAACTCCTTAGTCTCGGCAAAATTCTAGATAGGACAAAGGTACCTGGTACTCTGCATGCCTAGACCTTGTTCATGGGGTTGGCAAAAAGGGCCTATAAAGGCCTACTTGCTAGACGTAAGTCTCCCCAAAAATAATACATACATACATACATTTCGACGCCAGCTGATTCGGTGCAGGGCCATCTCGGCGCAGAGTTGGTTTAGAAAAATATACAATGACCACAAAAAATGGCAGCAAATGGGAAAAATTTTTCTTTTTCTTTTCAAAAAAGCATTTTACTGCAATAATTTGTGCTTGTCCGAAAACCTACTTTGCCTGTATTACATATATTGAGTGATTTTTAATTAGTTAAAAAATGGCGTTTTTCGAAGTTGTGTAAATCCAAAAAGCGCTATTTTTTGGAAATTAAGCAAGATTTCAATACGATTTTTTATTGTGTGTTAGTTTTAGCTGACTCAATAATCTCAAGGCCAGAAAACAAATTTTTTTCGTAAAATTGTGTCTATCTTGGCTAGTAAATGCATTTTCCGCCAATCGTACCAGAATTGATACATTATTTATAGATAAAATTTTGCTGAGCAAAGTCAAACATTCCATTACAGCAGCCGTTGCTAGGTAATTTACAATTAAACTGTACAGGAATAATATTCCCGTCCTAGGCTGGGAATATTTTACGAAATATTCCCGTTTTCCTAATTTTCTTAATTATTCTGTTACGATTGGCGGAAAAATAGTATGTGTATATTGGACAAAAAGCAACATTCCCAGACTCCTGTGTTGTTGGGCTCGGCCTTCACCTCGCTCAACAATATTCACAGTTGTCCGGGAATGTTACGCTTTTCATCCTAGATACACAAAGTACTATTTTCGTAATTATTTTAAAAAAATGTTGAATTTTACTGATAATGGAAGTCACGTGACAACTTTCGATTTGGCCCATTTGTAAACACTTCTGGTCGCCAGGGTGTAAATTAAAAAAATCCAGTTGATGCCAGCTTTTTGGCAATCACTGTATAAGTTTGTATTTGCTTTTTGTGAATTAATTGTATTTGCCTAGAAAAAGGAATATAATATACACCTACCTTATTTATTTTACTACTGCAGATCATGTTCAATAATGTTAATCTATTTTTAATTGAAATTTTAAAGACTTATCGAAGTGTAATGTCAAATTTTTGATGCGGCAGTATAAGTTGCAAAATTATAAGGTCTTAGTAATAAATTGAACAAAAGATCAAATATAATAATTTTATAAAAACGATATGTAAAATGTATAATACAGGCAAGTAATACATAGAAATTTAAAATTATAAATAAACTTAATTACACATAAAGTTTATATACATAATAATACATACCACGTAAAGAAGTTATGCAACTATTTCTGTTGTAAGTTTGAACTAACCTCAAAATCCTGGCATTTAATTCCCGATACTTCCTCTTTTTTGCTGGTTTTATTAATTGTTTATAATGATTTTCTTATGTAGTGCACACTGCGCCGAATTGGCTGGCGCCGAGGTGACTGCGGGCTGAGTTATCCCGGCGCCGAGCTGGTCCCGCGCCGAGATGTCCTAGACCCCAAACCTGAAATTCAGATAAGGAGCGAAGTAGCCAGAAGCGCAGTGACCAGTGAAACATTCTCAGAAATTAGGTGCACTTGTGAAGAAAAAGCATCTCTATCCTAGAAGCATTGGGTGTCCAGAAGCGAATTCATGAAACAATCCACCACATTTTCTTACTGTAACGAGACAGACTTGTGGTGTCGTAAATGCGCACGGCGCGCCGGTGTCTTCTCACGGCCTCTAGTAATCTATAACCCTCTAGGTTGTGTGTATCACTTTGTATTAATTAAACAGATTTTATGAATTAGTTAAACAGGTTCTCGCAACCTGTGGACCCTTAGGGCTCTTGTAACTCTCGTAACTGCAAGTTATTTATTTAAGTAGGCTCACACACACACACTGTGGTGAAATAAAATGCCAAAACGCTTTATACATTTATTAAGCCAATAAACGCTATACTTTCGTATTTAAAACTAATTGTGAAAAACCAAATTGTATCCTTTATCTGTTACGGTCTTAAACTGACTTTACGACACCGCACCGGCTCATACATAAACGAAACGGCCGGCGCGTGCCGTAATGGACGAAATCGGGACGAAAGTTCTCCTAGGCTGCTTCCCAGCCGCAACAAGATAGGCCGGCTAGACTTTCAGTGGAGTTGGGCGGGTTCTTAACGAGATTATCTAAGAGTAACGGCCAGAGGGTCGGTAAATAACGGTAAAATAAAGAGGGCGCCACCAACCCTGTCTTAACCCGAATAACCGGGCCTGGGCGGTTAAACGGGAGCGAAGTATTCAAGATACTCCGTCGATAAGAATTCTCATGAGCTGCAAGCTCAAATAACAATTTCGTGATCGCAAATACTGGAATGGTAATATTGGGACTCTTTGGCCGAGACTGCGCAACCACTGGACCTACCTGCACTCTCTGATCTCTCACGCCTCGCCGTACACCAATCTTTACACTGTAAAAGGCGCTATCTGAAACAAAGCATGCACAGGTCGAATAGGAATAATACGTCCCTTAATTAAATATGCGTCTATTGGTCGATAACTACATCTGGGCAGCAAATCGTGCCGCCAAGCTTATGTTACTGCTTACGTTAAGCACCAGCTGATGGACGCGCTATGCTAGTAAACAACACACTATGGGTGGCCGGCCGCAGTGGGCTCGACACTTTACATATTATAGTACAGTTTAGAAATACGCCCTCCGGAAAAGGGCGCGTTAGTGCGCGATAACAGACGCCGACCTGCAAAGGAAACGGGAGCAGTGTAGCTAGCAGCAAAGCACGACGCCGCACAAACGACAGTTAATATGTTTAAATGGTTGTAATTACAAATACCTTAGTCCGTAAACGGTCTATGAGAGTTGCGTGCAGTCAGTTGGTAGAAGGCGACAGTCTGTGGCAGCTAAATCGCCGAAACACGGCATCTGGGGTAAACGGGCTGGAATCCGCCAAGATGGCGGCGTTAGGACGCTCTCCTGAGAGCACACTTACGGCGGCAAAGAGGCCTACTTCGTCCTGCCTAGATAGATCCTCGAAACCAGCGAGTTGCAAAGGGAAAGCCCCCTTTCTCACAAACGCAGAACTGGCCCCATGAAGCCCTTCACACACCTACGCTTTGGCGTAAAGACTCGCCACTCGCACAATCACACGCGACCTCTTAAAGGCGAAACGGTTTATGGCATATTCGCTGAAACAGCACGGGAAATAGGAAGGCTTTCACAGCAACGGTAGGTACTAACAAACAACGGCAATTCACACAACATTCGCTGAAACAGCACGAGACGGGAAAAACAGGCTGGCGTCCCCGCCATTGGCGGGAACGCCGCGAAACGGCACACTCTGCGACTTCCTTCATCAACGGCGTGAGCTGAACTGCCCAAGCAAGCAGTGTTACGACCCCTGCAGTGGCGTGAGCCAAAACGGCGTTACCACGTGACTCTCGACAGCCAATGGCGATGCGCTCCTGAAACAATAAGAAAGCCGACCTGCGATTAATTAATAAAATAAGCAATGGTAGTAAAAATCGCAGATCAACCCCCCTACCATTTATACACCACGGCAGCTCTGAAAAACTCTTACTTACTCACCGCGATGGCCGACTAGCTCAAATATCGGCGGCCTTAGATCGTAGGTTCAGATCATCAGCTATGTACCCTGGAATGTCTTCAAAAAAGGAAAAGGAAAATGGAAATGGGCGCCAGAAATCAAAAGTTTTCAAATAACAAGAAGAAAAATAAATTGCAAGTGACTAGCGTTTAATTAATCAACAATAAGAAGTTTTGAAATGTCAGTAATCAATAATCAGAACAATTAAAATGTAAATAATGTAATGACAAAATTGTGTATCTTAACTGAAGGTTTCGACACGCATAAAATTAAGAACCCCTTTCGGGTTATTTTAAAAACTTTACAAAAAACACTCGTGGGATAAGCTTATCACAGTCATCTAATAAAACCTTCTGTTAGGCTATTGAAAATAAATAGGCGTGACTGTACCTTTTACAGAGGGTCGAAATACACATCAAAATAGCAACTGTAAAAACTGAGCATAAAACTTTAAATATTAAAATAACAGGATGTATGAAATTGAACATTACAGGTTAATAATGGCAAAACGTATTAATTTAAATTTTAAATATTGACGGGTTTAAAATACACAGATGTAAATTTCTGGTATTGAAAATAAGTCGAAGTAATATAAATCTCGGAGTAGCACCTACTAACCTCGAAACGTAAGCTGGACGTGAACGGCAATAATCATTGTTGAAGTCGCCGGGGAAGCGCCGAAAATTGCTGCAATAGCATCTTCAAACGGCAGCAAATACGCCGGACCCAGCAGGTGTCGAAAATGCGATAAGACTTGGCCTCCGAGATAAACTCGTTGTTGAAACGGATAATTAAGATTAAGAGCTAAGAAAGATATAATTAGTATGGAGATAATAAAACAGAAAAAGCGCAATCGTACCTGATTACAATCAGCCCTTAGAAAATACACTGCTCGTTGAAATTGGTTGAGCGCACGTAATTTGGCTTAATTAAAAACAAGGCTTAGCCTCGCCGGTATCGGCGGGCTCAAGCGAAGACAGCAAAATGCCCGGACGAAAAATTTCGTGCCCGAAAGAAGGCTAGCACTCTGATAAGAGATAGCACAGGTCAAAAGAGCAAATTGCAAACGATAGGAACTTGATCCAGGTATAAAATACGCTGCTTTGAAAAATTTACGAATTTGAAATGGAAAGGATTTATAATTTAACTAAAAATATACAGGTTAAGCCTGAAATAATTGGATAAATGGCGAAACAATAAGGCTAAGCCAAAAAATTGTTTCACTCCATGAAACAAATAAATTCCGGTAACAAAGACAGCCAATGGCGAGGCGCCTCAACGGCGTGATTTCTAGAAGGTTCGGAATTCTTGCGAGCGATAACACCCGGCTGCCAAAGTACCAGCAAAGGGGTGCTCCAACTGACGAGAAATACTGCGTTTGGGGCCAAATATGTGCAAAATCATTATTATGGAATTAGGCGATGGAGCCAAATAAGTAACTAAAAGGGTTTAGCATACGGGCACGCTGCCCTAAAGCCTAGGTGGCTAATTAAAATACCAAAATGACCTGACATATCTTTCACAAATTTGGCATAGTCTATTGAGAAATTTGCTACTCTTTAGTTGTTGATGTAGTAATAGTAATAGTGCGACTTAGTCAGTGCAAGGAAGGACTTGATGGTTGGAGAGGAAATTATCGGAGAAGAAAATTGCGCATGTCAGTCCCCAATCTGCTGTAGCGATGAACTCGCCCGCCGACCAATGTAGCGACAACCGCGTAATTAGGAAAAGGAAAACTATGGCTGTCAGCCCTCTGCTGTAGCGATGAGATCGTCCGCTGACTGAAGTAGCGACAAACACATAATTAATAATAAAGTAAGGTGCCCAAACTGTTGTGGTCTGACTCTGTCGAGTTAATGATTACATCTTCATATTCCTTAACCGTTGCTTAAATATCAGGCAGTAGCGGCTATCTCCTCTCGGGAATACCCATGGTGTTTCCACCATACAACGAATCACAGCGTTTCCGCTGGGTAATTATCCAATCACAATGTTTCCATTATGACGCAGTATTTACACCGTAGTTTAAATCGTGTTATAATATTTTCGATGCTCCTCATCCGGATGGCTAGCACCCACAGTCGTAAGTGGACACTTTAATCCCTATTTGGCTTTCTTCTGCGTGACGAATTCCCAAATTAGACTATGCCCAAATATCTCCAGTTACCTGTTAGAAAAGTGTGAATTATGTGGCCCCATAATCCACTATTAAGCTGAAGTTTAGAGCCCTGTGTGTAATATATCTGCAGAGTCGCAGCTGCAAGTCGACACTTAATCTAGCTATTAATATGCCTGCACGTGCAACAATTCCTTACATTGGGTAAACATTTCTACATATAGAAGTCACCAAATTCAAAAGAAAAACTTAAAAATCTAATATTAATTATTCATGTTTCTGCCCATTGTCATAACCTATCAGTCGCGTCCTCTCACATTACACTTCTGATATGTAGCTAGACACAACTGAGATGTAGAACGCTTAATCGTAGAATGAAAAGTTAGTGGCAATATTCTATGTGCCGTTTCCGACTTTGCTGGACTAACATGATGCAAGAGATTACTTATCAGCTTCAGGAAGGAATACCCGCCATAAGAAAGAGAAATCAGCGACGGACATTAATTCTACAGTGTCACCACATCAAGGCTATGAGTATGAATTGAGGAGGAAGTAATCAATTATTACATTCTGTTGAAGAAGAGTCTGAATTTATTACCCCATCGATTGAATAAGGTCCTTACATTCGAGAAGTATGACGTATCTGAGAAAAGCCTTATTTATAGATGAATCAAAATTAACGATCTTGATACACGAAGAAATGTTGAAATCATTTTTTAAGGAAATAGATGAAGATCTGTTGCAGGAAGCATATATCCAGCAAAATAGAGCAGCATCTCATTAAACAGAGGGCATGTTAGTCAGTCATGCTTTATTGCTTCTTTGGAAGACAAGATAATTACTCGTAATGATATGAACAGGTGACTACGATCTTCATATTTAACTTAAAGTTGTATATAAAGAACTCGATAAATTTTCAGTTTTCCAATTCCGGTGCTTTCTCATCCAGTTGTCTATTTTCTCGTAATGAATTTACATAAAATATAAGTTATGGATGTATTTTGCAGCGCCATTCTTGATAGTTCCGGAAATAGACTATTTAATTATCAGTTGAAGCTATGTTACAGTCTAAAACCGAGTCAGAACACAGTAACTAGAAATAAGAGTCCGTCGATAGCTGGGTGAAGAGGGAGGGGTACTTTTGTAGTGTTTTCCTGCCACACATCAAGATACGGCTGCACCACAAGAGTATGTAACAAATGCGTGACAAATTGTTAGGCGCCAACTGCTGTTTAATCCTGAAGATGGTGTAGAAAACCTTCCAAAAGGTAAGGGCTTTAGAAAACTACTATAGTTTCCAAAACACATTTTACATTTATCAGATTAGCTTCCGCTAGTGCAGGCAGGTGCTCGATTACAGCCAGTTGGTTTTTTCTATGCGGACCTGTTTTCTTCCCTGGCCAGTCCAGAAAAATTCGCTGCTGTGAGTACGACAGACAGAATCGTTAAATCACAAAAATGTGAGAACTAAAGTCTGGCGTATTCTTACATTTTACTATGGCAATGTTGTGCGAAGCTAAATATTATGGCAATCAACGTTTCTAAAATTGTTTGACTAATCTTGAGAAGGATGTTAATCACGGCACCTGTTAGCTCATGCGTGTATTATTTATGCACTCATGCATCTATTCTAGTTGTTTTATTGCTCTTAGGTGTTTAATGCCTCCATAGCATCTTTTAGAATAGTAGTTTTTGAAGTTCATTGGCTGTTGATCTATGAATGAACAAAGATTGTATTTTTTGGAAGTATTCGACCTTTCACAGTAGATTATTCACACTTCTAGGGTGCTCTGCAGTTCGTTAATTATCACGCCATTTGGGACACATTATTAACCAACCTATTTTATTAATTCAAAATAATCACTTTTCAAGTCATACATTTATTACAACCGCACTTTTTTCGAATAAATAATGAAGTAGTATATACTTCCGAACTTTACCACTTTTCGTCAAGCTAAAAATCATACCTGTAATTGAATAGAACTAATTCTAGGGAATAAAGAATATCGTTAGACCATATAAAGCCGTGGTGGCTAAATAGTCAATTGAAATCGCCCGGTCAATTGCTAGCTTTTAGGTCTATTGCAGTTATTTTATAGATACAACAAAAATGTTTAACATTATTAAGACTTAGAAGTAACACGAATAAAATTACCAATCAGTAGCTTTAGCGTCGGTCAGTGGCGGCTTGCTGTAGGAACCCAAGGAGCCATGGCCGTACCATAACAAACCAGTCATTCAAGATTTTCTTATTCTAAACAAGACAATGTTTTGACTTATTTTTCAATATTCTTCCCATTTTAAAGCTTAATTAAAGCACGAGTAATTTTTATTTCATCAGTATAAACTGTACAATAATCGCTTGCTTACTTTCACGGATGCATTGGAGCCAGATGGAAGTGGCCCAGATTTTTGACCGTTTATGGACTGCAGTGGACTGAGAACGGCGGCGAAGGACGTATATTCAAAGATATGCAGTTAGGCGGTGAACCGGGGTCGCTTCATCTTTGGCTCAAGCAGTCTGATCGCGGCTAAGATAGCGTGCCTCTGGATTTACCAATATTGATGCATTCGTACTCAAGTTCGTCAGTACTATCAGGATATCTTAATCACATTTATTTGCATTAAATAATAATTTACATATTCTTATATTGATTATTGCTTGGTTTTCTAATTATATTACATGCAATTGTTGGAGTTCGTTATGTATCGGGCATTCACTAAAATATTATGATCAAAATTAACAATCCTTTAAATAATCTTTTATATTGAAAGATGATAATGGATAGACATTTGTATCCGACTCTGTCAATACTTTTAAATAATACATTCGATGCCCAGTTTCAAGCTCGCAACTTTCAGTTCAACAGCCCAACTCTGCACCGTTACACCACCGTGCTCCTTAGTTACGCGATACTAGTATCATGGATACAAATAAAAAACACCTAAAAAACGACCAATATCGTCCAAAAGCATTTCAATTAATTGAATTAATATGCCATACAAACTGGCGCAGAAATCGTCCTGATAGATTATGTTCTCGGGATAGTGGGTTTACAGCCATCCGGCGGGACACCTTTATTAAATTACATTTTCCGACGTTCTTTTAACTCCAAAGAACTTGTTGTCTTAACAATAGTTATGCAGTTGCATAAGACCTTTCATACGATTTAGTCGCAATTGAGTTGCCGAAAAAATTGTAATTTAGCAAAACTGGACGGAAGATCTTAATAATTATATTAAGTTTAATGGCAAACATTTCTTAAGGGTTTAGTAATTGGCAATATCACCGTTACGTTTTGCAATTTTTCAATTTGATTTCCTTTTAATTTTTATAGTAGTACAAACTTGAAAGCTACTCTCTGCAAATTATTGGGAATGGAAAAGTAAGAGTACCTCAATTCTGGAGATTGTGCTTTCTGGAGAGTAGTAGTAGTAGTAGTAGTAGTAGTAGTAGGAGTAGTAGCACTAGTAGTAGTATTTGTGGGGGACTGATGTCAAACCAGTAGGCCTTCATAGGCCCTTTTTGCCAACCCCGTGGACAAGGTGTAAGCAAGCGGAGTACCAGGTACGTTAGTCCTACTTAGAATTTTGCCAAGACTAAGGAGTTCCAACCCTAGCAAAGGATCTTTTACATGCTACACGTCCTAGTAACATGGGACCCACGGATTTACATCACTTCCAAATGATGGCATTCTGTAGAGGTTTTCATCCGCATTTTTTATTTTTTAAAAACCTCACCGGGACTGCTGATCGAACTTTCGGCCTTTATATCAGTAGCCAGAATGCTTAACCACTGAGGTATGGAGCCCAGCCGATTTCTGGAGAGTAGTCATACATTCAAGCTTCGCCCATAGTAAACATTCTATTGAAAAAAATATATATTGCACATCTTTTCTAAGGGTGGTTGAATGATTTGACGTAATATAAACATCTCTTCTTAGCCAAACCATAGTAACAAATGTGTAAAATGTTGTTAGACGTTCGAATAGCAGGTACACGACTTTCCACTTACATTTTCTGGATGTTTATAAAGACTTAATCTTCATATAATGTTATTAACGGCGTTATCTACAGAAAAGTATTAACACCTTTCTTCTAGCACAGTTTTTCTTGAATGTACAACCTAAGCAATAATATGTCTAAAAGAGACCTACAAGGCAACAAATGGCATTTATTGATTCCATTATTCAAGTTTCTTTGTCAGATAAGAAATGCTCCGTCTCATCAAAACTTCTAAACAAATTAATGGTCTTAGACGTAGATTATTTCATTGCGTCACTTGACTGGTGCATATAGTCTTAAATTTCTTCCAAACTCATATTTAAATTACTGCTCGTATGTAATGTACCTCAAAACTCTATTGTACAGAACTCTGTAATAATACAAGATATGTATTATAGGAAAAATTTCAAAAACTGACGTTTACACTAACTTTGCTGCAAACTGTTTCTACTAATCAGTTTCCTCTTTTCAAAAATTTGCCAAACAATGGGATTGTTTAAACTCCGCCGTTCACTGCCGACATGCGCTTTCATATTTGTCTCTCACGCCGGAGCCTCCGCAACATGATTGACAATAAACGCTCTTTTCAGTCCCACAGGATATTACGAAAAAATGTTTGTGAAAAGTGAGTAAATTCGAGAACAAATGAGAAGTTTGAAGAGCGAGGTGATATTGTGGAGTTTTTTCATCAAAGGTTCGCGCCCTTCTCAGGAATGCTCATCTCTGAATTGCAGCGCGCGGCTTGTCTAAATAAAGTCCGTGTTTTTTATCAGCTTTAGTTAACTAGTAGGATTCAGCGAGTCGGCCAATTTTGGCGTTAATTAAAATCAAGCGTGACTGCATAACTAAAATTTTAATTAAAGAGCAGCTTAGCCCTAGTGCATTTTTTTACACTGGAACTTGGAACGGAAGCTACATACGACGCTTTTCCATATAAAGAAATACAATCCTTTTGAAAAACATAACTGTAGTTTTAGCACAATTCAAGATGTTCCACTGTTGTATAGTGAATCAATTAAAGGGGTTTAATGTTACTACCATTGAGGGCATTGAGATTCCTTGCAATACTCCCATTTCTTGGGTTTATACTATTGTAATACTAATATAATAATGAAATGTAAAACTTCTTCCTTTTATTTTTCGTCATCTTTGCAGTACAGGCCGCAGGTTTTTAATCGTCATATAATGTGAAACTTGTCATTATGCACTTATTTTATTGTAATTTACACATATCGTGAAGGAGTCGATTTGATCGTTACCTGTATTTTAATGTAATTCGAGAAATTTACGTTAGGGCAATAGTTGATTTTACACGAAACATATTGCATGCATAAAGTGCAGGCGACATGACAATATCACTTTGAAAAGTTGATACGATGCTGACATCCAATCATAAACCATTCTTTATAAAATTTATTGAAACCGGCCCATTTAAAAATTCCTCATATGTCAGCCAAAACGCCACGCTGTCGCTCGGGATTTGGATCATGTTATCTGCCTCGGAAGTTTACCAAAGCAACAATCTTCCGTCCGAATTTTTTTTCCCGGAAAAATAATGATCCCTTGATATATTATAGCTGATAATAATGTGTAAATAGCAATTTTAAACTTAAAATAAAGACAACTTGAATTAACCATTCTCTATATTTTAACAGCAGCTTCGCCTGGACTACTCTTTGTCAACACCTTTTACCAATGGGATAATTGGTTGAATGGAATTATAAAACGCCATTCCTAACATCGGCCATGCCCTCGCACATACGAGGCCTTTGTCGTTTATGTCAAAATGCACTTTAATTTTTTTTTAATACTTTATGTAGATTAAATGTAGTTACTGTTAAAGCTCTTTTTGGAACTTAAACGGAACTGGTAACAAATTTGCACAAAAATTTTAATATAAAATGTTTTCTGTTGTCTGATAAGCAGACATTCTCACACACCTACTTTATCAATTTCATCTCCTGTAATGAGGGGAAAAACGGAATATGCCTTAATTTTGGGAAAGAACATATTGCAACTAATCCTTGGATCAAGGGATCGTTCACAAGTTAAAATGTTATTATTAAAAATAGGAGGCGTATCAAAGCTTTAAAACATTATTTATGGATGTGTTAGAGGCATCACGTTTGGTAAAGCACCATGGATTAAAGTAACCTTCGCTACCCTACATAATTGTTTCGGCAAATCTGGGTTGCTGAAGTGTATTATCTAGCAAAGTATTGTAGTTCAATCAAATGTAATCCTGCAAACGATCTACCATTGTCAATACTCTGTGATCTAGAAGTAACATATGACCAAAATCTCGAGGACATTAGAAATAACCATTGATAAAATAACATACGGAGGACGACAATCTTGATATTTAAATGTCAATTGCATGACGAAATGCAGGCGATTATTTAACATTCTTTTTCTTTTTCTTATTCTATAAGCCTGTTTAAAACTAACATTTAATATCTATTACAGTTCTTCTTTCCACCGTTTTGGAGGTTTACCCTTTTTTCTTTCCCTTTCAGCTGGCCGACCCTGTGTAGCCTTTTTTACTAATCTGTTACGATACGATTAACATATTTTCAGTATTTTCTTATGTCTCCAATAAGGCATATTATGCCTTGTACATGACACATTTTTCTTATTTCGCTGTTTCGTATTCTGCATATAATGTTTTCCCTTGTTTCATTCTTAATATTTCCATTTCACTGGTACGTATTATTTGTGTTGTCCTTGCTGTGTCCGCCCTGGTCGCTGCGGCATATATTAGTACCGGCCTTTCTGCTATCTTATAGATTTTCACTTTGCTTTCTTTTGTTCTGTATTTTACCTCCACACTAGATCTGTCTAGCATCCAGATATTCACGACGCTTTATTTATCTGGTTCTTAACTTCTTCGTTAAAATTTTTATCCCATCTTGTTTCAGTGTTAAGGTAATTGAATTTTGCAACTTCTTCTATAATTCTACCTTCTAAGTTTGCTTAGATATTGTCATACACTTCGTCTTTTCTGTGTTTATTGACATATTATATTTTCAGCAGTGACATTGAACCGGCAAGGAGGGCTTTGTAAATCGTCTTCTATGTTAGCAAGAACAATAGCATTATCTACTCGTTCCAAGCGTACTGAATTCAAGTTAGTAGAGGCATTTTAATAACGAAAATAAAACACTGTTGAATGACACAAAAACAACTTGTCAGTGCAAACAAGTGTAAATTTTCTCTTAAAAGTTGCAAGTGGGAATAATGATTGTAACATGCAATGTTAGGTTTTAATTGACACTGACAGGTTGCTTTTGCGACATTCGACAGTGTTTTATTTTCGCCATCAAATATACAAATACCTCTATTTGCCATGTTATATCTTAGCTGGGAGGCTAGCTATTATCTCGTTTACTGTGATATTATATAACAACTAGCAGTCCAGTGAGTCAAATGTCTCATTTAAAAAAACAAAAAAGACCGCTTTTCAAATAGAACGCGTATTAAATAAAAACTGTACCCAGACCTGGAAGGTGTCAAAGTGGTTGCCTAACCGATCGAGGTTTGAAGGCGCAGAGGGCATCGGAACACTCTGGAAGCTGTCAAAGTGGTTGCCCGCAGAGGGTCGCAGCTCCGTTTGGCTGCTGAAACAGTTTTTATTTAATACGCGTTCTATTTGAAAAACGGCCTTTTTTGTGATTTCTCGAAAACCGCAAGTGTCACGTGACTGAAATTCGGTTCCTGATCTGACATGACCATTCCAAACATATAACTTTAATAACTTTTTTCTCTATCTCTTTTGGTTTGGCTGCTGAAACAGCGTCCCGGACAGACAAAACGGCGTCCCAGACAGACACGTCTATTAGATAAAGGGTGGACTTAGGAAATCCCCTAGTCTTATGCCTGTGGTAATTTTAATTTCTTCCGCTATTTCGCATTTAGCTTTTATAGTAGTCGTACAGTTTGTGTTTTGATTTTCAATTTTTGTAACTATTTTATAACCATTTATTTTCAACATTTTAATTGTGTCATTTAATATTATCCAGTCAAATGCCTTTGTATATATATATAAAACACTTATATAGAGGTATACTAAATTCTATAGTTTTCTCTACAAGTTGCCTTTAAATATTGCATCTCTACTAGACCTATTTCGTCTAAATCCTTGCTATTCTTAATTAAGTGCCATGATGTGGCTAAACTTTCTATGTAGAATTTTTGTAATTATTACACTTAACTGTCACATGACCGATATCATTCAATGAGAACCTAACATTTATGAAAATTTGCCAATCCCAAATTGCTTATCTGATAAACACCCTAGGGATGCTTATTAAGCAATAAGCGCCATGGGGATAATTATCGACCCCGTTGATGATCTCATAATTAGAAGTAGAACTGCAAGGAACAAGCAACAAGTTTCTTTTTGCTTTATTAGGTCAATTTTATATAATAATTCGTATACGGGTTTTCTGTAATAATCTTCAAAATATAAACGCGCGCAACATACAAATAGTTATTTTGCCTGTGCTAGGAGTCATCGTGTTGGTTGCTCCCATTGCAGCCAGCACTCGATCCTGGGTGTGTGCAAAATTATGGATACGTAATTTTCGCCATTGTTATATTACTAATGAAAAGCTTAAATGTACTGTTTAGTAGAATTATAACCCTATAGTTTTGTTTTTCTCTTTTTTGAAATAACGATAGTTGCTCTTGATTTCCAGCTTGACGGTGTAGTTCCACTGTCAATGATTTTTTTGAAAACTCTTCTACTAACTCTTTTCCTCGATATTTCGTGTGCTACGGAGTCTGGGCGGCCGGGTTTTTTGTTTTTTAGTGCGTTAATCGCATCAGCTCCTTCAGTGCTTACAATGATCTCCTCCACGTTTAATTCGTTTAAGTGTTCTACATCTTCAGGTATCTCCTTATTTTGTTGGGTATATAGATTTTTGAAGTATGTACTCCAAGCGTCTAGAGGAAGTTTATTTGTTTGAATAATGTTTTTAATTTCCATTTTATAATTCCTTATTGTTGCCCAAATTTTCTTGTGTCCTCTATAAAGATCATGCTCTAATTCATTTGACTATTCAATACTATAATAGATAAGCCAATCATATTGCAGAGATTTGTTTATTCAACCAATAGCACAGTGTATCAAAAACAAAGTAAGTAGGTACTCAAAAAGTAATAGCTCTATTGCCAAATTTCATTTAGTAACGATATTCATCTTAGTGATGTCGCAAGTTTACGTGAAAATAAACATAAGCAAACTGTGGAAGCAAAGGTAGGCTTGCGTATGTTTTTTTATTTACAACTGCTTGGATAAGGACTTATTACGTCACTCATTTGACACTATTTCCGTTAGGTAATGAAGTTCATTACACCGCTAGTGATGTAGTGGCTTCATTACCCAACTGAAATGGTGTCGAATACTATTTCCGTTAGGTAATAGAGTTCATTATACCACCAGTAGTGTAATGGCTTTATTACGTAATTGAAATAGTGTCAAATTAATGACATAATGACATTTGCCTACTAAAACATTTTTGAAAATGACAGATCTGACTTTTCTCTCAATGCACTTTTCTCAATTTTAAGCAGTTGTAGATAAAATTTTGTACAATACATGTGTTATAGTGCATCATTAATATACTTGTGTACTTACATAACACACACGTGTATTAATGATGCCCTTATCCCACTTGTATAGTAAATAACTATTAGTTATACGTCCAGAAATCATGCATTAGGCGGCGGTCCCACTGAGCCACCACCACACACAACCATCAACTAAGAAAATGCGCTACGGTCCCACTGCAGCCAGCGGTGACCACCGCCAACCACTAAACATTTAAATTTCGCGCATATTTGACACTTGCCGTGCGCAGATTTACCAACATTTTTACACTTTAAAACCACTAGTAATAAATGACGTTATGTAGGTAGATGTTTTGTTTATTTTGCGAATTGAAAATGTGGGTATCTTCAGATAGTTCTAACTCAGAGACGGAAGAAGTGTTAAGAAACTATTATATTATTTGCAAGAAGCTGCGTGGCGCAGATGGGTAAGCGCCAGGATTGCATTAAGCAAGTCCTCGGTTCGAATCCCGCTGGGGTCGGAATTTTTCCGTATCCTTGGCGGTTAGAAGTGGGCTCAGTGAGACCATTCACAGTTGGGCACCAAATTAACTGTGCTCTACGCAGAACCACATACCTAAGAGATACAGTAACAAGGTCAACACATCACCAAGCACACAACTCACACAATTGTTGCTGCGTAAGCACCAAAGGTGCTCTCCAACTTTGTATCCCGAATTCGGGGCAAGTTGAGCATTGTACCGTCAGATGCCAGCGCATAAAGCACCAGCCTCTACACCTCAAGGTAAATGAGGTTACAGATTATACATACATACATATATATTATTTCCACAAAAATAAATTAAATCAGCGAAAACTGTGGGTGCGAGAAATATTTTTACCCAAAGAGCAGCTCGGAGAATACCATCAACTGTTGCCACAAATAATTAACGATGAAGAGAAGTTCTACAGCTACTACAGAATAAACCAAGATTGTTACAATTTATTAATAATCAAAGGCCATACCTTTATCTTAATCTTAACATTTCAAACACCGTGAAATATCTAGCTGTGTGGTAATAACCGCAGAACAAAAAACCCTAAGGGTTACCTAGCGCTTGCGCATCGCTAACCAGCGTCGTCCACCGTTGATAGCCGTGGGTGGCTATGGGTGGCTCAGTAAGACCAGCCGCATATCACTACGTATGCTGGAATTTTAGTTGATGTAGTTGATGGCTATGGCCGGTTTGAGTACGAGCGTTAGACAGTACTACGAGTTCAGTAAAACCACTTTTCTAACGCTTTTCATTATTTCACCATTTTATCGAATTTTCTGTAGAACTGTAAAATATTAGATTTTTATATAAAAGTGACATTAAATATCGAAACATAACCAAGCAGAGCAAAACTCGTTTTTATGTGCTAAAGCACAGCAGCTCCAATTGATGTTATGCATTTAGCAGTACCTACTGTGGTGTATTGTTGATAGTAATGTAGGTCTATGTCATATTCCAGGTTAGAAAGTTAGGTTTTTCGTCAATCTGTGTTAAAACTGACGCAAAACCTAACCTGCTAACCTCGAATTTGACATAGACTTACAGTCTTGCCAATTTCAAGTAAAATTTTAGTATTGCCAAACCTAAAACGAATCATCGTTGCTATGCTGTAATGGTTGCTATAGTAGACTACAGGACTTGTAGGCTGATATTTGTTTACACGTCCTGTAAAGATGGTCTTTCCGCACTTGTTACGTAAACTACTATAAAATGTACCATTAGTGCGACCATGACTAAATATATTAATTCTTGGGTAATTTGTTTTTCAATTAAGTTGATTGCTATGTACTAATGCTGTTTTAAACAGTGGTCACAAATACCATTAGAAGTTGATATATTTATTACAAATAGTTTAGCGTTTCCATATAAGTTATTGCAATTTTAAACTAAACAATTTATTTACTGCTTCTGGTATCACCCTTGAATATTATCCCAATCAGTTTCTTTTATTTGTCCGTTTTTTTGCATTCCCTATATTTCTCTTGTGGATGTAACAATTCTAGTTCTCCGTAGATTCATCTTTTAAAAAATTACGTACTCTTTCTTTTTTCCGCTTGCTATTTCTTTCACTTCTGATGTAAACCGTGGTGTTGTGCCTTTATGGTACGTTTGCCTTCTTATATCATGTTGCCTCATAACGAGTGTGTAATCGTAATTTGATATATCAAGGCACGGAAGTTCCGCCTGTGGTAGCCAATGAGTGGATTGAGTAGCTCAGCGGCTATCATTGCCGGTCCCAAGCCCGGGTAAAGGAGGAGGGTCCATGAGTATGGCCAGCAACCTGCTCATGATAAAATCAACCATGCTCAAAGATCCAGCAAATATGCCGACCACAGCGCGAAGACACGGAAAATGACAAAGGAAGATGATTATACTACTACGCACAGATAACACATTAATACTAATTATTACTATGGATACAATACAACATAAGGTAGCCTAAAAAAAAATGGACAGTCTTTATCGACGACGACCAATGCGAGAAAAAGGAAAATGAATAAATGGAAGAAGAATTCTCTACGCATAGCATGTTGGAATATAGCTTCCTAGTCCAAAAGAGACCAGGAAATAATCATAGAAATGAAACATCATAAAATAGACATATGCGCCCTTGCGGAGACCAAGAAAGAAGGGTGCGGTATAAATAAATACGAATACTATCTGCTGATATACAGCGGAAAGCAAAAATCTGAATGGGCATCATCAGGAGTTGGTATCTTAATACATCAGAAATTTGAACAAAACATTACTGAGGTTCAATATGTTAATCACAGAATATTAAAAATAATAGTCACTTTGGGTAATACCACCACCCAATTTATTTCTGTGTATGCACCCGAGATACACAAACCAAAAGAAGAAACAGATAGCTTCTACGAAGAACTACAAACAGTATTAGATAAAATCCAACCCACTTACAAAATATTCATACTAGGTGATCTAAATGCCAGGATCGGAGATCAGGTAATCCCTGGAGTGAAACATAAATTTAACGAAGACATTGTTAATGAAAATGGGGAACATCTCATAGAATTCTACACGTTTAACTCATTGCGTATCAATAACACTTTTTACCCACACGAAGAACAGCACAAATACACTTGGGAAAATTCCCGAGGACACCGGTCAACTATTGATTACATAATATCTAATAGAACGATACACCCTACACAAGTGCTACATGTAAGGACATTAACATCTGCTAATATTGGCTCTGACCACAGTTTGGTATTTTGTAAAATAAGGATAACAGTACAATACAACAAAAGAATTACACCTAAAACAATAGAGAAACTAAACACAGAATCACTACAAAACGAAAGTGCCCGAAAATTATATCAAGCCAGACTTAAAAATAAGATAACTAATAATCCAATAAACGACTGTGATAATGTTAATGATAGTTGGAACAAATTAAAACACAATATATTAAACGCTGCTGAACAAGCTATTGGAAAACGAAAAGTAAGTACCCAGGCACATCGTAAAATGAAACCATGGTTCACAGAAGACATCAAATATTTAGCCAAAGAAAAAAGAATAGCCTACCTGACATACAGATCTAATAAAACACAAGTTGAATATCAGAAATATGCAGAAGTTAGAAACAGAATAAACTCACAAATCAGAACCCTAAAACTGGAATACTGGATGGCATTTACAAAAGGAATTGAATATGATTTATACGGGGCGCAGAGAAAAATTTGGGGAATAATAAAAAATCAAAAAACCAACGTTAATGAATGCATAAAAATTTAAAATATAAGTGAAGAACAATGCACAAAGTACCTCAATATCCTATACAACAGTGCAACTAACGAAGACACCGATCTTCCTCAAGACGTAAAACACAACCAATCAGCAAGTAAAACAATATTGAACAAAGAGAAAATAAAGGACACCATGGGTAAACTGAAAAACCGAAAAGCTTCCGGACCGGACAACATTCCCAATGAATTAATTAAATACGGCGGAGAAACATTGGCCAGCGAAGTAGAGACACTCTTTCAGAAGATAATAAATAAATCAACTACAAATCAGATGAATGGAGAAATAGTGTGTCAATACCAATATTTAAAAGAACGATCCTTCAAACTATCGAACAATTTCACTACTAAATACCATAGCTAAATTATCCACTAGCATGGTTGGTGACGAAATAAGTAAATTTATACATATGAGCGAAGAACAGCAGGGCTTTCGCAAAAATCGATCGACCACTGATGCTATTTTCATTATTTGACAAATAACAGAAAAAGCGTTGGAACTTAACAAACCTGCATACATATGCTTTATAGATTTTACAAAGGCATTCGATCGTATTCCATTAAAAGATGTGATTCAGATATGCCAGAAAAAGGAAGTACCCAACGACATAATAAAAATAATAAAATACTTAAACATGAATAACACAACAAAATTGCGAACACAAGAAGGGTAGGCAAAAGATATACCTATTTGTACAGAAATTCGTTAAGGAGATAACCTTAGCCCATTATTATTTAAATAATTACAGCAACAAAAGCTACAAATAGAGGATATAGGCTCAGTACAGGAGAAATTTCAATAGTATGCTATGCCGATGACGCAGTGATTGTATCAGAAAATTAAGACAATCTGCAGCGGTTACTACAAACATTTAAAAATGATGCTGAAAAATATAACATGATAATATCGGTGAAAAAAAAACAAAAAGTATGGTTATAGCGAAAGAACCCCGAAGATGCAAGCTAGTATTGAACGATAAAATTATTGAACAAGTGATGACATTCAGATATCTCGGTGTAGAAATATCAAGTTGTGGGAATTTGACAAAACAGGTATCTGATCAAGTTATTAAAGCCTCATCAGTGTCGGGATGTTTAAAAGACGTAAGATTTAGGAACGAGTTTCTCAATTTAGATAGTAAAGTGCGCATACACAAATCATGTATAAGACATATCATGACCTACGCAGCCGAGACAAGATCTGACAATAGCAAAACGAAAAATCTGTTAAGAAAGAGTGAAATGGAAATATTACGCACTATAACAGGAAAATCATTGAGAGACCGAATAAGGAATGAAACCATCGGAGACACATGGCAAGTCCAAGACATTGTGCGATGGGGAAGACAGCGTAGGCGACAATGGAGTGAGCACATAAACCGCATGGACAACAATAGAATAGTACGATAGCACGAGATGGGAAAGTTCGAAGAAAAAGGCTACCTGGAAGACCATTAAAGAGGTGGAAAGAAATCTGTCAATCCACATCACAAGACGGATAGAAATGCTGGAAAATAAACAGGTCTTAAGGCTTAAAAAACGATGAAGAAGAAGAAGAAGAAGGCACTGCAGTTTAGCTTTTTATCACGAATGTGGATTTAGTTGCCGAGTCCCGTAGGGCCAAAGCAAATATACCATACGAGGGATAAAAAGGAACTTTAGTGCAGAGGAGCCCTTTATGGTTTTTTTTAAATTTAGAAATAGTCAAATTACAACATTCTAAACAACTTTTGTAGCTTATGTTGAAGTCGGGTGACGTTAACCTGTCGCCTGGCCATCTACAAAAGTCGTAAAATAATGGATTACTTACTTTGTTACGTTATCAAAACGACTTAACGACACCCACGCGAGGTGAGTATCGCACGACTGGTTCAGCCCGGGAAAAGATGGCACGCTCGCCCTGGGATTCGTAAAAACAGGCTAAAGGCCTCGGCTGAAGCGCTCAGGGAGTTGGGCGTGGTTAAAACGGTACGTCACTGGGAAAGCGTGGTATGACATATACAGGGTAAGTCAAAATAAAAGGGCGCCACCAAGCCTGTCTTGGGGGTGTACCCGAATAACCGGGCCTGGGCGGGTAGTCGGGATGAGAAGTACACAGGGTACTCCGTCAGGAAGATACTCGAGAACTGTCAAGCTCGGGCTACAATTTCGGGACAGAAAATACTTAAATTACGATTTCGGGTACTTGTGGCCACGGCGGCGACGTCACCAGACCTACCTGCACGCCCCAACGCTCAAGCTCCGTCGTACATCGATCTTCACACTGAGAGGCTTAATCTGAAAAGAGCATGCACAGGTCGAACACAATAATAAGTCCCTTAATCAGATATTCGTCTATTGGTTGACTTTACAAACGGGCAACGATCACGCCACCGAAATTATTCTAGGCCTTAAGTTATGGCCCCAGCTGGAGGACGCGCTAATACTAATACACATACAGCAAAATAAATCTCGTTGATACACACATATGTAACCGGCCGGTGTTGGCCCGTTAATTTAAATATAAAAGGTCAATTACAAGTAAGTGCCATCGAGGTACATTACTTCACAACAGGCCTATCAATCATGAGCGAAGGCGACTAAGGCACTTTAAATGACAGCAAATTCAGCGTCGCAAAGGTATGCGCCAAACTAGATAAATGTTTAATTTAAAATGCCCAGGGCCAACACACACGAAATGTTTGAAATAAATAACAGCAAGCACAGCGTCGCAAAGGTATGCGATAAATTAGTTAAATTTTTAATTAGCAAGGCACGGGGCCAGCACACATGAAATGTTTGAATAAATGACAGCAAACACAGCGTCGCAAAGGCAGCCCGGCCTCAGGTCACAGCAATGGCCGCGAATGCACAAAAACTCCAACGCACACTCACAAGAACAAACTCGATTCGCATGAATGCCAGATAATAGGTTATACAGTTGTTTGCACAGATACCTTGTTTCGTTGACGGCCCTTGAGGGTGGCGTGCGGTCAGCTAGTGGCTTGTGTCCGCCTGTGGCACATAGGTAGAAGCGGGGGCGGTACGTGAGAGAATAGGCAGCATTCCGCCTTACAATGGCGTCGATTGGAATGCGTCTCTCACATTAGACCGGAAACAAAAGGGAGGCCCAAACGTCCTGCAGGAATGAATCCCCGAGTTGTCGGGTTAAAGGGAACAGCCCCTTACTTGAAGAAACATAACTGGGCGCCCGGAATGCCCATCACACCCACGCAACAACGGTACACACCACACCAAGCACACTCGCGCGACTTGTGTTCCTCCCAACGGCCCTGTTGGAACTCGCGTCTGCAAGCAGCCACATGACGCCACGCGTCCCCAAGCGAAGTCATAACCAATTGCGAAGCGGAGTCTTCGCCGGCTCAAACCAGTTTTACCCGCATTTAAAGAACACGTGTTTTATAAAGGGTGGCTTAAAATGGCTAAAACGAGACAGCTACGCCCATATACAGGGCGAACTCAAATGGGAAAGAAAAGAGGTGGTTTTTGTGAGTATTTGTGATGAGAAATTAAAAATGCTGGCATCAGATTTGAAATACAGGCAGGCTGTACTGAAAGCTCAAATGATCTACTGGACTGCGGAAGGCTGCAAAATGGCTTAACAACTTCACTGCCGATTTATTGTATTTTAATGACGATTTCGACGTACTTCACTGCCAATTTAAAAAAATAGTAATTTGTATAACAAGACACTGAAGTTTAGCTTTTCATCCACATTGGATTTAGTTGCCGAAGTTCGTAGGGCCAAGGCTAAAAAACCACATGGGAGATAAAAAGGAACTTCAGTGTCGGAGAGTACATTATGGTTTATTTTGAAATGGTGAAATTACAACATTTTAATCAACTTTTGTAGGTTATTTTGTCGTCGGTTGGCGTTTACCTATCGCCTAACTTCCTACAAAAAGTCGTAAAATAATGGATTACCTCACTGCAGATTTCTTGTATTTTAATAACGATTTCTACGTACTTCACTGCTAATTTCAAAAATAGTAATTCGTATACCCAGTCACTGAGGTTTAGCTTTTTATCACGAATGCAAATTTAGTTGCCGAGGATCGTAGGGCCAAGGTTAATAAACCACATGAGGGATAAAAAGGAATACATTATGGTCTATTTTGAAATCGTGAAATTACAACACTTTAAGCAACTTTTGTAGGTTGTGTTGACGTCGGTTGACGTTTACTTGTCGGCCTACTGCCTGCAAAAAGTCATAAAACAATGGCTTACTTCACTGCCGATTTATCGTATTTTAATGAAGATTTCGACGTTCTTCACTGCCGATTTCAAAAATAAATTTGTTTTTTACAATACTTTCTTTTGTTCGTCGATTGCTGTATTGTATTGTTGTGCACTTTGTATCATTTTTTTCTTTTAGTTGGTCTTCATTTGTAAAAGATTCAATGTTATATTTCGCAACAGTTGAGGGTTTTCTTTCTTCGCTGCATACATTTCGAATCTGATATGTTGCAGGCGGAGTTCATCAATATTCTGATTTGATAAATTTTTGCCACGAGACTTGACAGAATTATTGACAGTTTGAAGCAATTCGTACGAGATGATTCCACTCCATTTCAAAACATGCAAGGGTTCCAGCTGAATTTCTTTTCAGTTTAGACTGTCATTATGTCGCAGTTGTGGTAATATGCTGAAAACTCATCTACTGTATACGTGCTATAGCGAATAAATAAATATAAGCCACCTGCAGTTAGATTATTTATTACTAATGTAAGTATGAATACATTTACCAAGACCAAATCACATAATAATGCAAACTTCACAAAATGTTTGCATTTTAAGTGCATGTCGATATATTTTGCAATGAATAAAACTAGGTTCATTGCCTTTGTAATTAGCAAAAGTATCTTTACGTGGCTCGGCTGTACTTATCTGCCTCGCAAGCTCGGCAGATAACCCGTCCAGCCTCGCCACATAAAATATAACTTTTGCTCCTAATAACATAATATACTATTATAGACTGCTCATGATATTATCTGCTTTCGGAATTTTCCGAAATTACACACAATACCACACTACGTTCTAAAAGGCTATAATAGTGGGTTTGGTATATTTTTTAAAAACTATGTCCAATTCGGGTTATTGTCCCATATGCTGCAACATAAATGCAC
Source organism: Agriotes lineatus (assembly GCA_940337035.1). Classification (NCBI taxonomy): domain Eukaryota; kingdom Metazoa; phylum Arthropoda; class Insecta; order Coleoptera; family Elateridae; genus Agriotes; species Agriotes lineatus. The sequence goes on along the minus strand of OW679197.1, from coordinate 33,523,958 downwards.
TTGATAAGTTAATACGCTTTAATTAATATCAAAGTGGAAGAGGAAGAAGAGAATGTGTTATGAATTCCTGGAGATCTTCGGAACTATAAAAATTGTTAACTAAGAATTTTGAAAGGTTTTTTCAGTACGCCTTTAAAATAGTCGAATTATTAGTAAAGTAGGCCATGTGAAATATATACATGGTGGTAGTTGCATAATATATTCAGATATGTAGTTAAATGTTTATGAAAATTCAGTATTTAAACCTATGTTAAAATAAAACGTAACAACCAAATTCAAATAATAGAAACCGATCCTAGTTTACAATGAATACGAGCACGCTAAAATCCTGCATGAGCTCCAGTACACTGAACTTTAGCATACAAAAATTTATATAATTCAGTTACATAAAGCTGATTACTCTCGCATACACACATTTGGTCGACGTACTCAGGGTTATTTTAGTATTGGGCTTAGGCTCTCTGTTGAATTGCATTCGATAGTTTTAAATGTGGAAAATAGTTTAGTGCAAATCTCATATTTGATATAGAAAGTAACTAAGAGTCAAAAGGTGCCAGCTTTAGGAATATGGCATAGGCGCCATTTATTTCCATTTACTCCGTTATCTATCCATATTTGGGCATAGGTCTCTCTCAACTGTTGCTAGTTCTTTCTATCCTAGGATATTATTTGCTACGTCAAGCCTTTATGCCTTGCTAGGTTGGTGTTCATCGCATTTGAGAGCTGCCTCTTGATCCCTTTTCTTCGTAGGGGCGCCACACTTTCCAATTTCTTGTTCCATCATCGATCTTGAAGACGCTCATCATGGCCAGCTTAAGTTAAACACCAATGAATATTTAGCAAAAAGTTGCAGTTCATTCGCTAATTTTCTAAATGGATTTTGGTGAATGGTGTTGTGAACTTATATCGGTTACTTAGAGCGTGCCGACCAGAATGCTGAGTTGTTATTTCAGCACATTCTTGAACTGATGACTCCATGAATTGGTTCAGAATTCTGGAGCAAATGTTATCTAATATTTTTAAATAAATATACTTTTAGAATTTGAAACTGAAATTAAATAAGGTTTAACAAGGTTAAACAATAGTGACTTAGTGCTTTTGTTGTTGTTTGAAATAATGTTTGTGTTTAGATGTTAGGGCATATTTTTGTGTTATTTTCAGGTGATAATTTTATTACGCTACACCACATTTCTATGTACCTTCTTCTTTTCTTCCTCTGAGGTACAGAACATTTTCTGATTCTACTCGTAGTTTTAAACATGCCTTGCCTTTCCCCCCCCCCCCCTCGTATAAAAGACGAAGGAAGTATTGTAATCCCGAAAAAATCACCTTCCGAGATTTTTTCAGATCTTCATGTTTCCGGGTCCCTGGATGAAAACAGGTTTTTCAGTATTTCGTCTGTCTGTCCGCCTTTCTGTCTCACTGTTTCTCTGTCTGTCTATCTGTCTATCGGTATGTTTGTCTGTGTGGCTGTCTGTCTGCCTGTCTGCCTGTCTGTAGCCGGTGTAACTCAAAAAATATTTGTTGGAGGAAAACAATATTTTGAATGCAGATTATATGCTTTTCTGACATGAAACCTAGAAAATCCAGGTAAAATACATACAAGGTGAGCAGCCAAATTTTGCCTATTTTTACTTTAACTTAGGAACTATTACTGAAAATTAAGTAATTCTTTGCACATAGCTCAAGCAAATGTATACAAAGCGAGCACCTCAAAAATTAAATTTTGTTTATTTTTGCTTCAACTGATATACAGATAAAAGCAACAATTTGTACATAGCTCAGACTTTATCCTTGACAAAAATCTGACCCAACAGATACCGGATAAATGTTGTAAGTGACAAAAAGGGGCAACGAATAACTGAGTTGTGTTTAATAGCTGCATCGGGGAGATTAGAAGGATCCAGCGTGATAGCCTGCGACAAAATGTTCCCGGTATTGCCTGGCGTTAAAATCGCATTCGCAGATGTTGGAATCTCACCCCTGGAAATATTTTTTTAATTTGAAAATTGACGTAATTCAAATTACCAAGTGTTTTCGTTTATTATTTCACTATTATTAGAAACTTTACGATATTTCTACCACTAGTTTCATTTAATTTTTCTAATTTTTTAGTTCCACAACGTCAACGAAGTCTTGAGTAAAGCTCTTTACAGATTTTTTTATTTCTAGATCTCACATTGTAAGCCACTTTATTTATGGCTGTGCATTTCAGCGCCTTTTAGTAGGTATAAGCATCATCATAGATTTTTTTTGGCCGTACTCACTACACTGGTCAGGCGGATTCGCTACTATGTCAACTAGCCGCTCCTATTCTGGAGAACCGAAGCTACCCTGATGCTACTTATGGTCAGTCTCGGATATTATATTTTTTCGGTGTCACCCATATGTGAAAGACATTTCCCTATCAGCCACCAGGGGATGCGCCCGATGTAGGGCTAGCAACCCTAGACGGGTTATATAAGAACTTAAAACTGATAATTGTCTGAAGATACGTAGCATGATCCTGATGAATTATCGATTATTTTTTCTTGCTGCCATTTCTAACGTCTTCAATCGTCATTGCTGTCCAAGTTGTTTCAACATTGCAAAAACCTCCGCTCAAACCAATTTGCATACGTGCATTGCACAATAGCAGTAAACATCGTGCTCTTGCGTAACCTTGTTTTGTTGCGGTTGATTTAAGTCCTCAATCTATAAAATTTTCCTTCAACGAAAGCAAAAAAAAATTGGAAACTCACGTGTGCAATGTAATCAAATAGAAACTTAGTGGAAGCGTGATAAAAGTAATAAAAGTTAGAAGTTTTGAACTATAAGTAGATAAACTACTAAAACAATGTACATTGTTTATTGATGCTATTACAGTATCATAAGTGGTAATGTGTTATATTTAGACTATACTTACATACTTATAGTTTTTGTAAGTGTTTACTAACATAATAATAGAGTTATTTGGATTTCCAATCCCGTGATAGCTGGATTACCAGTAACATTGACGAATTTACTGGGTTGGCTTTTATTTCTGACTATTTTTAAGATTTTTTATAAATTTTGGTGTCATGGCTTTCTGTGCCTTAGTTCTTTACACTCTTACCACCCGACCAGTAGTAAATATTTATAAATTGTGGTATTTGGCTTCGATTGACACTTAAACTTCTCAATTTTGGAATTTAGACCGTAGTGTGGTAAAAGGAGTTTTGATTTTTATTATTTAGTAATCAACAGCCTTCTAAGTCGACTCTGCCGCTGGCTAATACATTATTTCCGTGGGGGCTTGTGATAATTGTATTTGGGTGATAGCTAAGCAAAAAATCTGGTGTGATACACTCACACAACTTCCTTTTACAGTGATCTTATAATTAGTTAAATATTTAATTTTTAATTTTTAAGCATTTGTCAAAAATTACGAATTCTACAAAAACGGTACAAAATAGAGCGTTAGTTGAAGAGACAAATTTTCTCTAAAATCTTAAGCAGAATTCAAAAATGTAATAATATACCGGGTGTTCTATTTAAAATAGGAGTTAATAAAAAAAATTGAAAAAAAAACAAAAGAAACCCACTTTAGAAGTATTCAACTGGAAAATCACCTATCTCACGTTAATGCACATTAAAAATGTAATAAAAATGTAAAGTTTGAAAAAAATCGTTAGAGCCGTTTTTGAAAAAATCGAAAAAAACTAAAAAATCACAAGAGTAAACACCTACTTCCGGTTATGCGATTTTTTTAAAAAGCTTGCTGTCTCATCTACATAGTACACAAAACTTATATATGAAGTGTCAACGCCATACCTCTTTTCGTTTTTGAGATATTCTGTTCACAGACAGACACACAGACAGACACACAGACAGACAGACACACAGACAGACACACAGACACACAGACCAATGAAAAAAAATATGTTTTTTGGGATCAGGGGACTCTAAAACGTGAAGATCTGTTGAAAACTCAATTTCGAATTTTTGGGGTGAATCCAATACTTCCTTTACGGTAAAAGGAAGTAAAAATTAAATATTAATGACTCATATAAATTCTGTAGATGTATTAATCTTAGTTACGTTTTTAAAATTTAATAATACAAGAAGAAGCGTTATATGCACAGAACAGAAAGTATTCAAGCACAACACCAAATTTACATAAGTCTTAAAAAACGAGATATGATAGTAATTTTTTTAGCAATGGAATGTCCGCAAAACGTTTTGTAAAATTACAAGGATGTCTTATTCAACTTGCAACATTTGCATTCTAAATGCCAAAGCTTGCGCAATATTTCCAAAAAGTAATACTATCGGCGCGACTGCCGTCTGATCGCGTTTTCATTTTCGGTAGAACAGTATTTCTCAATATTATGATTGGCTTGCTTCGGTGGCGTCTCAAAAATCGTGAACTGGTGTTACGTTGAAAGTGCTATATTGCCGTATTTCTATACAGGTCTGGGGCTTAGATTCGTAAAGCCCACAGCTGCTCAGTGCTTATGATAAGTGTGAGTACTGGATCTAGCATGCTTTATTATCCTATGCACATACATTGAGTACGAATATAACGGCAGTATAAAACAGTAAAATACATTTTTAGTTATAGAATAAGAAATTAATTCTTTCTAGTGACAGATATGCTCTTGATGCCAGCCAGGCTTTAACCCTAAACCCCTGCATTATATATACGCCTAAGTACAAACAAAATATATTTAAATCAACTAAACAAGGGTGTACGGAACACTGCTGAATTTGCTTGAAACTGAGATGACTCTGTTAAAAAAAGCAGGAAAATATAGGTCCTTAGGGCACTACAACTTTTATAAGCACCCTGTATCAAGACTTTTAAAAGAAAGTCAGATACCTTTACGAAAGGCTACTGTCGACAGATCAAGGCTTTGCTAGTCTGGTAGCCCAGTATCAGACAAGCTACCACAACAACGTAGTTTTCACAGACCCAAAATTTTAATCAATTATTTTACTGTATACTGATCCAGCTGCAACTATCTACCACCTTAGCAACAAGTCCGGGAGCTAAGTTTTTATGGTCTATCCCGGAATTACTCAACGAACTGTCTCCACAACTATAATCTATTCCATCTTTAAAAAAACGATGGTTGGCCATGACAATCTGACAGATATCACTCTGTATATGAACTGACAAAACTGCGGTAAAGTTAGGTTTGAAGGTTCAGAATGCCCGATGTTGCCATAATGTGCTGCATTATTTTTAGTAATTATAGAATAGATAACAGATCTTACCTATAAATAAATGATGCACTTTTTAAGAAAATTCTTTTATGGGATAGAAATTCAGTGTACTCACGTTGAAAATGTTCATCAATCTACTAATAATTTGATCATAACTTAGATCGGGTCTATCTCGTCTGAAATGTGTGTAGCACTTTAACACACTGCTTTCGTCGCCGAAGACACAACATTGGGCATGCTCCTTATGAAATTTTTCACAATAATCACTTACACTATCACTTTTATTTTTCAGAGATTAAGAAAGTGTCATAATGACATTCATTGACATATTTTCTTGTCTTTTGGTTTGGTAGCATTGGCAACACGGCATTTCAAATTTAGTTAGAAAAAGTTTGCCACCACTAAGAAATGAAATATAACTACTGCTTTCCTTAGTACTGCCAATTTAGGAAAAGAAAAGCATGGCAACCTATCGTTTTTTTAAAGATGGAATAGATTATACCTACAATATATTCTATAAAATGATTTGCTTGCAAAATTGTTCTTGTTTAGTATATAAAAAAATTTTATACAACCCACAGCCTGTAGCTACATTTATCGTCTCGCTAGTTCACGTATCTCGTCCTAACGGGCTCGCTCGTGAGGTACTAGCTCTGATATACATATGCGTAGCTACCTGCACAAATGTCGTAAATAGCTATTGTTGGCTGCCTATATTATCTAAGCTACATTTTTAGCCCAGTATTATTAATGCGCACCCTCCACCGCAACAGTTGATCGCACATTTGTATTACTAACTAGCAATAATTGTTAAGAAAAGCTTTTCAAATGTTGTGGTAACAAAGCGTAGGATCCCTCAATGAGACAAAAAAGTATGAAACTGCTTAAGCTCAAAATCTCTCGCAATTATACGAGTATTTCAGTAACGTTTCACGTTAACAGCAATAAAGCGCAATCTTAAACAATTATTCTCGAGCTGCGAATAATTGAGATAAGCTATAATTTCAATGTTCATACGTCAGCGCTTTCATGTTCGCAAACGGCGTAATTGCAACTGAAAACTTCATAGCATGCACCTGATTATACACCTCGCGCGAGCACTGCAATCAATAGTTATTTTATTCAATAAGCTCAGATCTGCCATCGCGAAATTGCAAGCAGAGGCGAGAATTAATAAGCATTTTATGCGGCCATAAAGGTGAGCTGTGCGCTTTCCGAGACGCAAGTAAATTTTTGAAAGCCGAGGAACAAAACTTGCACTCATCTGCGCTCTGCATTCGCACATTATCATAATTTTAGCATTCTGCCGTGATAAAATCGCCATTGATGTAAATGGAAATGCCTTGTAGTTCGACTTAGGCAGAACTTTAAAATGTGGAGCATAAAAGCGTTTTGTGCTAGTTTATTTTGCGAAATTAAAGCGAAGACGTGCATCGAATATTCTAGTTTTTGCCGGGGCGCTGCGCTTAGGTCGGATTTAATTTTTTTGGCGTCGTCATCCTTCTTGTCAAATTAAAAAACACTTTAACATAGTTTACAGAATGATTTAAGATTCTGACAGCCGTTCATCAGTCATCCGCTTCGACAGCGCGAATTTATTTCCAGCGAGTTCGAAGCTTAAAATGTACGAAATAATCGCGCACCTACCCGGATCGGCATGAAAAATTCAAAATTAAGCGCTCGCGAATTTCTACATTAATGCTCCAATAAAGGCCGAATTAAAAAGGCAACTTCGGCGCGCTCGCACCTCCACCCACGAGCAGCGAAAACGGGTTTGTAAATGTACCTAATAAATGAAATACGACGCTCAAATCATCAAAGAGCTTTCATTTCCTTTTTCTCCCCTCCTGTTTTTATTACAAGTGCGAAATACACAACAAAATTCGCAATATTTATGATGCGCTGCAGACCCTTCAGCTCGGATTCAAAAATAAAGCTTCGAATGCGCATCGGATGAGCAAATCCAAACAAACTTCTGCTAAATGGGAAACGCGATAGCGCCATAACTTCAATTCGCTGCTTTTGTGCGGGGCTTCCCCGCTTTTTAAAACATTGCTGTTGTAATTAAGAATTACTATTCGCGCTTGTGTTGTGTGTGTTGCTTGTTAAGAGAATGGGTTGAAATGGACCTTCATAATAATTATAAAAGAAGCTTTTTTAAAACCAGCCAATCGAAAACAAATGTTCTATAAGCCGAAATGAAGAATGGTTCATGACAACATTTTTATTTAGGTAATTATTACAAAGCGAGAAAAATAACTGCTGCTATATCGAATAACGGCTAAATTATATACCAAACAGGTGAAAATATTTTAATGTTTCTAATAACACTCAAACAGTAAGACGACATAATTAGTAAGGCGAGTTACACTAATTTGCAAAGAAAAAAACTCATCGCAGTCGATGCGATTCAAATCTGCTGGGAAAATCTGCTTTACCCGCTTGGTTCAGAACGCTATCAAACGTACTTCTGTATCATCGCGTTATGACGACGGGACCAACCGCGGGCGAAGTGCGCTCAATGGGTGATGATGAAAACGTGACACACGCAGGTAGACACCACACAGGCAAGTACAACACGCACTTTTACCGGGTGATTATAAATGCTTTTCCATCAAGTTCTCTTTGAAATATTTGTTGTATGATTATGTTGGTGACACTGTAAGTGTATGTCAAATTCGAGGTTAGCAGGTTAGGTTTTGCGTCAGTTTTGACACACGCTGACGCAAAACGTTACCTGATAACCTGGAATTTGACATAGGCTTACAGTGACACCAAAATATTATTCATACAACAAATATTTCAAACGGAATTTGATGGAAAAGCATTTATAATCACCCGGTACTATGTGTTCAAATAGAAATTACATAAGCGTTGGCCTTGGAAAATAAGACTAATGTCAACAGCAAGCTTTAGAGACAGCAATCTTTAGAATTCCTAATCACGACATCAGCGTATAATATAAACCTACAACTACAACAGTGATAACAGTTAATGAATTCTAAAGCTTACTGTGGACATTACTTTTATTTTCCATGTGGCCAACCCTTATGTAGTTTCATTTTGAACACACCGTATATAAGAATGCTGTACCGTTTGCCTATTTTTCTGGTTACGTATGTTTAGAGTCCCTGTAGTTTACTAATCAGAGTTTGGTAAACAGCGTGATACATTTTGATTGGTTTGGATCATTTTTTACAAGGCAAGTGTGATAAAAGTGCTTTTTTTACATATTTCGTAACACGTTGCGACCGATGGTTCAACACAATCTAACTTCTAATTAGATTGACCGTATATTCCTAATAGTCGTTCTAGAGATCCTAAGAATGGTCAATACTCTGAAAACTCGCCCATCAAAAGCAAGATAGCAAAATTGATTCTCTTAACCTTTTTGTTCGACATATGTCGAACGTCTAATTTGGATAAAAAATGTATGCCAAATCAGGCTGTTTGCCCAACTCTTAGTAAACTATATACAGGATCTCGACGTATGTCACCTTTTCAGCGCCATTTAACAAAATTGTAGAAACTTTACTGCTACAGGATGCTTTAACTTTGCCAATTTATTTATTTACAATTCAATTTGAAAGATGAGCAAACCATTGCTGTGGGTTAAAGAGTGGTATTTAAAAAAATCTATGTTGCTACCACCTTTAGCATTTATAACCGAAAAAAAGTCAAAGTCTAAGTTTAAAAAACATGCAATATTAGTGTAATTTTCTTTTATTCCAGTACCGTCTTTTGTTTTGGATGAAGAAGTTTTGAATGAGTTTCGAGAGTTGGAAATCTTACTAATATACAGGTCATCTTGACGTATATGTTGAAATAAAATTGATTAGTTGCTCTCACTCTCATATTATCTCGAGCTAACTCGATGGGTAGATATTCAAAAACAGCCTACGGATTTTGTTAAATTCGCATCTTTTAAGCTACCTCCCGCCCCCCCGCAGTAATGTTTGAAATTATAACAACTTATGGCTTTTCCCTTTCACCAGTCATTTTACAAATGCGGTTGTTGTTGTGCATGGAAGAAACTAGCAATATATTTTTTATTTCTTTTTTGACACGGAAGCAAAACCACCGAAACTGCATAAAATGTCACGATTTTCAAGTATTGGAAGAATTCATCGGGATTATTATTTTTATAAAATTAGCATAAATAATTTTACAAATGGTGGGCTGCTTCATATGTAAAATAGTGTCAGATTTAATCATCAGAACAACTTTTAAGATTTTGCAAAAGGTTACGCCAGCCCACTTGCAAGGCCTATCAAGGTATCAAGACACATAGACTACATGAAAAAAAATCCTGTAGTGTTTCTGACAAATACCTGGAAGCATGTACGTACAAAAATAAATTATTTTTTAAACTACGCAGATTTGTATGTACTCCGTGGACCCACAAGACTCACCCGTGTGATAAAGGGTAAAAAATATTAAAAAGAAGGTAAGTAAATTATCAACAATTGACATCTAAAATAGTATATTACTTTACAAGGGATGTAGGTAAGATTTACACTACCGAGCACCGTTTGATGCCTGAGTGAGCGAAGCGAACGAGGGTAGCAAGGTTCGAGGTAGTGTAAATCTTCCTATATCCTGTGTAGGGTACCTTTTTTTTTTCACTACCAATATTTCCTTTTGTAAAGTAAATGGTAGGTAATAACCTGGCTTAAAATTATGACATTTGCTAAATTATAGTAGCCTTATTATAGCGCTGTGACGTTTTGTTTGACAGTTATAAACCCACTGTGAAAAATTCTTGGAAAAATGCGTGAGTGCGATTGCAAATGGTGTTTCGTGAGCCAGGTGCTTGTATTCTGATTAAAAATGGATAATAGTACGAACGACAATGGTTTTCTTCGTGTTAACCAAGTGGCAGACATGGCATCTTATCAGTTGTAATACATGCGGGATGTAAGTAATTCACTTCTCTAGGGAAGTAACATAGGAAATATGGAAGTAAGTACATTGTCATGGAAACTGTAACAATTTTTGTAAATGTAGCCAACATCTCTCAAACTTGACAGTGTAAGGATCACTTACATAGAAGGTAGTGCAAAAAAGATGTTTGAGTTGAGCACCAATAATTACTACATAACATTCTCTGAAGTCGTGATGTTACATAGATCCTTGAATATTTCCACATTATTGAAATATCGTTTTTTTCCAACTGGCCTCTTATAGGAAATCCAAAAGAGGTAGATATGGAAGCTTTCCTTTTTTCCTTAAGTTGCTATCCGACTAGTAGCCGCTTCCTGTACTAGCAACTTCTATTAAACTAAATTCGGGAAGAACACAGAAAGACAATGATAAAAAGCTTTTGGGCCCTACAGAATTGTCACATATTCCCTACAGAAAGAAATACCTTCTCTAACCAGGAAGAGAACAACTTCGGTGTAGATTGGGTCGTAAACTCAACTACGCACCTTGCCTCCACCTATAATTTCGAAATGTGCCCCTAAATCACTTGCAATTGACGTAACAATTCTTTAAACAGTGTACTGATTAATAAATGCTTATTTTAAACTCACAAGCTGCAGAGAAAGATATTGTACGAGAAAAGAGCGCTAACAGTGACGTTACGCAATTATATGCTGTTGCTGACCAAATGTTTTGGCTGGACACAATCTAACCTGTACTATTGATAAATTCGAGGCTTTCCTTGTTGGAAAGACAATAATTACTGAATGTTAAAACAAAACAAGCAGGTGTTGACTATGAAAGAAAGCTATACGTAGAGGAGCGGAGGTGTACACTTGCAGCTGCAGAAGGCTGTTTATAAAGGGACTTAAGCTCCTCTATTAATTCTACTAATGGCCTAGTGACGTCCTTCCCAAGACCTGTGGCACGAGTGGGTTAGCTCACGCTCACATCATGTTGTCTAACTAGATATATTCGGTAGTAGTATGGAGATTCACAGGCTCGGTCTCCACTCCCACCATGTTCTCTGTCATTTTCCAACATTCTGTTACAGTATCAAATTGACTTAACGACACTCACGAATGAGGGAAACGTGCACGCTTACCCTGGAAATTGTAAGAAACAGGCTAAAGGCGTCGGCTCAGATACGCTCAGGGAAGGGGGGGGGGCATAAAACGAGACCAAATAATAATAGGGCACCACAAGATCCAAATAGAGGAAAACCCACGCTTAGCTGTATCTTGAAAGCTAAATGGGGCCACAAGTGCTGACATACTAGTTCTGGAAGCCACAGCGCAGCGACAAACGCGCCAACTTACCTGCAATGCTCATTCACCACGTCCGGGCCTCACCTTACAGTAATCTTGACATAGTGACTCAGTCACCCTGTAAACAAACATGCACAAGACAAAGGAAAAATCATAAGTCGTAAATAGTTAATACGTCTATTGGGCCACTTCACATGACCGAAAAACTTACAATTGTACCGACGTGGTCGGCACGTACAGCGAGTTGACACAGTAAATAGACTAATAATAGTTATTTACTATACAAGTGGGATAACAGCATCATTAATATACGTGTGTGTAAGTTATAAACGAGTGCGTAGCACGAGTTATGTAAGCACACAAGTATATTAATGATGCATTATCACACATGTATTGTACAAAATTTTATCTACGACTGCCTAAAATTGAGAAAAGTGCATTAAGAGAAATGTCAGATCTGTCATTTTCAAAAATATTTTAGTAGGCAAATGTCATTATGTCATTCATTTGGCACTATTTCAGTTACGTAATGAAGTCATTACACAACTCAGTTGCGTAATGAAACCATTATATAACTGAGTGGTGTAATGAGCTTCATTACGTAACTGAAATAGTGTCAAATGAGTGACGTAATGAGTTACTTATCCCACTGGAGTAGATAAAACAAAATACCTAACGGGATACGCCCAGTTGGAAAGCGCTCTACCTAGAAGCTACGACGCACAGCTGAGGCGAACAACAAGTCCAAATCAGTTCTATTTACAAGTCTGCTGAAGACTAAACAAGTGTAAAGCACAAGCGTGAAATTTGTATTTGAGTTCGAATCGCAAAAACATCCTGATTGGGGGCAAAGCAATTTAGAACACGAACATTAAATTTGTACTAGGGTGTACTAGGTAGTAATCTAGCGCCAGGCACAGATTAATGAGGTTAATTACAAGAACAAGCTGTGGCGAAACAGTTTATAACACAAATGTTACCTTGGTTGATAGCTCGGCTTCTAGACGGGCGAAGGGCGTTCGTGCAAGTGTCGATGGTCGCTACGCTTTTGGTACGTGGCGTGGGTGAAAGTTGTGGCGAAATAGTCCCCTGCTTCAAGCGTGGATGGAATGTGTCGTGCACCCTTGGCAAACACGGATATCAGCGTGGCTGTTGAATGGGTTACTCGGAATCCCGCCTCACAAATGACGGAGAAAATAGGCCTAACGTGCCTCCATACTAACGGATGACTACAACAAACACGCGAACGGACATCACCTTACAACACATGTATTCTCAACGCTCGCCAAAGTGCCGTCTGCCCAAGCAGAAAACTTATAGGAGTCACAAATAACAAAAAACAAACCGCCCCTGCACCCGAAATATACGGGCGAGGAGCGGAAACACCAGCACGGTACGTCGACTTGCTCTGCCACAGGCCCCAGACCGAATGCCCAAAACCGACGCTAAAAACGGAGCTTCGCGCTCAAAACTCTGTCTGAAACGTACCAGATGTAACCAATAGACAGCCAGGAATTTCACCCGGCGACGACAAGCCGTCTCGGTGCAATAGGGATTGACAGACGCTTTTTCACTTGCTCTCATGGACTAAATTTTAAATGACCTCAAAATAGACATTCTCACAACTGAAGGACACGCAGCTGCATGAAGCAACGGTGTAAAGATTGGCGCGGTGCGCTAAACCTTAAAATTAAGTCAAAAGCCACGCTCGTGTCTGATTTCTTCTTTGATGCGAGAAGCTAAATCGCTATAAGATGAAATATTACTGACACGGACCCGATATACAGGAAGACTCGCCAACTCTGTCCCAAAACTGTACGAAATGGTAATGTTAACTCTACGAATCCAAGAAAAATAAAAAATGGTCTGACAATTGCTCTTATCTCTCTTTCGGTTTTGCATAGGGTGCACCCGATATAAAGATACTGTATCTAAATTAATATTACTGTTCACCAGCGGCACAGAAAACACAAGTAACACATATTTTTAAATTACAAGGTGTACATAGGCAAGAAAAATTGGAGGAGATTTGAAGAATCTGGAGCGAATGCTTTGACCCTTGGCATAGAGATTAACATTTACATAAGCCAGCAAATTTCGAAAAGATTTGAAGATGATAAGGGACACCGCCGGTTCTCAAAGCCCAGCGCTAAAACGGACATAAAATTGCACGTGACCCCGAGAAGTCAATTTATAGAGCTTTAGAACAGCCGCAGGAGAAACAGCTGCAAATACAGCGAATATAGGTGTAAGCAACAAAACGACTGAACAAGTCTAAAAGATCATGGTAATATATAACCTCACTCGCGGCAAAGCTTATTAGCGCTAACCAGCAAAAGCACGGTTAAAGCAAAACATTTGAAAAACATTTAAAGCAGCTTTAGCCGGAAGCAAGTAACTTTTTGCCTGTAACACGACGCATAATTAATTATTGTGCTAGTATTTTACTAAGCCACAGAGCCGGCAAAGGGCCTATAGCGCCTTAGATCTTTATCGGATTTATTAGGCTTCTTTTTAATCAGCACCAGCCTTGCTTTCTTTCATATTGTTAGGAATTCTATCTCATTTAATTATTTGTTTTTAGTAGAACTTCTTTAAATCTTACTTTTGCTATTTCCGGCACAAGTTCGTCTTCTCCCAGATACTTGTTTCTAAATAATTTTTCAATCCTCTGTGCATTGAAGCTTTTGTTGGCGTTATCTATATTGTTTTAATTTTTCTATGCTAATGCGGCATTGTATTTACTGCAATTAGAATTGCCAGTTCTATGCTTACAAGGTGGCTGTAACAATACGTTTGGTATCCTTTCCGTTGAACGGTTCCAATGAGACGTATCGTACGCCTATTTTTATAAACGTTACGTTAGTATACTAGTAGTGACCAAATATCTCAGTCGTGGTTACGAATGATCACTATTAGCCAAAAAAAAGGTGGTCTGCATCGGTAGTGTTCTTGGGTTGAAACTGATTTAAAACATATGCACAAGAAAAGCCAAATTAATCAAATAAATATATTGATCTTTAAAACACAGACAGAGAAACATAAAGGAAATAGGGTGAAACCTTAAAATGAATGGCAATTTCTCTACACAACAGTGTTAAGTAAAACTGACTACTGCACGCGAAATAGCTCGGGGCCACTCGCATTTACAATGACACATTTACATTGACACAACGGCAGGATAATGGTATCTGCCATACGTATACATTTAAACAATATTACAAATACGTTTAATGACTGCATTTAAAAGCACTAACCTGAAACTGTACTAATATAGAGTGTCGTGATGGTATGCATAAAAACTAGGCGCAATTCACGTACGTAAGTGCATTCCTTTAGGCCCTGGACACACGGGGATTCCGTATGCGAGATACAGTATGCGGGATACAGAATCGCGTGCTGTTCAGACGCGGCGACTGTATCTCAGACGCGGGCCTCTAATCACTTGCGAAAGCAATCCAGTGCCGGGCTGTTATGGACCTAGCATTGCTGTTCTTTGTTTCGGTCGAATTAGTCTGGATATGATGTATTCAAAGACAGGGATTGGGCTCGGCTAAGTTTTTCATTCTCAACTAATGTACGCTCTATGATCTTTGTATAGTAAGGAACGCACTGCTTATTCGATTTAAATAAAAGTTGAAGAAAATCTGCTACGCCTATGATATGATATCATGTGTTCAGGCTCGCAAAAGTAGGTGTGTCTGAACGGCTCCATATGCTCCTATGGTAAATCGGTGTCTGAGATACAGAATTTGTAGCCGACGGCCGAAAAGGACAGATAACGAAATTTTGCAGCCCGATACTGTATCTGTAATACCGAAGTCTCGCATACAGAATTCACGTATGTCCAGGGTCTGGACACGTGTACTTTTGGGAGCCAGAACATGCGATATCATATCATAGGCGCAGCAGATTTGTGTCAACTTGTATTTAAATCGAATAATCAGTGCGTTCGTTACTATACAACGATCATAGAGCGTACATTATTTCACAATTAAAATTTTATTAGCTTAGCAGAGCCCAATCCCTGTCCTTGAATACAGCACATCCAGGCTAATTCGACCGAAACAAAGAACTGCAATGCTAGGTCCATATCAGCACGGCACCGGATTGTTTTCGCAAGTGACTGAAGGCTGCGTCTCAGATATAGTCGCCGCGTCTGAACAGACCGAGATTCTGTATCCCGCATACTGTATCTCGCATAGGGAATCCCCGTGTGTCCAAGGCCTTAAGATAGCGCGATTCTTACACAGCTGGAGCTACCGCTTATCGCTCAAGCTGCAATCCTTTCCTCTATCAGGTTACCTGCAAATCGAAGCCCGAGAACTGCAACGTAGCCCTCGAATTGGACTCGCCCTAGATTGCGTTATCTCTAGCATGATTGAAAAGTAAATTGCATACGTTCTGATTACTCCGGCATCGAACAGTCGGCTGATGTCACGGCATCAACAATAGAAGCTAAGAAAATACGAGACTGTTTTGCAAGTGCAGCCTGTACCCTGTACACAATTCAAACGGAGTCTGCTGGACACGCAAACTTTAACCACTGCAAGTATTATTAAGCCAGTTTTATTTATTTAATCTGCCGCTGCTACAATTCAAATAGTTTCAACAAAAATTAGAGAATAATCTATATTACTGTAGTGTATTCTACCAGTTGCCTGAATACTGCAAATTTTTTAGAAGGAAGTCAAAGTATTATTAGCTTGATTTAATACATTTTTAGCAAAATACAGCTTAATTCTGGTGTGTCCATAGTATTATATTTAGCTATAACCGTTGAGGGTGCGCTCAACAGGGATTCATACCAGGTTCTCTACTTTTATAATTTACGTTAACTACTCTTTACTACTATTCTTTCCTAGGATTTCTATTCATTACGTCGGGTTTAAATTAACTTAAAAAATAAGTTTAGCCACTCATATAAAATAAATTTTAAAGCATAAAGCCTGTTTTGTAATTCTCGAAGCGAAATTATTGAAACGTGTTTGAAAGTTCTTGCGCTTTGTAATTGGTATACTTTCAAAAGTGGAGCTGCCACACAGAAGGTGAAGAATAGCGCTCCGGCGAAATTATCTTCCTCAAAATAAACTTCACGGTCTTAGATAGGAAATATCGCTTAGCGAATTCGCGTAATATTTACTTTCGGGAAATCCTTTAAAAGCCTGACAGAATTCTGAGTAAGGATGTTATACCACATTACGTTCTCCAGCATTACAAAATAAACTCGCAAGCTGCGCGCAGATACCATTGTGGAGTTTATCAGGGGCTTGCCTGCTCGGGTTCACGTGTGCTGAAATTAAATTTTGCAGAACTTGTATTACATAAATGCATGTTGTCGGCATTGTCAACCATATTGGGATTCACATGTGGCTGCATGTGTTAGGTCAGGTGTACAAAACGACGGTAAGCTGCGGTTAATTCAGAACTGCACTTCATTAAGGCTCGTGCCAACGACCGCCTGTCTGGAGTATTTTATTTTCACGCAATTAAAATTCTCACTTGGCAGCCCGCTCTTAATGGGGCAGGGTTTCATTGATGGAACACCGTAGTACTGTGCAGTACAAACGATTACTGTGTAATCCCGCATACCTGCTTTATCTACTCCAAGATTGGCACGAGGCGCAGCGTTAAACGAATCGTGGTTTCCGGTTTTTAGACATCTGACTAGGCAACCACGTTTAATGTTTTGAAACTGATTTGGATAAGTTTCCCTGTTTTAGGGGTGAAGGGACTAGATTAATAAATGTTTTCTATGAGTAACATAGTTGGTTCTAAATGGGCAAGGAGAACGGTGGGGATTTTATATCGCAATAAATATTTTCTTTGCAAATTGAACTTTTTCACTACAGTTTTAAAACGAATATGAGACCAAAAGACTTGATATTCTCATTAAAGGAAATAACAAATAAAGTATAAGTACACCTTGATCAATATATGTGTGCTTTATCGATCTACAAAGAGCCATCAACCGATCAATAAGGGAAGTCTGCAAAAAAGCAAATACAAGAAGAAAAAGTAGAAATTTTAAAAGTGAATGAAGTATGTCAAGGCCAACAGTCGAAACAAATATGTTACAAAACAGTACCTCCTTTACTGTTTTCATTATTCCTAGATAATATAATAAAAGGTAGTGCATAATTGCCCGATTAATATTTATAGAAGAGAAGAAGAGTTCTTCTTCTTTTTGGGGTGTCGTATCTGCCTATACGACGTTCAGGTTAGTTATTATATCCTACCCTTATTAACTGCGGCTCTGAAATCTGATTGTCTCGTCTGCCCGAATCATTGTTGCAGATTCTTTAACCACGGTATTATACTCCTCCCAAGGCTCCTCTTTCTCCCGATATCTCGTTACCCGCTCAAAGTAAACGGTATTTTTACTGTTTTGAGATGTTTTGAATTTGTCTCCACTCGCGTCAGTACTCCTAGCTGCGGACCTTGTCTTTTAAGCAAATGCATAGCATTCGCTTTAGACACACATCTCCAAGGCGGAAAGGGACGTTTAGGCGCGCATTATTAGGCGCGAGCTTTTAGGCGCGAAGCTTTTAGACGCGGACGCTATTAGGCGCCTGGACGTTTAGGCGCCGCAACTTTAGGCGCGGGGACAGTTATGCCCCACATGAAAGATATTCACATTATTCTTGATTTTTAAATTTTTTGTTAGTTAATTATTGCAGTCATGTTGAAGAAAAATTCAACATTCATAAACAATATATATTCAGCTTTTTAAGAGCCTTCTTCAGTGTGTTCAGTGTTCAGTGTAAAGTTGTACAAATTTACATATTGAATTTACATTTTTATCGATTATGAACAAAAAGTTATTTACATTTTGTATATGGATAGTTTAACGCAGTGAAATTATATGGTGTGTATAATTCCACCACGTTAAACTACCCATATACAAAATGTAAATAACTCATTTTTCATAATCGATACAATGTAAATTAAATATGTAAATTTGTAAAACTTTAACACTGAAGAAGGCTCGTAAAAGCGCCAAATACATATTGTTTATGAAAGTTTGAATTTTTCTTCAACATTAATTACTGCAATAATTACCTAACAACAAGTTTTAAAATCAAGAATAATGTTAATTTCTTTCATGTGGCGCCTAAGTGTCCCCGCGCCTAAAGTTGCGGCGCCTAAACGTTCAGGCGCCTAATAGCGTCTGCGTCTAAAGCGCTCGCGCCTAAAAGTGCGCGCCTAAAGATGCGCGCCTAAACGTCCTAGACCGCTCCAAGGAGTATCTTCTTCAGATAGCTTTCCAAAAGGAGCGCAAGTCTTTACTCTGTATAGAAGAACATAGAACGTATAGCGCTGCTCTATTTTATTATTTACTATGGTTATACAAGACCTGTCTCATAGTTTTAAAGGTTAGCCTGGCTTGCTCAATCCGATATCGGATATCCACTGCGAATGATTCAAAGTTTCGTCCAACCTACATCACTGCATTTTTTCCCTCCCTGTATGGTTGGTGACTAATGACTATCATGCACTAGTCTTCTTAATATTTCTAAAGGCCATATCGTTGCCACAGATGTCGACTGTTCGATCCCACAATAGCTGAAGACTATTTATCATAAGTAGTGTGTTGTCCATTTATCGCAGATTATTAAGGGGATAGACTATGTTTTAATTCCTTCTTATGCATCTTTATAAACGACCTTGAATATCTGTCCTTCATAGACATCAAAGGCAATACAATACACCCTTGTTTTACTCCTTCGATAATCTTTCACCAACTTTGTTGTTTGCCTTAAAGTTCGACTTATCGTCCAGGAGTTCTGAATACTTGAATCATATTGTCTCTGGTTGGAGTAGGCCAATTGTCTTTTCGTGGTCGTTGAAATATGGGAACAATTTCTGAATGCAGAAGAGAGCTTCTTTCATCCTCAGGCTCGTCCTGTGTTTCCCTCAGTTGTTTGTATATCTTGGTACGGGTTCTGGCGTGTATAACCCGTAGAAGCAGTTCTGCCATCTGGCTTATTAAACAGATGGTGCTATGATCCATGTATTTCCTTGACTTTAACGATTCAGATGGAATTATTCCTTTATCATGTAATATAGTTGAACAGCTTTACTAGTAGTAGTATGCGTCCGCTACGTGCTGCTGTTAATTTCTGGTTTGACTGCTTTTCCATTCTTGGTGATAGGCAATCCTGTTTAAGCAACTTCCACAACCTGGTGCAGTGACCTATTAACATTTCCTCTGTATTCTTTACCCACCACTATACGGAGCTTTCTATTGATGACCATAATTGATATTTTATTCTGATCTTTAAAAACCTGTCAGCCTTTCTGCTTCTTGTACATCCCAGTCTTTTTCACCGTATTATATGACGTAGCCGAGTAGAGCAGTTGGGTAGGCGCTAGGCTTGCATTAAGAAATTCCTCAGTTCGAATCGCGCGTAGGCACCAAATTAACTGTGCTCTACTCAGAACCACAGACCTAAGAGATAGAGTAACAAGGTCAACACAGCACCACAACACACACCTCACACAATTGTTGCTGCGCAAGCACAAAAAGGGACCGCTCCAACTTTGTATCTCGAATGCGGGGCAAATTGAGAATTGTATTGCCAATGCAAGGGTATAAAGCACCACAAGATAAAATGAGGTTATCAATAATACATACAATACATATATGACGTCAACGTACCGTGTTTTCTTTCACATTTGCCTGTAGTGTTTGATCTTTCTGATCCTTCACCTTGTTCTCTAGCCGAGCTCTATAATTTAAGTGGAAGTTTACTATTTTGTAGCCTTGGTTCCATGTGGTCAAGAATATGCAAGAGTTCAGAATTACGAAAATAATATACGCAAACGCCATAATTATATTAAGAAGTAGAAAACTAAACCCATAACACAATAATAGAATATGTACATCTAAACAAGGGAAATAGAAAGGTTACTTCACCTGTAATTAAGACAATGATAAATAGAAAAGGAGACATTGTATATAAATACAAGACACAAAAATAAAGCAAAACTTTCATTTGTTATTCCATTGTAGGTTATTGACTTTTTCCTTCTAGCAATTGCGTATAGTTATTCGAAGTGGTTTTCTTCTTCCTCCTTCCTTATTACAGCTGAGTAGCCTATTTTTAGCCACAAAGTTGTTCTATGTGCTCTCTTTACGTGTAGGTCGGATAGGTGGCTGGCCCTGCTCGTCAAAATGGAAGAAAAGTCACCTTGCTAGTGGTTAACAACTACCACAGGTGTTAGCGTGGTAGCCGGGGAGCCTGCGATTTTTAAAGTCCTATAGTCTCTGGGAAGCAAGCCATCCGGGTGAACGGATGGGGTTTTCTATGCACATATCCATCTCTATCTACCCCACATGGCTATAATCTCTATTTTACATGTTTCTCTGTGTTTAAATGTTTTATCTGTTACTATTTCTAAGATTTTAATTGAATTTCTTCCAAGTAGCTCCACTACCTTTTTTTGCTGGTAATTCAATTACCACCGGATTTCATAACTTATTATTAAGCATTGGTTTACATCTCATTAGTGCCCAATCCCACTTTTGGTTTGCTCTGTGTTGACCACCACACTATAAGATAATTAGAATTGTTATAATAAGTGTTGGAGATGGTTGTCGTTTTCTGATGTTATTGGCCTATCATTAGCTGCTTTTAATTTTTTATTCAGCATTTTATAACTCTACTTGCACTTTAACCTTTTTTATTGCCTTCATTATTAAATTGAACATGTTATCGGCTTTTGTGTATGCCCCTTCGTTGGGGGCCAGTTTGTAATGTGGCCTCTCCTACGCCGCTGGATTATATTAATTACGTTTGTCTTCCTCTGATTCCAACTAGCTTAATAGCAATGATATCTTTCTTACTTCGTTTTAAGCATTAATGGTTAAGAAAAGTCCTTGTTTAAATGAAGCAGAAGTTAAGCTAGACTTGTGCTAAGCTGAATAGGTTAGCTGCAAAACACACTAAAATAAAAGCAAAAGGCTACTCCCGTTAAGCATTTATACTAACAATAATTAAATCTACGCGCGAAATGATGTTTCTACCCGGTCGACAGCTGCTACTAAGACTTATTCATGCTGCGCATACGTGACCTCATTAACACGCCACACAATAGTATTAAATCGCTCTAACAACTGTTTAAACCGTACACATTCTTAGGCGCAGCTCGAATAAATCACAGGATAGTGCGCTCAAGCGCCAACTCAAATTCCTCGCTGACTGTTGTTGTATGCTTAAATAAGGTATCAAAGCATTCACCTTCAGTGATCACTGCCTCAATACCATTTTTGTAACACCTGGATGGCGTTGCCTTTATAATTGCGTCACTCGATGACGCTGCTTCTTTTTTTGTTGACTTCCTGGCTTCAGTTTTTAATTGCATTATTTGCTGGATTTCGACTTTTAAAACCAAACCGGTGCCGAGGTTGAACTCCCGATCCTTGGATCAGCAGTTAGGACACTTAACCACTGTTCTAACGGATTTCGTGGCTCTCTGTTTAGAAGTGTTTTTTTCTTTGTTCGCGTTTGGGTGCTCCATCGTTTGTGGGATTTTCTGAATAATTGGTTTTTTCTCCGTACAAATACTCGTATTTACTACATTATTTCATTCAACGCTGTTAAAAATCTTAAACAGTCAAGCCTACACAAGTTGATTTGCAATTGACTCCGCTATAATCTGGAGTAGTATAAAGGTAGCATTTGTGGTAGATTTTATCGGAATCTCTATTATGTGTTTATGTATTTTTAAAAGTTTCGTTTTTCAAATCTGTGAAAATGGAAGACTCGATGAAGACGTAAAGCAGAGAGTAAGGACGACGGATTTTTTAATGTGATTAAAATGCAAATTAGGTTTTTGCCAGACTACCGCTTACAGTTCAAAAAACAACTAGGATGGCTTGGTCATATGAATACAACAGAGGCAAAAAGGCGACGAGAAAAATTTATGAAGCAAAGATTTTCTACAAGAGGAAAGAAGGACTACTGCAGGAATATAGCCCAAGAGAGACTGGGCGCAAGAGATAGAGACCCGAACCACATTGAAACTTTACAATAGACAGAAAAAGATGAAAACAAAAACGAATGACGCTATAATCCGCAGAACAAAACGTGCAAACGAAAAGGATTACTTGAAGTTGGTAGATGCGCTGCTCAAAATGCATTAGTATATGTATGTGGTTATTAAACATGCCAGGGCTGTAAGATAAATAGCAAGCTTTGTGTAAGCTTATTAATTTCGCTATTGAAACCCCATTAATTCGTAATTTCGATCAGCGAAACTGTTGATTCTGATTAATCATCAGAGGTACTTGAGTTAATAATTCAAGCTATAATTAAGTACGTGGAGATTAGCCCGACTGTTTGTTCAATCGATGCGGAATGTTCAAGCAACTAAGTAAAATTTTTAAGATGTGGACATATGCCTAAGTAAACTCACAAATTAGTTCAGTACAGAGTGAAGTCAACTTTAGACGTAGCATTGTAATTTATATTAGTACAATTGAATTACCCATAATTTACATTTTTACAATTTAAAGAGTGCTAACAGTGCAACAGGTGTATCTATAATCAAATATCAGAATGTTAATATTTAATTTTCTAGAATTACATAGAGGATGCTCTAAATGTTCAGAGGCTACAACGCTAGTTTTAATTCTTAGACGTTTTTACTTAAATGCCAGATGACTAAACACATAATAATTATTTATGTATTAAGGGCGTAATCAATAGATTATAGCACGAGGGAATATTTAAAGCTCGACGAGAAACGGAGAGCTTTAAATTTCCTGAGGGGTATAATCGTGATTACGCACGCGGTACACACAACGTTTTATTTCATGTTAGTTCTCAAAATAGACAAAATTCAAGGATTCAGTATTTTGGCTACAGACTACTGCGTCGTCGTTATGCTGGTGCTATGCATTTCTGGTGTGCTATGGCTTCTATGCAGATTGTTGGTGCTTGTTATACTTCTTAGCAACTCTATAGGCCCTAGGGCTATAAAAACCATTTTACGCCCTCTATCGAGGGCCAATAAATCAGATTATGGTTCCAAAATGAAATAAAATAAATTATACGTACAAAACAGTTTACAGGTTTACCATTTTAATTTTGTTTTTTATTGCTTTGTCTAGAACTAAGAAGCATAATAGTGGCCTTAGGACATACCCTTGTTAATTCTATCTTAAGTTGGAATTGTGCTGAACATTTTTAGAATATTTGGATTGCTTTCGTCTTTTGTTTTTATTCCATCAGTAGTTGCTGTACAAACTATGTTTATAGGCATACATCTGCCTCTTATTTTACCGTAGATCTTTTCTATGTATGTGGCACACATATATATTGCTATGAACAAAATTTTAAGCCTCCATAATTTATTATTACTGTAATTAATAACATTTCATGAATGTCAAATAATATCGACAAATGTTCCATAATGTGCTGATTTGTAATTTCATCTTTGTACAATATTCCTATGGATGTCACAATAATTTTCCTAAGGACTGTATTGAAATCATATTAGCTTTGCAGTGAACAGATGTAATCAGAGTAGGCTTTGGATTGTCATGGCAACAATAAAATCTGTAAACAAAACAATTGGGGACAGAAAGCCAAGCTTGGTTGTGTTCATTTTGGCTTCCCCAATTTAAACTTGAATTATCGATAACTAACTACTCCAGTTTTCATTAAGAGTTGTATAATTTATTGGGAGTGTCTTGTGGAAACTGTGTAAGTTTGGTTGGTGTAGTGCTTCCGCCCAGGTAAAATAGTGCTGCTGGTCGAGTAGTAGTTGGTGTTTCCGAGGCAGTTTTTGGACGAGCAGGCAGCGTAACTGGAATCTGAGGCGAGTGTGAACGAGGTAGCGGTTTGACCTGGAGAACAGGTCAGGAAAGTGATTCTATAAAGAATTATTTTTAAAAGTGTGAAGTGGCGTCTTTTTTACATCAATTTCCGGCAAGAGCATCCCTTGAGTGTTTTGTTTTGTGGCGTCTATTTACTTACGCTTTTGTTGTCGCCTAGGAAACGTGTAATGACATAAAACTGAACTGTTTATCGAAGCAAAGCGAATTCATTTGGCACAATTTGTTAGGTTGGAAGGCCATATTTGCACTTGAGTTTCCCATTAGCTATAATTTCCGCATAAAAGCAGTACCAGTAGTTAAATGCGTGTTATTCAAACCTTTTATTTTTTTTATTATTATAAAAGGACTCAAATATTGAATTTGATACCAAATAGATTTGCATTAGTCCCTATAATTTAATAATACTTGCTAGCGTGTAGAGACCCGACTCGTGAGATAAAGATCATTTTAGTCTTTTTATTAGATTCATTTCGCTCTGTTTGCAGTGCAAAATATTTAACCAAGGCAATAAAGCACAGAGTTAGGATTTTTTATATAATTGCAGTTTAAAACAATAATAAAGGTATTAAATGCATTGGTAATTAGATGCGGGAAGCAGTAATTAGTCGGATAGAGGCACGCAAAAACAAAGCATATTTCACATGGTTTGAATGTGGTTTTTCAATAAAGTAATATAATTAAAATGACAGGTTTGAGCACAGTATGAAAATATAATCTGAGAATTGTGTGTATGGATTTGCCCTAAATTTGAACTTATATTAATTTTTATACCAAAAATATGTAATTACAAACAGTTCAGTCATTACAAACTTGAGCGCAAGGTGGAGCTATTACAACATTTCATTATAATACATGTAGCCTTTCCTAATGACTCTTTTACTGGTCCGTCGTAGTATGAATATTGAATCTGGCTTCCTTCTACTTTTTCTAACACCATACCGTGTTTCTTTCAGTGTCATGTCTAGCTTCTCCTTAGGTCTTCCTCTAATATTTTCTCGAGAACTTTTCAATCTGTACTTACTAAAGTTCTACCTCTGTAATTCGCATATGCTCTCATATATACTTTTTCCTTTTACAATTTAATTTAGAAGGTTTTCTCAGTGTTTTTTTTTTCCCTATACTATTCATGAATTTTGGCATCCCTGATGTTATGTTATACTTTCTTGGTACTTTCCTTAACTTTATTTTTTCGGTGGATTTTTGTGCCTAATCGCTCTTTGAACTTTACACTTACAACCACAAGAATTAGTTTAAATATTCTAGTCAGTTAGGTGGATTAGATATATTATTTTAGCAACAATTATTTGAAAACAACGTGTTTCAGATTCCCACTGCACTAGAAATTATAATTTTCATCGTTTTTCTGGATCCAACAGAACGTGTTTCTTTTTCCCCCAACAATTTTACTGCCATTGATTACTTGACATGATCCAATAAAAAGAACAAGTACCTTTACTTTATATTTAAGCTTTCCTGAATTTGTTGTTCAGCAATTAATCTTATAATGGAAGAAAGCTAACCGTCTCGCAAAGCCGATAATTCAGTGACTCCATTTTCCTCTGAAAACTGTTTTGCTGTAGAATGTAGGTATTCCGAGGAGTAGGTGCCAGAGTCAATAAGAAAAATTCTTTGAAGGCAGTTTGAAATAACAACACCTGAAACGCAGGCTTCGGCTGAACAAAGAGCGGAATGCTTTCTGTATTCTTCACCTACTTCCTTAATAAAATCCGGTGTTGTCAGTCGGAAACGCGCAATCACTATTGGCCTCTAAGGGGTTCCAATAGAAGCGTATTCTCTTTCAGAGGCTCCATTATCTTGGCGACATCCGAGGCTCCTGCTGGGGCCCCACCGGCTGCAGTTAATTGATTCTTTGGGTCATCCGCAGACAAAAACTATCTTTTAATTACTTTTGAGATTGTTTCAATCCCATTATATGGATGCCGCTCGTGTTGTTCCCGCGCAACTGATTAAACTTGGAGACGGATTAGGGCCTTGCGCCTCGCCGTAAACATCTGCAGATCTCTAATCTCGACTTTATTTACAATTCATTTAGCCCGCGATTAAGTTTCAAAGTGCGCCGCCCGGCTCGTATTTAAATTTTAATAACAACTATTACACGACTGCACTAAAATTAGCCGCGGCAGATTGAAAGCTGCAGCCGGAATTACATGCCTCTCAGCTGCATAAAAATAAACCAACTTTAGAGCATGCGGATGGCAAGATTAGAACGCTTGCGGTCAATTAAAGATGATGAACAAACTTTGGCTCGCTTTAATTTGGTTTAAATAATCTAGAAAAATTAAGGCGAACTGCGATCTTTAACCACAGCCGATGTTGCCGATTTCGTTTAATTTGAAGTTGAAACAACGGCACTAAATGTGTGTAATAAGAGCCTTCAATTACGCCGCAATAATAATAACAAAAATTTACATATTTTAAATTGAATGCAAAACTTTAATGAGATGACGACTGCTGCCGCTGCATTTTCTTGTTAGACTGACGATCGAGGGTGTTATCAAATTTAAAATTTAAAATAGTCTGCTCTCCGACACTTCTTCGGAGAGGCGGTTCTTCAGATAGTTTTCAGATAGCGTGGGGCAGACAGATTTCTTGCATTTATCTTCCCTAATATAGTCGGAGTACGCTAATTCTATTTTGTAGGTGTGCAGTAATAACTTGTGAAAACTTTCAACACCTTTGAATTGAATTGTTATTAGTAAATAATTTCTAAATACTCCTACAATTTTTTCCGCAACAATTATATGAAACATTGAGAAAACGAAATTAGAATGAAATAAAATTCCGAAATGAAAATCATATCCTGGAAATTGTAATATAGCTCCTTCTCGCGGTGTTATTTCAATTAATATCAAACCCCAAATTGTAAGTCAAAATGTAATAGCTCTCTCTTTGGAGCACTATTACATATCAAATTAAATATACTCTCTTTGTAATTATCAAAAAGATGCACTATCAGGTATAGTGTAGTTAAAGACTGAATTACTTTTAAAATATAATAACTATTTGACTTTATGGATCAAATACACGTTTCACGTACTCCACAAAATTAAATTCGTACTTTCAGTTTGTTAGTAGCACATTGAACTTTGATCTGACATTACAAAATAAAATACAAATTGTCAAAAACAATTTAATCGAATGGTATTAAATATGTCCAAACTTGATTTAAATGAAAATTCTAAAAGTAACCTAATTCCAAGAAGTAAATTTCAAAATATAATGGTCAAAAAACGCCGAGTACTTGAATCACTATTAAATTTAGAAAAATAATTCTTCTAAATTAATTTCTAAATATAATTACAATTATCTTAATTTGCCGCACCAAACTTGCTTTATGACTTCTATTACATTAGAACTGAGCACTAACCTTCTGATTGTCTATTTTGTACCTGAATACTCTATCTCAGCTCCTAATTATATAAATCATAGTGAGCAAACACCCCCTTGGGTTGCTTCCGACCAAATCAAAGCTCGTTGTAGCTATTTGAAACCTCTATTATGTGGATAGACAGTTCAACAGCATACCACAAAACTCACTTTCACTGGTTTTACTGGCTTCGTAGTAATATACCACGTTAAATGGAATCAAATAATCTTATATTTTATATTTGAATAATATTTGCGACTTAAAGTCAAATTTGATCGTAGAGAATACTATATTCCTACTACGTGTCAAATCATCAATTAGTATTGTTCACAATTAATTGGAATTTAAACCTTAACGTGACTATTTTTCGTAGATTATCCATTCAAGTTATTTTGTTACTACTAAATACATATAAACAACCAGTTAAAACATACAACTGGTACATCACATGATATTCATTAGATATCTGGTGTTATGTTTAGTGATAGCTCCACATTTGAATTAGTCATATAATTTCTGTAGTGACTATTTTACTTTGAACTTGCCCTTAATCAATGTAATGCACCATGTTAATAAACCTATAATTACTTTCAAATCAATTATTTCAATTAAGTACTCTTATTCAGGGTGGTTCGCCAAATCTAGATCTCTATTAGTTGAACTTTAAATTTTTATTTTAATTTTTGACTATTTAATGACAGCAAATTTCAACTTGACTTCTACATTTACTCAAACCAGGTATTTACAAATCTATTTTTACATTGACATAACTATCAATTAACTCACCAAAGTAAGTACTCTTTTGTATTTTACTCTTTCTTTTATTGTTCGTTATTCAAAATGCTTCGATATTAATTACTAACACAAACCTTATCACTTCTTCAGCTCACACTGCCAATATTTAAATACCACTGCTCCTATCCTCAAGAGATCCTGATGTTCATCTTATACAATACCTACAGCTTATTCCTGTCAACCAACTCCAAACGTCCTCAGAATCCGGCATCGCTCCCTTCATCAAACGTCACCTTCACGCCAATAGACTCCTGGTAAGTTTCAGCTCTATAAATGAATCTGATCTGATCTTGTTTATTCCTTAGATAGTCCTCTGCACCCAGCAACCCCCTCAGAAGCTGTCCAATTCCAGTAGGCACTCCTATTAACCTCCTTCTAGATGAATGACCTCACTTCCATACAACCACCAATGTAACCACTAAATATTTAATTATGTGTCACCTTCACCAATAAATGCAATTTTCTCCAATTCAGTAGTTCTTTGGTTCTTTCTATTTAATTCACTGTATTAGACAATCTTTTCACTGATTGTTTTAATAAATTATTATTTCATTTTCATTTCTGCACCTCGTAGATTTGTTAATAGCCTTTAAATTTGTATACTACCAAATAACTATACAAATGAGGCATAATTTCTAACTTTTATTGATCAAAATTAAACATCTCAAGATTATTTGTCAAGTTTTTACGAGTTTGTTTTTACAGCTGACTAAACAAAATTTTCATTTCTATTAGATACAGATCTTCTTGCACTCTTATAAATTTTAAATATCCTATTATTACATACTTTCAATTCTTATTATTATAACAAATACATTTGTCAATTGTAACCCTGGCTTGAAACTTATTAAAATTAACTGCAACCATCAAAATTTGAATACTCAATTGCTATTTATACCTCAAATTACTTTACTCATTGCCTTAATTAATTTTATCATTCTTATTGAACTTTACACCCAATCTTTATTAAACCCTTTAGAATTTGATTATAATTAACCTTCTAAATTTATCATTTCCATCATCCATATTTTTAAAACTACCTTTTGCATATCATAATACTGGATATTATTTAAATTAAATGTTTCATTCATACGGTTATGCTGCATTACCAAGTGCAATGTAAACCTTCCATTTATTTTCACAGATAAGTATGTTCAATATGAAAATACGACTTACTCGCAGTTTGTAACCAGCAGCTAGTTTTATGAGTAAATTAATTGTTTATTACTTTGTGGAGTGCGGCATATTTTGAAAACTTTCATTTCAAAAAGAAACAGAGCAAACAATTAAAAATAGAATTTACTTAATAATGGATATACTTTAAATTGCCGCTACGCAATAACCTCAACTGTTAATAATCTACGTTTGGACTTTACTTATGTGTTCCAAAATTATTTCCACGTGTCAATTCATTCTGGCAGTATTTTTGGGTTGCTTGAGCTTCTAGTTAGCTATGGGTATTCTTTTAAAAAATTGTGAACAACTTCAGGGTACAGTTAGTTACTCATTATGATAAACGCTTTCTCGAGAAAGTCGTTAAGAATTAGTTGCAGATACTGTATAGTGGTTTTGTGAATTGCTGAAAATATCTGATTGAATCAGCGTTTCATGTTATTTTGGAAAGAAAACCACTTATTGGCCACACAAAATCTTAGGTAAAAAATTGATATTGCTCTACTTTCGCGTAGTTTGACGTTTTGATGGATCTGTTTTGGGATTTTTGCGAGTAGCTCCGTCCCCCAAATATTTTTCACGTTATCTCCGAGAATCTAATACAAATCTTTTACAAGGAGTCGTCCCTTGCTATCACCTGTCTAGTGGGCCGCACAACATACATTGACAAAAAACATAACTTCCGGTAGCATGAATCCTGACCCGATTGGGGCTCCTTCGACACACGTGGTTAACATCGCATGGCTTGCCGAACCACGTTCGTTATAGAGGTTACCTATTGTAGACTTTATATTGATTGAAATTTGTAGCTAGTAAGCAACCGCCAATTTCACCTTTAGTGATTTATAACTAGTAAACACCATCACTGTCTACTAAGTTTTATTTATTTTCCGGATTTATGCTGCATTTTCTATTTGTCAAAAATAGTAGACGGGTAATCTCACTGCACGCTATTCGGTGATTGAAAACGATAAATTTTTCGTGGCAGATTTCTATTCTGAAGCCCCGTCACATAACGGAATTCGCGGACTATTTTATTGTTAATTTTTCTCGAGTACTAAATAATGCTTATTTCAAGGAAGGTTTTGTACTTCGACCAATCGCTTCCGAGTGCCTTTAGTGAAACCAATATGTTTGTGCTTGTATAACCCCCATACACCTCTATTGATTATGTTGTAAGAATTTATTTACATTTTATAAGTTTGCATCATTTAACATCAAGGCAAAATGTGAATTTACAAAAGATATATCTTATTTGGCGTTCTCAAATTGGCTCTAAAAATGTAAATCAGCAGATTTTTGTATAAACGAGAGATGTGTACTGGTCAAGGAAAATTTACTAAAATTTGAATCATTAAACCAGTAAGAATGAAAATAAGAAAATTCTAGCCCAATTTGATAATCTTAACCAAAAATGCAAAATTATGCCACCGATACTGTACACGAATCAATAGTTTCGTAGTCACAAGTTCCAGCATATTCTCTAATGTTCCCTTTTCCTGCTTTATAGACTACGTGAGCGGATGGCCAAGCGATTAAATGCTCGCCTCTTGGGCGGCCGACGTGGGTTTGAATACCGGCGACTCTAGAGTTTAAAAAGCGTACACTTTCCGTGTACTGCGTTAACACCTGTGGTAGTGGCTCACCCCCAATAAGAAAACTCTTGCTCACTTTCGACGGGATAGGGGAAAGAGGGCTCATAGAAGCAGTTTGTGGTTAAATCAGGCCACTGGCCTTATAATAAGAGGAAGAAGAAGAATACTACTTCTGGGTTTTAGTATCGTTAAATTCATGTATCAGAGCATTTCATATTCATTATTAAATTATTGCACACATTAACAACGCATTTGAGCTGCCCAACAATGGTTTATCAAAAAGTTACACTGTTGGATTGGCTCATCAGGGAAACAGGAAAAAAGTTGGAATTGGGTCTCCAAAGAAGCTAGAAAAGGACTCAATTTACGATTCGCTGATAATATTACAGCATTGCCCTGTTCGAAAAAATTTATTGTTGAACTTGTACGAATCAGTCAATTCAGAGGTTGGTTTTAAGCTCATTCGCGCTAAATGTTTTCTGACAGTGGTTCATCGATCTGAAATTCTGCTCCAATAGGTTCCATTAATTCAAGGCATATATAGAAAAAGCGATGAAATCTAACTCGCAGCTTGTATCACGAACGATCTTCATTACCAGAGACTTAACTACTATTAAATCCCAGTAGAACTTGCTACTAACGCTATAGAGACAGACATGAAGACCGGATATTGTAGGAAGTTGGAAATTTAAGTTGAGCTAAAATGACACGTATCTGACATGCGCACATAACCTCTTTCCGTGTACTAACACGGAGAGTCCTTGTCAACAGATCGTTGAAAAGCGAATTTAGTATACTTTCGGGTGCACTGAATAAAAATGTTACATAGCTGAAAGTTTTTTTAAAATCTGAATTTTGTAAAGTATATACGAGTGTGTATTGACATGTTCTTTGTCGAATATAGAAACAACAAATATTTTAAACTAAAATTATTTCATTATTTAACTTAGTCTTCTTTTAATGTAACCTACTTACTACAACAAACCTGCAACACCTGTAAACCTTTAAAAACACTTCTGGTTCTGCTAACCAACTGTCTACAGCTTTTATTACCTCTTCGTTGGAAGAAAACTCGCGTCCTTTCATACTCTCTTTCATTGATCAACTAGTGTATTAAACATTGTCTTTGTAAAAATGGTTACCCCTCTTTACATACAGATGCTTAACGCTTGCTTTCAATTACGACCGAAATGCCTTTTTTGGAATTTTATCGCACAGCAATATTTTAGCGTTTCTAAGTAAAATTTTGAGTAAGAAGTAAAAGCTACATTTCTAGTAAGTCATTGTTTATTTCTATGGTAACGCGATTTTATTTCATCCAAGAAAAGCCGCCTAGGCTAAATATATATGGGTATCTCCTCGTGTATGACATTCCTAATGCAACCTTGTAAGACAAGTCTTTGGGGGAAGGGACAAATGTGAGAAAATTAAAAATACCTGGAAACAAATGATGAATCTGCAATTCTATAGCGCTGGCAATATAAATGTAGGTTCTTATACAGAGATCGACGATTGGTTAAAGTTAAGCGTTGGTAAAGAGCTCTCCGTTCCGTGTTCATTGTTGTGTATAGGGCAGAAAATGATGGTAACGAACAAGCCAATGACCAAGCTTGGGGTCCCGAATCACAATTTTTACCTTCGCCGACTCTGCTGTACACTATAATTAGCTTAGAAACCCCCAATTGATATTGCGCGAAATGGATCAATACAGATAAATGTGCAAAATTGGCACTACGTAAAGTGCGATTTGTAGGAATACTTGCTCGTAACTGTAAAATGAACAAACCTAATTGACGACAATATTTTGAGAACGCAACCTTAAGGACAAAACCACAGAACAAAACCTATGTGAATGTTTTGCGCTCTCTTTGATAAGAGGATTCATTTTGGAAGATTTTTGGACTGACATGACTGGACCCAAGACACCGCTTTATCTAGTATTGCCAAGTTCGCCGAAATAATCTGTTGCTTGAGTGAGGCAACCAACGTGTGCAAAATGGGAGTAAGTGTGATTGAACGTGGTTCATTCTCCCTTTGTGATCGGTAACACAAAAGGGTGAAATGCTAGAGAATGGAAAAAACCTAAAGGTTAAGCCAATACGTGAAACAGTGAGATCAAATGAATTAAGAGTGTTTGGTTCTAGGTATGAGCAGAATAAACAACGTACAGAAGCGGAAGGGGATTGAAGCGCTAAACCCAAAAGAAGACAACTACTAGGAGGACCATTAATAATAATAAATTATTTCAGATAATTCGATGATAAGAGGAGAATAAACACCGAACGGAACCATAGTAAGAGATGGAACTATAAACAAAAAAAGGAAGGCATTTAGTGAACCAGACTAATTAGGATGGTTCAATCATATGATTGAAATAAACAACTACCAAAAAGAAAAGGGGATATGGGACGCCCAACTTAAAGAAAGCAGACTACAAGAAAATAAATGAAAAAAAAATTAAAACCGATTAAGTAAAACGTCTCAGTTGCGATATTTGAACAACAAAAGGAATCAACCAATAATATGTAATTATAAACCCAAAGGAAAATCTCCATGGATTTTGGTAAAATATGGATCGCTGAACAGAAAGAAAGAAGACCACGAGTAAGAATGCTGTAAAAACTTAGAAGTACTTGAAATATTAAGAGAAATAAACGTAGCTTGGAGAAGAGCTTCCTACAAACAAATAAAAGTAGCTCAAAAGAGTTTTAAATATTAGTTTAAGTAAAGTGAAAATAGACCCTGCACAACATTTTTCGTAACAGAAGAAGATGATGAAGAATAATAGTATCTTAAAATGAATTCAAGTAATTGGTATATTAATTATAAGGATATTAATAAATATTACCACGTAAAAAAATTGTCAAAGGCTTTACAGGGAACTTGTCTGGCAAGTGGAAGTTTTGAAATTAAAGAATTAAAAAAACAATGCATCTAGTAGGATTCAACTGCTGTATCCCGACCGAATTTACACCATATTCGTATTTTCTTGCGCTATAAAGGACGCTATACATTAATGTCCCTTTTACAACGTACACGTACTAATTTTTGGGTCGCATCTTCGTCCAGTATAAAAACTAAAGTATGTGTAAATTATTTTTTTTTCTATAGCACATGTTAAAGTGTGTTTTTATCAGCTCAAAACAAAAGGTCAAGTTTTACTTTAACAGCAAGGGTAGATAAAGTAGCACTTTAACATCAAGGATAGATAAAGTAATTTAATTTTCTAACTTTTGTTTAAACTAAATCTAGCTACTAACATTTTGAAATGTGATTGACTGTCATTATTTTCTTTTGAAATTGTTAAAGTTCTTGCTATAGAAAAAAATATTGTACTATACACGACGATAAAGTTATTTCTATCCACTCTTGAATCATTAACGTCTCGACTTCGTCTCGACGTTAAACGATTCACTCGTGGATAAAATTTAACTGTATCGTCTTGTATAATAAATTACTATTATCTATTCCTCAGAGACAGACAGGCAGACGGAGACAAACATATTTTTCGTTATCTGGGGACCCTGAAACATGAAGATCTGATGACATTTCCAAAGGTAATTTTGTCACGATTACAATACTTCCTACGTCTTATACATAAGGGAAGTAAAAAGAATTCGCATACTCAGCTATAATTATTTTTACTTTTAGATGTATAAGTTACTGTGAGGTTTAAAAAATGGTGTACTGCGTGTTACTATAAGTAGCTATGTAAAATATCAAAAATTATAATTGAATTCAATGACAAGCTTGTATTCTGTATGTATATGTATCTTATGCAATTAACAAAGACGCATATAAAAATCATTGCTATGGAAATTCAATTAAAAGATGAAATAACAATAGTAATTTGTATACCAAGGCACTGAAGTTTAGCTTTTTATCACGAAGGTGGATTTAGTTGCCAAAGCCCGTAGGGTCAAGGCAAATAAATCATTTGTAGGTTATGTTGACGTCAGTTGACGTTTACCTGTCGCCCTGCCACGTATAAAAAGTCGCAAAACAATGGATTATTTCACTTCCGATTTTCCGAGTTTTAATGACGATTTACACGCTCTTCACTACCCACTAAAAAAATAGTTACGTTTGGTAAGCACAAACGTAAACATTTTAGTTTTTCATTGAAGACAAAGTAATTAGGACATTAAAAAAATATAGTGAAGTTTCTGTGGTATAGTATTAACCATTTGTTCTTAATGTTTCAGGTAAGAACTTCCCGGTGCAGCTTCTTTGTTGCCTCATTCGATGCAACCGATTGGTGAGTTTATACAGCTAAACACGAGTATATAAAATTATTGTCATGGAATAAAGGACTCCAGAATTAAGTCTAAACTCAACGACCGGAGTCGTCACTAAGTTCTGGAATTTCACTTGAAAAGCAAAAAGGCCGGGAGATAAAAAACCTGTAGGCGATAAGGCTGGAGGGTGAAAAAGCCAGGGAAGCAAAATATCCGAGAGGGAAAACTCGCTCAAAGTCTGTTGTCCGATTATCTCGTTGGCGTGTATTGTTAATAGTAAGTTCCCAAACCCAACTTAGAATTTTCAGTACGCCTTAGCAATTCTTTTTTTATGCACTGCCTTTGCCTTAACTGACTTGTTCTGTGCTCTTATTACATTTCTTTACATTCCTTTTTTAATTTGCAAATGAAAAGACCTTTGGTTTTATTCCATAAGAGAAAAGCTCTGTTCGGGCCGCTACAAAGTAAAGTTATTATTAATTTTCCTTCTGCCAAGTAGACGCCGCAGTCAATCTTCCCAGTTAATTTAACCGCATATCGCGGTTACACTTTTTGCATATTTTCGGATATTTTTTCTTACAAAAAGCCGCCAGTCAAATGTAGCAGCATTTTTTCCTGAAGTTCGCATCGAGTGCTGGAACTATATGCAACTAACTATGAAAGGCACGTTAGAAAATTTTGCATTATGTTGATTTAGAGCTTGCCGGTTGCTCACAGGCTCCGCGAACTATTAATCTTGCCATTTTCATGTACTGGTTTATAAATCTGACAGCTGCGCGATTTTTCAAGTTGTTTCGTTACTTATGCGACGTAACTGAATCACAGATATCTGATCAGATTTTCTGAAACTTGAAATATTCGATTTTCAGCATGTGCAGACACATGAAAACCTCCATCTCAAATGAGAATGTAATGGAAAAGCGCTATGTTCAATCAAAAGTTGCTGTCAGTTTTTGTTGACGGGCCAGGAGTCTGAATATTCCTAGTAGGGGCTTAAAAGTTAGCACAATTTAAAGTCTGGCATTAGCAACTTGTATGATAGATTTGAGTTTTTAAATATGTTTACATAATGGTCTTTATATATTGTTTATTGTTTTTGTATGAAACAGAAGTACGATTATGATCTGAAGCAGGTCCAGTACAAATTGTGTTTGATTATCGTCCTTTTATAAGTAACCTGATATAGTCGTCGTTTGCTATAGTAACAATCGCATATAAAAAAGTAGACTTTGGTTAAAAGGTAAATGTCTTTTTTGCACGATAGAACGATTTTACTTCCTTACCGCGTTTGTTGCCAAATCAGTAAGCTATGCTTACCGTTCTAGAACGGTAAGTAAAAATTCGAGGTTAGCAGGTTAGGTTTTGCGTTAGTTTTGACATAAACTGTGCCACCAACATATTATTCTGTGCTATAATGTCACATTTTACTGACGTTTGCAGAAAAATACATTTTTATCGTACAAAAAACGTCATAAGCATCACGAACGTTAAAGAATTACCGATATCAGACAACAATTGTCTTCGATCCGTAAAATGTCCTTACCGTTCTTAATACTTATTCTTAATACTTATATACTATTATCAAAGAGGTCTAAAGTACCTTTTGGAATATCCTACCAAGATCTGACAGCATTGCTTCGCCAACCTTTAATAAAGTATTACTACTTTTTATTACTGAGGGGATGTACTGTCCCCGTCAATCTAAATCACGCCGGTTGAAACAAAATTTTTAAAATCTACTAATTTTTACTTCATCTACAGCAGTCATTTCTTCGAACCCACAATCTTCCTTCAAGGCTAAAGGTACTGCAGTCGGAACAAGTCTCTTCACCCTATCACCCTTTACATCTGCAGCATTAGTGTTTCCAACCAGCCAATCCTCTAAATTCAAAACTTGTTTCCATTTTTGTGCCACCGTTTCATTCGATAGAAATTAGAATACGCTAATATATAGAGCAATTAATAAAGTAGAATTTGATTTGCAGCTTAGTACGCAAAGGCATTTTTGCAATGATGTGAACGGCCTTGTCAAAATAGTGTGTGCTGGAATAACCTAACAGAAAGTCAGAGCCATTGTCATGGCCGGGAACAGTATAGACCGCCTTGCTTTTATCCTGCACCTCTCTAACTACAGTAATTTTAACAATCACAATATTAATATTACACACAAGTGACTTTTTGATTACAATTATTCAATTAATGAACTTACATCACAACGTTTAATGATATTTGTGTTGGAATGTCACCTAGTAGTAACCGAAAAAGTTAAAACAAATACGAACTGTTATTTCAAATAAAAATGTTGGTACCACTTTTTAACGAAAACTCGTAAGGAAGGTAATAATTTTTAACTAATTTATTGAAGTTAGGAATTTTCAGTTTTATGGTCGTAAATTCTGAATATCTCTTACACCAGATTTCGAGTTACACAAACAACTAACATGTACACCCCATATCAAAGCCACTTTTTTACTCGTTTATTGATGCACTTCGGTTTCGCCGCCTTTATCACTATTTTTACAAATAACTATTTGCACTTACTGTAGGGCAGGGATGGGCCCGTGACGTAAAAACATTCGGGTCACGCTGGATCTAGTTGTGAACGTGAGTAATATTTGAAAACCGACCGTGAACGTGAGTCAAAATCTCCAATAAGCGATTCACGTTTTACGTTAACTTCACGTTAAATATTTAGTAAGGAATAAAAGACTGCAGGATGCCCCGCTCCTCCGCTGCCCACCCATGTGGAAGATCTACAGCTGGAGGTCATTGTACATCTGTGCGGCAGAACGAAGCGACGGAGATCCGCACCTGTGTTGTGTTGTGAATGTTGTGTCTACGGTCAATCGCTTGTCTGCGTCTATATGTGACCAAGTGGAACTTGCCTTTTGTTGATTGCGTTTAAAGGTACTTTTAAACCTAGAAATTGAAAGTGTTGCCTAGAAAAATATACCTTCTTGCACTCCTATCAGTAAGGGAAACGCCAATTGCAATGACAGCTTTTGGTACTAAGAGTCATGTCTTTGAAAACGGTTGCAAGAAATGTTTTTGCGAGAAATCAGTATTTATCCCTTATTGTAAGCTATTGTAGTTAGTTTTCATTTCTTTCTTTTTGTGTCTACTGTTCTGATTGCAATACAACACGAAAATTATTTCACGTGCAAAACATATTTTGTTTTAGAGTTTTTAGTTTTGTTGCGGGTCCTTTATTAGTTTTAAATTTGAACATTCTGTTCTATTTGAATTTGAATTTTCAAGTATAAGCTGCGGTTACTTTGTGAGTGGAGGGTCACGCCGTGAACGTGAGCGTGATAGTGCGTGAACGTGAGTGTTTAAACCAAGCGTGAAACGTGCGTAATGGGGGTGAATGCTCACTCACACGCCCACCTCTATTGTAGGGACATGTACAGTATGTACTTGCACTGGTTTAAAAAAGTGGTACTTCTCTGCATAGCAACACTTTTCTGCACATACTACTTCATCACTATAGTTTTAAATACTTTTCATTTCATAACTACACTACTCAAAAAAAGTAGTCACATGTTCAAAGTGGCGTAGATTTAATGCTAGTTTAGGTATTGTTGAAACTTGGTATATGTGAACACGTGTCCTTTATCTTTAATAATTTCTACATAATAGAAAATATCATCAAAAATGCTTATCTCAAATATGTTAGATAAATTAGGCAACAAAGAACAAAGTAGCATGAACATTATTATTACATGCATACATGCTAATGTACTTGTTAAAAGTGCTTCTTAACATTGTGGGTGAACACATTGAAGATGCACCACCATAAATTAAGAGGGCAACTAACGCCAATGCAGGTTATGCGAGCGGTAACTTTGCTACAAGGAGAGCGATCCCAGCGGTACGTAGTTAAACCTCTGGAAGTTGTGCAGGAATCTGCGTGGAAGCTCTGGAGACGTTATAGGGAGACTGGGCTTGTTACTGAATGTCTTGGTAGTGCTCGAAACCGAAAATCTACTGCAGGTGAGGACAATTTTCTTCGTATACAAACCTTACGTAGTCATACAACTACAGCACGAGACCTTCAGGCAGACGCTCGACGAGCTACTAGGTACATAAGTAGTGACCAGACTGTTAGAAATAGACTGCATGAAGCTAATCTAAGGTCCTGGCAACTCGTTAAGGTGCTTAAATTGTTTAGAAATCATCGTGGAATGCGAGTGCAATTCGGCTAAGATCACCTAAACTGGCGACGGGTCATGTTTACATATGAGTCCAGGTTCCTTCTATAGGGTAATGGTGGACGCTTGAGTGTATGGACCAGGAGAACGTTACCTTCCCAATGCAATGCGTGAAACTATTCCTTTTGGTGGAGAATCGATAATGGTATGGGGCGGCATCACATTAGATGGCCGTACTGAGCTTGTCATTGTTCGAAATGGTGCCCTGAATGCACACGAAATGGTGCTGAAACTAACACACTCTAAATCTCTTTGAAATCTTACTTAATTTTCGAAAAATAGCACTTTTGGTGGAGAATCGATAATGGTATGGAGCGGCATCACATTAGATGGCCGTATTGAGCTTGTCATTGTTCGAAATGGTGCCCTGAATGCACAAACATAAATGAAATCCTACATGTACATGTTTGTCCGTATGCCCAAAATTTTGGTCGGGACATCGACTACATGCATGATGATGCTAGACCACACGTCACAAGCAAAGTGATTAACTATCTTAAAGATTGGAACATTCAAACAATGAATCAGCCAGCATGTAGTCCGGACAAGAATCCCATAGAGCACGTGTGGGATATGCTGGGAAGAACTGTTCACGCCCGTCTAAACCCCTCTTACTCAGTTGGTACAAATAAATATTAATTATTATTGAAAAATATTTCTCCTAAAAGCGCCTTGCATCAAACACGTAAAAATTATTACTTTTCGGTAAATAATAAAAAATTTAAAGGAGCAATTAACATTTTATATTATTTTTCCAATTATAAGTCTTTAGTCTTCACCTAAAATATTTGAATGTTAAAATTAAGCCTGGAACTTCAAATTTGGATTTTTTTTAGCTGAAAAATAAAATGTTTGCTGAAGTTAAAGAAAATAGGTGTTTTCTGACCTTGCGATTGTTCTGTTAGCTAAAACTAACACACTCTAAATCTCTCTGAAATCTTACTTAATTTTCGAAAAATAGCACTTTTTGGATTTTAACAATTTCTAAACTAAGTATGTACATATTATATATACGGTAGAGGCTAAATAGGACCATTATGCCCATATTTTATTATGATACATGCATTTATAGTTATTGAAAACCTATTTATGACTGTCCATTAGTTGAGTTCATTTCAGATTACTGTGATTTTGACTATTATTTTGAGTTCATGGGTTCTCGTTTTTATCTGGGAATATTTGGAGTATTTTTTAATTTTTTTTTATTTAGTACTCAGCCAACAGCAGTTAGGCCAATTATAGGCGTCGCTGTACATTTATGGGGACTTCCAACCCCACTAACGACTGTCATGACTATTTCCGTGGCAGCCGTACCACGAGGCGCCGAGAGAAGCATCCGCGAAACTCCCATCCAAGTTCTGACCAGAAAGAACGTTGCTTAACTCTACTGATCGTACGTGGAAGCTTGTTCAAGCTACACCACCAGGGACATTGGGCTCATTGGCGCCTTTTAAATCGAATTTAAAGTTTTGAAATAAACTTATGCCGTCTTCACTGTCGCTGGTTGGTACTCGAATTTGCTCATATAGTCTCAACGGTTTAGACTAATTTGGCGAATTTCAATATCATCACGTTACCAACATACCTAGTAGTTCATATGAACGTAGCTGGCAAAAACCCTACAGGAAGACCCAGGCTATCACATGGTACATACAAACAGCAGTAGCTATACTGCTGTGAAAAAGAAATTCTATGACAGGGTACTATTGAAAGCTGCTTCAAATTAATCTATGCACAGATATGTTCTTTTCCTAAAAAGCGATACTATATTGGATAATACAAACAAACGAACCTTGAGTTTTTCTATGTTAGATATATCTTCAAATGTCAAGAAGCAATGGAAGTGTTATCTTTTTAAATTTGTGTTTAGAAAATTAATACTTACACCAAAAACAATTAAATGTAGAATTGAATACTTGCGCAAACATAATGATATTTTTTAAGCAAACAGCAATTTCATTTTATTTGGTTTTCTTTTAATTTTTCATGGAACCTTATCCGGAATCCCAAATATTTAATCTCTCCGCTTGAATAGCGCAATTCTACGTAGCATTGTCTTTTCTTGCACCACAAAGTAAGGCATGGATTTCAAGTGGGAGAACCCTGAATTTTAATAAGAGGACGCTGCATTTCGGCATCATCCGCGTGGAAATTAGTGGAAATCTCCTCGAGTTGTTATGTGCGTCTACACCTTCGTTAATTTGATATCACTGGTCGTTATAAACTACTAGGTGCACATCCCAACTTACCTTTATTAGTTAAAATAATTATCAAGGGCCTCGCTAACGGTCAACTCCGAGCGGCGTAAAGCGGCTTAGGCAGCCTTTAATTCCGAGTTTATGTACGCAAGGTGGACATATTAAAGGTAGGAGAGTAATGGCATCAGAGCAGAACTTTAGAGCTCCTCACTCGGCCGGGTTTTATTTGTATTTTTATTCCTCGGCGAGCGGCCGCCATGTTGTCTCTGGGGACGGAAACCGAGCTCTAGGGCCAGCAGCTACTTCCGGTCGTAAACAAGAGACATGACGCAGGTCAGTCGCTTTACGGCGAGCAAGAATCCGATATTCAACCATGACCTACAAATTATGCTCCAAATCCAATTACTCGAGATTACAACGCCCCGGCTCGCAAAAAATTGATAACGTATTGAAGCGCGGCCCCGCAGCCGGCTGATTGCACCGAAACCCTGGTTTATGCCTCCCAACTTACAAACACATAAAGTATTATTAGGTACGAGCTACCCCTGGTTTAAATTCCAAATCCGAAATCAAGATTCGACAGTTTCGGGCGATTTTAAGGGCGCGTTCCCACGCTCCATTTTCCGCGATTTGCTCCACTAGGAATACTTTCCAGTCGACCGTTTAACTTCGTTCTGATAATGTCAATAATTTTAACTGTCACTTCCTGTTCACTATCTACTTTTACGATAGTATCTCAAATGAAAACAAGTCATCACTTTACATGAACAACTTGCACTGAAGCTATCTTTCAATAGAAATTCTTAGATGTGTCGCGGGGTCTCCCACCATCTTCAAGGAAGTGTCTAGGTTAACCTATTAACCAGTTCTATAAGGTATTTTCACCCCTAACAATGTCACGGAGTATTGCCTAAAAATGCTTATAGTGCGCCAAAACGATGTTAATCGCTGAATACAAGGGCAGATAAAAATTTAAATGGTCGATATTCTCGAAACCAAGTTTTTTAGTTGTGGTTGTCGTTCGTTTATATGAATGGAGACAGCGTCATCGTGGTTTTGATCAATCAATTTTGGCGATTTTTTAAAGGTACACAGCTTTAACTGCAACCCTTCTTCTCAAAATGTTAGTGTTAACAACATAGGGACACCATTGATATTTTTCTATATGCGGAATGAGAAAGAAAGGCATAATAACTTCCACATTAGCTGGTTCCATAGCCGCATGCTCCATGGCCTGGTCAAACAGTCTCGAAACTTAAACAACGTTGGCGGCGGTCGGCACTCGGATGGGAGGCCGACCTATAGTGGTAGTAATATCGCAGCCAGCCGTGCCTCTGAGAGCAAGGTAAGCCGTTGGTCCCGGTTGTTATTTCGGTTGATAATCTACGTCAGAGGCATTCGCGCAACCTGAAAACGTTGACACCAGGTTTCCTACCACAAGCCATACGATTTCTATTTATTTAATAATCTTTACTGTTCCTAATTAACTTTTAGGTGTCAATAGTTGCCACTTTTTACTTACGGGGATTTGAATATCCCATCATCTAAATGTGGGAGTTGAATTGGCTTTTAAGCATGCAGTTACCTTGCAAAAGGAGTGTAATAGAAAGAAAATCGACAATAAAGTAAAACGTAATTACGAAACGAACATATTTTCCATGTATGTAGAAGAAAAGTATGTTGGAGTGGTTAAATTTCAACTCTAAGACCATATGCTGAGACTATCGTACACTTACCGACCATCTGTTCGTCGTAACCCCTATGCAAATTTACTTCATTCATTACTTTTTATACTTTGTTAGGATCGTTGGTAAATTTAATGCCGGATTGTATTTGGGGCACACAACTTAAAAAACGGGGTTAGCACTTTCATTGGTTGAGCCCTTCACTCTAGAGTGAACGCAAAGAAGGACAGTTCAGTTTGACTAGTTAACTAGCAATGATCCGGGACGTTCATCTTTAGAGTTGACCAGATACTGCCAAGCTAAGGGTATTTATGTAAAGTTTTACCGTGCTGTTTTGGCAAGTTCATGACGACTGGTGAAGCTGAACTTTAGTTGGGATCCACTTGAGTGTAATTTCATAGATGTTATCTTAATACAATTCTTTGAAATATTTTGTATCATTTTTATTTGTAAAGCGCAATGCAGTTCCGCGTATTTTTAAGCCACGTAAGAATTATAGAGGTATAAATAAGTTGAGGTCAAAATCTCAGAGCCGAGCATCGCACATATTTTCTTAAACAGTCATCAAGGTGAAACTTGTCTCGTTACATCACCGGGTGATGACTCATCATGGTGGTGCCCTAAATTAATACCGTACCCGTACCCCTCTCACTCCTTCCAGGTGCAATTATTTCGAAACCCACTATTTTTAATTTAAGACCCGCCTACATCTCGCTAAGCTTGCTAAAAAAAGAAGATAAAAACTATAACGTAAAAAGTCATCCACAGAATAAAGTTTTGAACATTTCTTTAATGGAATTCGCAACAATTAACAGCCACAGAAAACGAATGTTTGTAGTAACAGCAGTCGGATCTCTATTAAAATAAAAAACCTGGAATGAAACCCGTATTATGGAAATGACAGATCAAAAATTATAAGAATATAAAATAATATTGTTTGGGGCTTTAGTGGTTACTCGAGTTATTCTTGTTAAGTAGGAATTTCGGCCACCCCCATGGTTTCA
Source organism: Agriotes lineatus (assembly GCA_940337035.1). NCBI lineage: Eukaryota > Metazoa > Arthropoda > Insecta > Coleoptera > Elateridae > Agriotes > Agriotes lineatus. The sequence goes on along the minus strand of OW679197.1, from coordinate 33,479,446 downwards.
AATTGCACTACACTTGAACGACCAATCAGCGTTACGTTGCTCCGAGTGGCTGGCAGAGAGAACTATAGATAGCTCCACACCGACTCACAGTTCTTAGTGCGACTTTCACTCTAATGATGTAAGCTGCAATGTCTTGGGAAACACATCTGCCACATCTGCTTACGTATCCTGGTTCTGAAGATACTCAGACAACATGAGCCACTAAATAGCATAGTTATCGCGAGGATTCCGCTGACGAAACGTGTTTTAAAATAAGAACGAGGTAACAATAACTCAGTCTGAAGAATAGATGATTCATTTCTTCAAGCCAGCAAGGATTGAGGACAGCACTGACCATGGGATTTTAAGCAAGAAGGTATTGCTATGACAAAACAGAATTTTTTGCTCTTCCCTCATTTTCATTTCCCTAATAGCAACGTTTCCATAGTTTAAAAAACCAGCCTAGAGCACATCTGAAATTTTCATAGCCCTTACATAATAAACTATCACCCACATACGTTACTTGGTCAGTCCTGAAAGAGCTCTGATTACCATCAACCATTCGTTATACCACCGTTTCTGTCCCTGGTTTAGCTCAAGACCTTGATGTACTTATCTCGATAAAGTTAACTGAGCTGGGCGCACACAGCTTCAAGAACTCTTCAAATTTTAAAGCAGTATGGAGTAAGCTATACTGGCACCGCTTGAAAGTTCCTTGACTTTCCAAGATTATTATACCGAACTGCATAGACATCCCTGCTGGGCATTTTGAATATTTTTTACAACTTTCATTGGTTTGTATCAGAAATAATAAATTAGTGTAACAATTAGGTTTTCGGAAAACTACGTTGGCGTTAAATAAGGGGTATTATTTAGAAACTCGGCTATCCATGTGCTAAAGAGCAAAGCAAAAATTAGAAATAGTTTAGTGAAAGTATCGGCCGATCAAACTCTAAAACAGAGGGAGTATTTCAAACATATAAAAAATAGATTAAATAAATTGATCGAAGATGGAGTGACAAACAAGACAATAAAATTTGTAAATAAAATTCCAACGATAGTCGACAGCGTTGCTACAGGTGCTGAGGCAAAAAACCAGTCGAAGTAATATCACGGCCGCTACCTAAGGAAAACGAAAATGGTTTCGACAACATAGAGGAAGCGGGTGTGCGTTCTAAGGATATTTTGTACTTGAACATACAGAGTTTGTTGGCGAATAAAACCGAATTGGAACTGTATATTCGAGAAATAGACCCATTAATAATTTGTTTAAGTGAAACTAGAATTACCCATGAAATTGAAGATGGGGAACTCAATATTATGGGTTACAAATACTTAATTTGTCACAGTAACTCTAGACATACAGGTGGTGTTATGATTTACATTCGTAATGACTTAAACTTTTCTCAATGCATCAACTACGCAGTGGACAAGGATTTCTGGGCATGTGCTATTAAAATTAAAGTTAATAATTTACAGTATAAAATTATGGTGATTTACCGCTCCCCTAGTGCACTCCCTGGTGTCTTTTTTCAAGACTTTGAAAGAATATGTGAGGAATTCCTGGACAAAGATGTGTGCATCATTGTGGGCGACTTTAACATTAATTACAGTTCAAATTCGTTCTATTCGAATAAGATGAAACTATTAATTGAGAGTCTAGGTCTCAATCAATTGGTTCAGGCTCCGACAAGGATAACGGAAACGAGTGAGACAATAATAGATTACATCCTAACAAACAACAAAAATATTAAATACGCAAATCGCTCTACGCCAAAAATATCGGACCATAATAATTTGTTAATTGAAGTCAATTATACATTCGTAAATAGCAAGCAAATTATATATAAACGTTGCTACAAAAATTTCTCTGTTGAGAACTTCCACAACCTGTTAGTAAACAGCGAATGGAATAATTCAAATAGTAATGTTGATTATGCAGCGGAATCATTTACTAATACCTTATTAGGTACTCTTGATAATCTATGCCCATTAAAAAAATGTTTGTTGACAAGTAGATTCTCCATAAACAATGGCTTACACAAAATATAATTGCCGATATGAAAATTAGAGACAATTTATTTATTACGGCTGTTCAAACTCGAAATGCTGTAGATTGGGATAATTACAAGACTGCACGAAATAAAGTCGTTACTAGCGTCAAAAAGGCCAAAGAAATGCATTATTTTAATGAAATAGATAAAAATAAGGCAAACAGTAAGTTGATGTGGAAAAACATTAAAAACCTTGTTGATGCTAAAGTAGATAACAATATAAAAGAAATTATGTTCGGTGACCTCCTTGTAAACGACCAAATGGAAATTGCAAGTAAATTCAATCAATACTTTATAAGTAGCATTAGTGAAATTGAAAATAGCATACCGATAATAAACAATGTTCCAGATATATTACGCAAATTTGCACCCCTATCAACACTTTCGATTCATTTACAGAAATATCTATGAGTTGCTTAAATAAAATTGTTAAAAATCTCCCAAACAAATCCGGGTCGGAAGGTATTTCTGTAAGAAATCTAAAATTGGCTAATGAAGTGATTGGAAATCGTCTACTAGATATAATAAACTTATCTTTAAGAAATGGAGTTTTTCCGTCAACATGGAAAAAGTCAACAGTTATACCGATTGCAAAAATAAGAAATAGCGTAAATTGCTCAGATTTTAGACCCATAAACATACTTCCACCATATGAAAAAGTATTAGAAATTGTAGTAAAAGAACAGCTCCTAGAATATTGCAATAAAAACAAAATAATCGCTGAAACACAGTCTGGTTTTAAGTCACAGCATTCATGTGAGACAGCCTTGCAGGCCACTATCTTAGACTGGAAACAGCAAATTGCGGATAAAAATGTTGTTATTGTTGTGTTTTTGGACTTGAGGCGGGCGTTTGAAACAGTAAACCGAGATCTCCTACTCGCCAAGTTAGAAAAAATGGGTTTTACTAATAGGGTATTATCATGGTTTCAATCGTATCTATGTAATAGATCACAAACTGTAAAAATAAATAGTTCATGTTCTAAGCCACTTACAAATAAACACGGTGTCCCGCAGGGAAGTGTACTTGGGGTTTATTTATTCTTATTATTTATAAATGATATTGTTTTTCATGTTAAAAAATCCAAGATACACTTGTTTGCGGATGACACAGTTATATATACCTATGGCAAAGATTTTGACTCAGTTGTGAGGACTTTAAACGAGGAACTCGCGGCAATATTTCAGTGGTTATGCGCGTGCAAACTTAAGTTAAATATAGCAAAAACGAAATATATGATCCTAGCAAATAAGCACATGCATCAACAACTTGTACCAACTAAAAATAACCAAATTCTTATAAATAATCAGGAAATTCAAAAAGTTGATGAAATAAAATATCTGGGTGTTGTAATTGATGAAAAATTAAATTTCAAAAGCCACCTTCGACTTTTGATAAATAAAAACTCAAAAAAAGTTAATTACATATTCAGACTAACAAGATATCTCAGTAGTTATAGCAAGTTCATCATATACAAATCGCTAATAGCACCGACACTGGAATATTGCTCTTCAGTTCTGTTTATGCTATATGATTGTGATATTAAACTTATTCAAAAAATCCAAAACCGAGCGATGCGTGCAATAATAAATTGTAACAGGTTTACACCTGTGAAAGATATGTTAAGTAGCTTAAGCATCATGAGCGTAAAACAAAGATTAACATTTAATACGCTGGTATTTATATACAAAATGTTAAATGGTAAATTGCCTCAATATCTAAATCACCATGTAAATTTTGTAAATGAGGTCCACAGTCATGATACACGTTCCCGAGATCACTTGTTTGTAAGAACATTTAATACTAATGCCTTAGAACGGACGGTCATCGGACGTGGCTTTAAACTGTATAATATGATTCCAGGGTGCATAAAAAATGAAGCGGAGCTAAGGAAATTTCAATCACGCTGTGCAGAGTATGTCCTCCAAAACGTACCTTTCCAATAACTTGATAATAAGTAGCTATTCGAGTACCTATAATAAATTTAATATATTTAAGATTAGATTAGAAGTATATTTTGATTATTATATTTTACTGTAGAAATAGTATTTTATTTTATTCCTTTAAGAACTGAATGTAAATAGCTAAATGCTAAATAAAGAATTTATTATTATTATTATTATTATGAGACAGAAAATAAGGAGCCTTAACTAGAATTAGTAATTTCAGTCTAAGAATACTAATAGGCAATTTGGTGTAATCAATTAACCCTGCAGTGGTCGCGCCAAGTCTCACAGACCCGATGAATACGTTATTGAGTGGGAATTAGTTAACGGTTTATGCACGAGTCATGAAAATTATGAAACGAAGCCGAAGGCTGAGTTTCATAACATGTCTTGTGCATAAACGACTTTTAGCACGCGTTACATACAATATTTTATCTACGACCTTAATTTTACCGTTATTAATCCATAAAAATCGATTTAACAAATGTTTGTATCTACGACACTTCTAATTTATGTCACAATAAATAGTAGCCCATGCGCGGGCGAATGTTTGCGAAGCCAGTGCTGTCAAGGTCAGTTACGAAATGTAATTATTAATACTCCACATCTGAGTGTATTCATTACATAACGCTTTAATTATTTCAAAAACACTTTACCTGTAACGCAAGAAGCAACTAGAATAACTTTACAACTTCGCTTCCAGTTCGAAATTGTAGTTTTATAACCTCACTTCACTTTTAGCACTAGAGCTAAAAGTAAACAGCTGATTTCTTTAACCACGTTAAACTATAAAACGTTACTTTTAGCGAAACAAGCTAGCGCTAAAAGGTCTACTTTTAGTAGTGGTCTTAGATAAAATATTTTAATATTAATAATAAGACTGAAACTGTCAAACGAAGCACTTTTAGTAGTGTGAATCACAATAATTTCTAGAGAGGAAAAATATCGCAGTCCATACCATTAGAACCTGCGCTTCTAGAGCTAATCAGAATTCTAGTAAAACGCTTTTACCGCTCGACCAAGAACGCTATGTAACACACAGAATTATGATTGCATTATGAAAGGGAGGGGTAACGAAGTACATCCGATTGCGTCCCAAGTAAGCTCAATCGGTGACGATAAAAACGCAACACATGCAGGCATTATATACGTTTGTAGAAATATAAACTAGCTATTTACCAAACCAGATAGGTGGCCTTGTTCTAATAATTAAAGTAGTTTTTGCATTCCTCAAATGGTATGCGGGCCCGCCGTCATCCGTCATTACTGGAAAAGATGCGAACGCGCGCCCAACACTAATACACGATAGATATGAACGGTGATTTTGTGCAGAATGTTCACAATTATGTACAAAAAAGGTCAAAATATGTAAATGTGTGTAATAAGACTGAAACAGTCAAACACATTAACTCGCAAAGAGAGAAAAATAGCAATAGTTGCTCCCACGGGAATTTAATTTCTAGTCAGATGCTTTCACCACTCGGCCAGGAACGCTACGTAATGCAGGACTTGTCATTGTATTATGAAAAGACGAAGGACGAAGTAAGCCTGATCGGTGACTTCGAAAACGTGAGACTTGAAGGCAGTAGGCACACGCACAGCATACGCTTATGTATAAGCTGTTATGGACAAAGATCTTATATTTTTTTATGTTTAACTGTCAATAAAGTTTGTCTTATTTGGCGGTTTTGTGGCGATGATATCGGGGTTGACGTTAGACAATTGCACATTTCTATTTTTCCCCCGAAATATCTACCTAGATTCAATCGAATAGTTTTGTGCCATATAATTTTGATTGGCAAACGAGTTAGTGCCAATAATTTAGAATTAAATGAAGTATTTTGGTAAGGATAATCGACACAGCTATTTATCCCATGTAAATAAAACAAAAATGTAATTAAAAAGATTGGAAGGAGTGTACGGAACACCGTATAACGACGAAGTTCAGCTACACTACTTATCGAAGAAGGAGACTGCTATGATATTTTGTCAACAAATCAAATACTGGCGTACCTGAAACTAGCATCAGCAACATAAATGATTGAGACTTAAATCGGAAGAAAATCCCAGTCTGTTATAATTGTTGTGTCAAAACCAGGTCAAATATATTACACCCTTACTTGATGTTCTGATATATAATTCAATTACAAATTAGCAACTACGTTCTCTAAATTTTTCTAAATACTATTGAAAATAATATTTCAGTTTTCTAATGTTTAGAATAAAGCACACTAAATTTTTTTTTAAATAAGTTTGCATTGCGGATCCCTAAAAACTTATCTCAAACTTCTGCTACCTTAACCATTTTAATGTTTTAATATTACGTTTTCTTCTAGAATATTGCAACGTTGTTTTCTAGGTTTTTGTTTCTAAAAAATTGTAGAATTTACGTGAATAGTTACTCACAGGTCTGACAATGTATCCTATCAAGGGAATATTGCGGGTTGATATTAGAAAATTAATTGAGGTAGGCTTCATATTCTCCAAAGATTAAAGGAAAAATCTGGTAGAGCGTCACCTTTCTTCCCAGAAGATTGAGTTAAGCTATAAAGTTGTACCAAGTTTATTTGCTTGGTTGGGTCGTTAGAATATTATTTTCAATTAGGTATTGACGGTAAAATAAATATGGCTATTGATATCTAAAATTACACACTCTCTTGTATCCTATCAAAAATATACATAAATGACTTTTATTTCATACTGCATCGTAAAACCCATGTTTAAGTTAATGATTTTAGTCCGGAAAATGAGGCTTTACGGTATCAGGTCCGGTAAAACATTTTACCGGACTCAAATGAAATAAACAGGTCCGGTAAAACATTTTACCGGACGCAAATGAAATAAACCGGTCCGGTAAAATATTTTACCGGACTCAAATGAAATAAATCAATAATCAAACTATTTATTATTTTCAACTGAAAAAAAAAATTGTAGTTTTAAGTAAAAATTTCATAATTGCAGTATGAAATAAAACGCATTGCGACATACGTCCGGAAAACTTTTACAGTAGCTCATGTCAACATTCCAGACTCGGCTCCTACGTCGCCTCGTCCCGAAACGTTTGGACTCGCTACTGTAAACTTGCGTTTACCGGACTTATAACGTAAATTACTATTAACGTTATAATATTTGCATACAAATAAGATTTACAAGATGTACATGATGGTGCTTCGAGTTATTATAAAACGAACCGTATAAAATAAAAACTAGCATAAAATTTACATTAAAATTCAAATTTCCATATACAAGCTAATACGCATGCAAATAAAAAGCTCAGGAAAAACATTAAATGTGCAGACACCTTCAAATTCATATAAGGGGTCTAAATGTTGCTAGAACACGTAATTGTAATATTTGCATGCCTTTCCTTCAAGCAGGAAACACTTTAAATGCGAAAAGCTAGCATGTTCAATACATTTTCAACTTCTACTTCCTCTACATTTTTGAACAAATAATGGTAAAAACATTTACCTAGTAAATTAATACAGTACCCGTAGCTATTAACTTATTCATCTTGCTTGAAAGTTTTTCCAACTGGTATTTATTCGTTAGAAGAAAGTATTAAGTTCCTAAACCATACTTTACCTTCTTTTCATCCACTTGAAGCAGCCGTACCTCGTTTAGGCATGTCAAAATCTGCAGCACAAATTCCACTCTCGCAAACATTATGTCTGAAGCATTATGGCGATAGGTAAATGTGGAGATAACGAGGTCTTCGGCTGGTAAAGTAAATTGCAGCTTTTGAGCCTAAGCATATTGCTCGTATAAAATTTAATATTATCCCGGGAATCTCGAAACGAAAGCGTATAAACCTTAAACATAAACGTTAAGATGAATATAAAAACAGGAAATTCAATTTCTGACGCTTATAAACGTATTTCTGATCTCGTCGGGCCGTAAGGCCGAGTTTGCGCTGCCGCATGCAGAGAAATATCAAAAGTAGGTACATAAATTGAGTCCATTGCCAGCATACATAACGTACACCGGACTACGCAGGCTATGCATTTGTGATCTGACCCGCCCGGAGGAGTCCGGGTCGCATCAAATATTCAGCCGTCTCCAGGAGCTGCTACCCGACGCCCTGCTCTACATTTCATTCCTTATTTAACCCAAACACTTAAATTAATGCGTGGGTGGTTCTTTCCGCGCAAATTATATTCCCGAATTTGGCTTTACTCTGCTGGCGAATTGACGTCGAGTGGCATCTTCAAGCATTTGGTGGCAGCGGCTAAGTAAAGCGTCTTTGCTGCTCTTTTGGAGTGTTCATGACTACAAAACAATATAGTACTATTTTATGAAGTGCATTTTAAAGCACTCATTTGTTTTTATTGTGTGCAATAATCTTTCTAATAACATTTCTAACTACACATATTGTGAGTGGATTCAATTGACAGAATCTGCATAAATTGATTTGTATTACAGTTTAATAATTGGGTTACGTATAGAGCGGATGGCTCAGCGAGCAAATGCTCGTCTCTCAGGCGACCGGTCAGGGTTCGAATCCCGACGACTCTAGAGTTTAAAAATTGTATGCTCCTTGGCTACCACGCTAACACTTGGGGTAGTCGCTAACCTCTAAGAAGGGAACTCTTCCTCAGTTTTGACGGGCAAGGCTAGCCACCTATCCGACCTAAGGGTAAAGAGGACTTATAGAACCACTTTGTGGTTAAAACAGGCCACTGGCTTATAAAAAAAAGAGGAAGAAGAGGGGTTACGTATACCGGGTGTCCCACGTAAAACGGGCCATATTGAAAAAATACAAAAGCTGAACTACGCCTGAGAAAATAGTGTCTGGTATTTCGGTTTTCCCAACAATGTCCACTGTAAATTTTTAAGTTTGGTGCGTTTCAGCGGTTCTTCACAAAGAATAATGCAAGCTATTTTACCAGATACTATTTTATAATTTCTAATAGAACATATGTAACCAATAATGCTATAATTATTGTGATTTATTATAAAAAATAATAATTATAAAAAATTTATATCAAGATTTTTCCTATAAGTCACAGCGTTAG
>OW679197.1:33450305-33470352 GCA_940337035.1 Agriotes lineatus | reverse complement strand
TTATGCAGGACACTAAATGGATTATTAAAATTGGTAGTGGCAAACACAAAATAAATCAAACGAGATAAAGTGATGTATTTAGAAAACTAACTTCCAGCCTAATTTATAAAGCAGACACTATTAATCAGTGCCTGAAGCCACAAATAATTAACTTGTGTCTAACCAACTGTTTTTCGATCAGTTTCGGTGCTAATCTTTTTCAACCTAAATCAATATAGAAAGAAATATAACCAGACTCTAGTTTCTGTTGTTATAATTTGGCATATAAGTTGTAGTGTGTAGCTACATACCTATATATTTTTATGTCAAAATGTCTTTGGCGTTAACATCTACAAAGTTCTTAAACCACATGTTTGGTGTATATTATGTAAAGAGGACTGCGGAATTGTCTGGATGGAAGACCAATACCAAATGAGCGGAAAAGTGTACATACAGGGTGATTCAGAAAGAAAGGGACACATTTTAAGGATGTGTTCAAGTCAAACTAAAAAAACTAAAGCAATGTGTTTAAGTCCAACGTTTAACCTTTACGGAGGTATTAGAAGGAGGTTAAAATTAAGTTTTTGTCAATTTACTGAAAGCTGTCAAATCATAGTAAAAAGAAAATTGGATCAGATTTAAAAAAAATAAGAATTATATCAGAAATATTTTCAATTTTTAGTCATGACGTTATGGGGTTGAAATTACCAACCCGTGCATATTATGGGTTGCTAATTTCACCCCCTGAAAGTTAAACCTACAAATTAAAATTAACATTTTGTTCATAAGATTTCTTGTGACAAAACATCAATTTTAACCCCCCTCCAACATCTCTGTAATGGTTGTGCATCGTACTTAAACCTATTGGTTTATTTTTCTTATGTTGACCTTCTGAAGGCATCCTCAGAATATTTCCCTTTCCTCCTGACTCACTCTGTATATGACAGTTCGTGGAATTTCAGTGACGAGTGAGTTTCGCAGACACACAACTGTCACATGACTGATATCATTCAATGAGAATCATGCATTTTTTGAAAATAAGCGATAAGCGCCCGTGGGCTGCTTACCAAGCGATAAGCTCCCTCAGGATGATTATCGACCCCGTGGATGGTGTCATAATTAGAAATAGAAATGCAAGTAACAAGAAATTTCAATTTTTTGGCATTATTAGATCAATTTTAAATCATAATTCGTATACGGGTTTTGTGTAATAATCTTCAAAATATAAACGCGGGCAACACACTTACATATAATTTTGCCAGTGCCAAGAGTCATCGTGCTGGTTGCCCTTAGAAAACTGCCCTCGGGAAACCCTCGGGACAGTTTTCATTGCAACCAGCACTCGACCCTTGGCGTGTGCAAAATTATCGGTAAGTATGTCTCGCCCTTGTTATATTACTATTGATAATTTCTGAAACTTGTTTATGGCGCCTTAACATGCATGCTGTTTCTTTGTGTATTTCAAAATACCCAAAGACACAGCAGTATGAATACGTTTAGCAGATTGTATACATATGATCTAATAAAAAAAGCAATATAAATAATACCAAGATATGGAGGCTGTTTTAGACCGGGCCAGCCAACGACCGACAACTTATTTTCGAGGACTTACTTAATAAAAGAATAGCTCTAAACCAAGAACTACACCTGCTCTTTGTGGACTTAATAAGCCTACTACACCATACCCTTATCAAACACTGGCTACCATTAGAGAAAACCGACATCAGGATCATATGACGTAATGCAACTAGTGGGTTTTTGATTATCAAATAATAATTTCTGTTTACACGAGATATATTGTTTGGCAATCACACCAATCCGAAGGACGAGCGTAATTGCCTAAAACAATATATCGACTGGAAACAGAAATGATTTGATGATCAAGAAGACACGAATTACATTCTGCTAGAGTATATCACGAGTCAATAAACAACGTTTGAACAATTTATTTATAAATATCAAAAGTACAGTTAATATGGTTGCTATGACGATTCTACTTTCAGCAGATAACGCAGTATTTGTGAAGCTATTTGACTGTCAGTTATTATTCAACAAGGTATATGATTCTCATCGTTGCTATGTACATTATCACAAATTAGTACATGCGTAACGTTGCATTTTCACCGTTTTTAATTAATTGATGTTACACGAATTAGTATAATCAGGGGTAATATAATAAGTAGTATGCCTATTATCGATAATTATTTTTTGTATATTATGAGTTATAATCCCAAAGCTGAAAATACAACGAATCCGTAGGACTTCAGCTTAATACATGCCGTAAACGGGGATTTATAGGTAACTACGTGTACTGATTTATGACTTTAAGTTGTGTTACATCTGTCATATATGTGTATGTTATCGTGGTTGTAGTTTCGTTCATAATTGATATTCAATCCATGTATCTCGCTTCCTTCTTTCAGCGTTGCTATCCATTGCTCTATTATAACGGAGAGGTTTTCTGTTAAGGCGGTGTCGTCTGCAAAAGACAAGATATTAATTAGAACACCTCATATGGATATACGCCATTCCTTTCGGTTTTCTAAGATCCTTCTCATAATATATTCAGGATATAACATTGATGATAGTATGCATTCTTGCCTGGCACTTCTCTGGATCTGACAGGTTTTTGTTGTTTCTTTGTCTGTTAGTACTACAGCATTAATATATATTTACAAGATAATTTCGGAGGCTTATATGGTCATAGTCATTAAGTAACGAACGACATCCGTGATTGGACGTGTAATTATTGAGATTAAAGAACTTAAAAGAGCACGGTAACTCAACGTGTGACTACGCCAGAAGCAAAACTCGTCTATAAGAGCAGCAATAGAAGGCCATTGTAACTCGAAGTGTGACCCACGCCAGAGACGAAACTCTTCTAACGATCGAAACGAGAAAAGCAAAGATTTATATACAAGGAAAAAAGAACGGTGGGCGGGGTTTAGAAATTAGCCCTTTCCACATGGAGAAAAGGAAAAAGCATTCGTCTCGATCTAGATTATTAAGATGTATGCCAATCTCAATCTATCTCAAATATTTCTGCTAAAGGAGAATGGTCATTTGCATTTGCTTTCTTCTTCCCACTTGTTAAAAGAGTTTTGCTTCAGACGTGGTTCACATTTTAAATTACAGTGCTCTTTTGCTTACCTCTTAATAAAGCCCGTTATGGAAGCGGGCGAAACGTTAAGTTCTCCAGTCTCAATAATGACACGGTTCAATCTAGGAAGTCCTTCGTTTCATATGTATGTACAAGTTGCACATGAGAGACATAAGTGGTTCAAAAAGGTCCACTTTGGCCACTATTCGCTGATTTTGATTCCGCTAAACTTAAGACTATCAAAGCCTTTGCCGTATTCACTATAGAAAATCCTTAGAGTCCACTAAAAGGTATAATGCACAGTGTAGCAAAATACTTATTGGGAGTGAGAAAAGTTAACAAAAAGGAATTAATTATGATAGAAACGTGGGAAAAAATAGTTCAAAGAAAAGTACTTAAAATGCAACTAAATTCAACAGTAAACACAGAAGAGAAAAAAGTACTAGCAGCTCACACAGTGACGGAAACCAAGACGTGAAAAAAAACAGATAGATGCAATAAAAAAACAGATGAAGCACCGAGCTATCAATGCACAGAGAGCAGCTAACACAAATAACACTTTGACTTGTTGCTTCACTGATACGTAAATAAATAAAGTGTAGTGCCGCATTGAAATTGCTCTTTTTGGTTATTTTTTCACCTACCGCGTATGGAACCCGTTTAACACGTAGAATTGACTGTCTGTTAACGGGCCCTTTTGTTTGATTTAGAGTTGTATGCTTGTATTTCGTTTGGCTTTTATTAAGCGCCACATAACCTGTAGAGCCTGCTCATGCAGATTTTAGACGATATCTAAGACAGTTGGGAACGTGAGGCTTGTATGGCGTGGACTCTGTAATTGTTACCTTTTCTCAAGTCTAAATAGGCAGAGCTCCGGTAAGAGATTATTTTCCTTGTAGGATTGTGGTCTAACTGTGCTTTCCGCTGTAAATTTTTTTACTGCGCAATTATGGAAGCCTATTTGGGGATGACCTAATTCTGTAAAACTGGTTTTGATGTTACCTGTAAGTTGATTAATACGGGATGCCCTGAAACCATTCTCGATAATACCAGAAGGAGGGAATCTGGAAGGCAATTCATTAAAACATTTGCGGAGGAAGCTGTGGCCTGGCCTGGTAGCCAACTATCAAAAGTAGATATTGATTGGTCCGCTGAACTTGGGACATGGGAATCGGAAAGGATGCCAAGTGAACGGGACATAGGAATAGTTATTAACCTAAAAAGGTAATTCAATTAACGTCACACTTTTCTGAAGGCTGATATGGGAACGAGTAGGAAGACCACCAGGAACATACTAGTAATTTGAAGGTAGTACAATGAGCCCGATTTGAGGACTAAATGCGCGCGAACATCTTTCACCCTCCATCTAAAATTGAATAATCCAGAGTGTTACAATTGGATGGGAATTTACACCCATAAGTGGTATTGCACTACCCATACGAATTGTCTATGATCGTAGAAGCTGCTTCTTTAATATGGAAGAAAGATCATCGCACTAAATAGCAAATCACACTTAATTAATCGTAGACTTTGATCTATGTATTGACGGTCTAGACTAAGTACAGTGTAATGTGGAATATTATAAGAGGGTGCTAGTTACCTCAGAAGACATAATAAACAGCGTTAGGATGACATACACAAATGCCACTTGCCTAGCCCTTCAAGTGTGCCAATTATACGCTCAGGATACCCTGTATAGCCACTAATTCTTAATACTGTGCTGAACTACGTCGTAACTAAAGATACAAATAAGAACAATGGTTAAATATAAAACCGCGTGGCAAATAAGCCGATTTAAATCATGCTACCTTTTAGTATAGATAGTAATAACATATCATTATCTAAAAAAAAATGTCAACGTAAAACATTGGTGACACAATTGGACATTGGAAAGCAGGAGATAGAACATGTGCCAGAGTTTTGGTATTTAAGTTGGTTCTATGATAAACTAGACGGAAGAACAGAAGCAGAATTTGTCATACCCTGAGAAAATCCGAACAAATAGTTGTAAGGTGGATATTGCTATCAACCCTGTAGGAAACGAAAGGCAAATATCACCCACAAAACACATGGAGAAAAGCTATTCTTAGTGAGATTCAAAAATAAGGAAAGGTCTGGAAGGAAATTAAAACAATGACCAAAACAGAATAGAATGGAAGTGTTTAGTATGAACCCTATGCCTCTCAGGAATTTCATAATCACACAAAAAAAGTTCAGACTTAGGTTACTTATGAAGTAAAAATTAATCCCTTATTTTCTAAGCACAATATTTCTTGTTTATCTCATGAGGAACTGCTCATAACTACAAAGTAATCCGGGAAATTTATGGTATAAAACATAAATAAATTAATAAATAAACAAGTAGTCTTCTTTATAACGAAACTTCCGCGCCTAGGGAGCTATTCCAGTTTCAATTCAAAGTCTTTGTCTCGCGAACAGCTCTTGAGAAGTTTCGCCACCAGAGCCGGGACGCTCCACTATTTACAAATTAACTTTTAAATTTTTATAAAGGATAGTGAAGTTTGCCCAGATCAAAGTTCGCAGCGCATCTGATCCCATGTCAGGCCCGGAGTTCCGTCTTCGACGCCGACATCTGGGGGCGCAAAGTGGTGATCCGTGTCGAGGGGTCAGGGTAGGTCAACTGCTCGAAATAGGGTCAGAGGTGCAGAGGAGCGGCGAAATGAGACGGAATAAGATGGTAAATTCTGCAGATAAGATGTTAACTGCAGGTTGCGAGGGCGCCAACAACGCGCCTTTTCAATTTACGGTGAGAGCCCTTCGAACGCTCACCGTGAAGGTTGCCGATAGGAAAGAGCTAAACGCGGATCTCGAGAAGATTACATGTTTTATGTAGCAAATATGAGCGCGTTTTGTCACGCGAGGGCTTTATGTTATTCGATAAATATTGCAAATGGCAGAAATGCGAGCGCGGATTATCGGCGACGCCGAAGAACACTAAGACGGCGCTTCCGAATCGCGATCGCATGTAAGTAAAGCGGGGTTGCCGTTATGATACAATTGCACTAGTTCTGATATAAATTAATGTAAAATAAAATGAAGTACTCTTTATATAAGGTAAAAGCTTGTAGAACCTTGGGTTCTAAGGTTTATATCGGTCCTGTATTTACCAATCCATTTTTATTAGAAAATATATGTTAAAACCGTGAGAGCACTGTAGTAAAAATAACTTTGCGAACGGACCACAAATCGCAGCTGCATATGCACGTTTAGAGCGAAACCCAATGTGAAAGTAGCACCCAAGTAAATTACGTAGCTGAAAGAAACAGTTACTCCGAATATTTTTCCGTGTCATTAAGAAGGTTTGCAAGACGCACAATTTCAAAATTTCAACTAACCTAACAAGTGATCGCAATACACCACCTCTTTGCGCGTCCTTATTTATAGACTGTTTATACTTAAACGTTTCTAGCGGTTTAAGCTATATATTTAGAAAAGTTTAAAAAGAATTGGCTGTTTGAATGAAAGTCATTAATAGAATTTGAATTTGATGCAATTTAAGTTGAAAGGTATATCACTTGAGTATTCTGTAGTGGTTTTGAAATTTAAAAGGTAAATACAAGCTCATGTTACATGTGACAAATATAATTTCTATTAAAAATAATATGATGAAGTAGGTAGAACTCAAATAAGTTTATTTTGTAGAGGGCATGAATAATTGTAACATAGCATCTAAGATTTTTTTAATGATTATTGTAAAATAACAAATTTAAAAAACAACATGTAATTTTTTTTTGTATAAATAAAAAGTGGAATTTTAACCCTGCTTACTTAAATTTTATTTGGAAAAGAACTGTTATCTTCTTACTGAAGATAATTTGGAAAATGGTTAACTAGATACTAGCAAGACTAAGGAGCAAGAATATAATAAGATTTGGATAGAATTGATTTAATTTTAATATTACTAAAGATAAGAAGTTACATTGATTAGAGGGTTGTTGATTGCTGGATTTGTTGGGGGACTACTGAGGACGTGTAGATCGGTATACAGGAATTGACGGAGGAACTACTAGATTCAGGAGATTCTGTTGGTTACTGACAACAGAGATGGCTAAAGCAGGAGCTAAGGGAGTAGGAAATTAATTTGGATTCATCTGTGGGAGCATACTTGCCGTGAAGCCGTTGGAACGAGGGAAGCTGTTGGGGGTGACAGTGGCGTTGGTGAAAAGAAAGGGACCATTTCTGCATTGAGCCAGGGGTTTGACGAGTTGGCAGCTATTTGTTAATAAGCAGTGCATAGCTGAATTATCTGGGCATCCGAGCTGTGGACGTCAGGAATAGTGCTGTTTTGAGGTTACTTTGAAGCAGTGGGAATGAGAGGCGTCCAGGTGGGTTTTTAATTTGTCCTATTGAAGCAGTAGTAAATAAAAGACAATTATGAAAGTGCAATCAACTATAATCAAATACTTATTATATATATATATATATATATATATTGAGTCACTAAAACGTTAATAGAATTTATATTTGTCATATTTGATTGAAAGTGTTCGTGGAGCACTGTTTGGACGTACAGGGTGACAGTTCATGTCATTAAACAATTTAAAGTCATTATTAAAATAAAATAGCAATTAATAAGCAACTATATAATCGAACTAACCCTGAAACGAGTTTCAAGGCGATACCGTTATTAATAAGAATATAGGTAATATTGAAGTTCAAATTAAATAATTCAATTTAGAAAATATATTTGAGCTGCCAACACAATATATACGGTAATTTGGTGACCGGGTGTATATATACGACTCGATGCTATAATTCGTTCAGTTTAATAAAAGTTGAAGGTATAAGGCTGTTCTTGCACATTCCAAAGCTGAATTCAGAGTGCTCGTGAAACTGTTTTCCATGTTGCCAATTTAGTAGTTTCGTTGCTAATTCAAGCTTTTCACACCTACGATTAGTAGGTAAATTTGATGTAATGCAACTAGTGGGAAATTTGGCTTCTTTTGAATGGTGCTACAGCGGGTCTTTCTAAAATTTGCCCGTGCGTGTTATTATTTAATAAGTAATTTGATCTGATTGTTTATTCTGCTAGCTCATGTGCATGAGAAACGTTTAATTACCCACTTGTGGTTACAAAGTGTCTTTCTAAAAACAATGCACAAGAAAGGAAATTTGCTTGTACAAATACATTGAACACATAAAATCCAAACGAAAATACGACAAAATAGGAATTAATCCTAGAATGGTTGACCATTTTTAAACACACATGTAAAACACAATGGACATCCTACGTCAGATACAGCAAAAAGTCCATAAAACAATATTAAAATTGAACCTCAACATAACTGTCTGAAATCGACCCTGTACACGAATGCAAGCTTAAAAACCCATATGATGCACACACTTAAGCGCATTATTGCTAAGCACACTTGTTGCGTAACATTTTCGGTATTAAATTATCTGTAAGTAGGGCCTTGAGATTTGTTACTTGCTACCTATAAGTGTTTAGGGATGCCATAAGCCAGCGTTTACACTTCAAGTAAACACATATTTATCGTGTGCCGGTGAGTACACAATTTGCAAAGCAGCTACGTAAATTCGCGACGTTTCCTAAGTATCGTGTGTAGCACTAGTTTCTAAAGATATTGAAACCTAAATGAGTGGGTTTTCGTTCATGAAAGCGTAGATGCAGCAACAAGTTAAAGTGGTGACCCCGACGCGATCTGACCACGAAACCTTCCGATCTGATGTACGAGCTACTACGTAAGTAGTCTCTCGAAATTAGTATGGCAATTTATACGAAAGTAATGCATCCGCTGGGGCAGGCAATGCATGCCGTAGCAATTCTGTAAGATCGTCACGGCGTCGCCTTCCTTCAGTTCTGAACTTATGCATTCGGACCTACATGGCCCACTTCTCTTATCATTAAGCAACATCTACTGGCTCACGTGAATTTACTCCTTCACTAAGTGGCCCGAACCTATTTCCATCACAGACATTTCTGCCGAAACGGTTGCCACAGCATTCCATTCCAATATGGATAACTACCGATTGTGGTCGGCAGCTCACTTCTCACGTCTGCAAGGAACTCGCCAACCTTATCGAGTCGCAACATATTTGCACCACGGCATACTACTCTGCAGCAAATACAATGATTGTAAACGAAAAAATCTGTAAAGGGCTATACACGGAACTTCTCTCGCAAGTATGGCGCGCAACAATTGCTGTACTGCGGTCTGCAGCCATTGCTGCACATTGTTGTCCCTTGCCTTGAATGCAGTGCGCGACGATCGCTGTACATTTTCCATTGCACTGGCTGCGATTCGCAGCGATAGGTTAAAGCAAAAGTATAAGCATTTTATTTTTGAGGGAGCTCAGTGCTCACCCTGTATATATGACCCAGGTATGAGATCTGCAATGCAATCATCAATTTAAAAAATGCTAACTGCTGCGAAATAGCATGGTTTCAACGGCCTAATGTTAAAGGCAGTTGCAAATATTATTGTTGGCCCGCTTTCTTTGCTTATTAATGCGTGTCTCGACAGTGTAATCTCTACGCCTGCTTTCAAAGTGTGCAAAACATTGCCAATCCCAAATAGGAAGGTGTTAAATCTTTAAGCAACTATTGACCTATTTCGACTATTCCTACTCTTGGTAGGATTTTCGAAATTATCACAAGGTGCAGAATGGTAAGATACGTTGAAGACAAAAACCTGCTGAATCCATGTCAATTTGGCTTCCGTAGTAATCGCGGGTAGCGGGTAGACACTCTTCGTAATTCCAACGAAGCCAGGTCTACTTCAGGTATACGACCCTGCCCACGCGAGTCTTGGTTCTCTCTCACTCCCTATATAGAGAGGAATCATGTCCTAACCTTTAAATCCCCCACCTATTCCACATTTAATTCTACCTATATCCCTAACCACTCGCCAAACCGTCCGGCCAGCGTGGCGATTTATGGCCAAAAACCCCTCATATGAAATTTTTTTTAAATAAACGGAATACGACCCCAGGTGGATGATAAGTCCCACACCCTTAAAAGGGTCTGCCTCAAGGATTCTGGGGGAGGCAAAAATTCGTTAACATCATTTGGAACCAAATTAGATAGATCAGATCAAGGAAAAACAAGGCTAACAATCGGCACCTTAAATGTAAAGACTTTAATGAACGACTCTCAACTATACGAACTAGAAGACGAGTTGAAACACATTAAATTGGATCTTATTGGTCTCTGTGAAATAAGAAGAAGAGGAGAAGAGTGTGTCATATTAAAATCAGGACACACACTTTACTATAAAGGCTCCGACAACGAAAGTCAACGAGGTGTAGGATTTATTACCAATAAAGCTCTATCTCCAAATATAATTAAATTTGATAATATCTCAGATAGGATAGCATATGTCCTGCTAAAAATCTCCAAGCAATGTAAAATCAAAATTATACAATGTTATGCGCCAACATCAAAGTTACAAAGACGAGGAAGTAGAACTATTTTACGACAACCTGAAGGAATCCATCAGTAGAGAAACAGCCACATATACTTTTGTCATAGCCGATTTCAATGCAAAACTAGGAAAGAAAGAAGAAGACAACGAAGAATACGTTGGAAAATATAGTTTTGACAACAGGAACGATAGAGGCAACATGCTTTTAGACTTTATAACAGAACACCGATTATACGCCATGAATTCCTTCTTTAAGAAAAAGAACAAAGGAAATGGACGTGGCTAAGCCCGAACGGGCAAACAAGAAATGAAATTGATTACTTCCTCTCCAGTAATAGATACATAGTTACAGACGTAACAACATTAAATTGTTGTAACATAAACAGTGACCACCGAATAACTATAAATACTAAACTACAAAGAACCAAACTATACAAACCTAAAAAACCTGCTATAGACATAGAGTTACTGAAAGCAAATGTCCCTAAGAAGAAAGATTAAGAAGAGAGATAGAAAAAATGGACGAAACCCAGGAAGGGGGAAATTTAGACAGAACGAGCACCTCATTGACAATAGCGTTAAACAATTCCGCAAAAGTGTAGCTGAAAGAAAATCAATTAAGAAATTAAGATAGAGAAAATAAGTGATGAAACAAGAAGAAACATTAACAGAAAGAGGCAGCTATTTAGAGAAAGGAAATACGAGGAATTTAGAAGCCCAGCCAAGGAAACGAGAAAAATGATAAGAAAAGACCTAGACAAATACTACGACCTGGAAGTTAGGAAGCTATTAGAAAAGAATAAAGGACTAAAAACTCTCAAAAGAAACGAACATAGAAAGCAGGTAATAGTACTAAAAGATCAACGTGGAAATGAAATACGGGATCAAAATACATTATTACATTTAACAGAACAATTTTATGAAAATCTGTACAGCTCAAAAGTAGAAGATAAAAGAAAAATAATATATGTAGTTTCTAAAGACATCCCACAAATCACAGAAGATGAGGTAGGACTGCCTAAACTCGATGAAAAACAACACTGCACCAGGAGACGATAGAATTCTAATAGAAATGCTAAAAAACGGCGGAAATTTACTACTAAAGAAAATATGTGAATTACTAAACGAATGTCTAACAAAAGGTAAAATTCCCAAAAACTGGAATAACGCTATCGTGATATTACTGCACAAAAAGGGTGACAAAACAAACTTGGAAAACTACCGGCCGATCTCTCTTTTATCACAGCTATACAAGTTATTCACAAAAATACTTACAAACAGAATTACAACAAAACTGGACCAATATCAGCCAGTAGAACAAGCCGGATTTAGAAAATAATATAGCACATGTGACCACCTGTTGACAATTAAGAGTCCTAACAGAAAAAGTAATAGAATATAATTTGAACATCTACATAGCATTTGTCGACTTTCAGAAGGCGTTCGATACGCTGGAACACTGGGCTACAATGAAATCACTGCCGGTATATTCAAATTATTGAACATATATACAAAAACGCCAATTCTACTATACAACTCAAGAGTAACACAAAACCTATCAAAATCGATCGAGGCATAAGACAAGGTGATTGTCACCAAAGTTGTTTACTCTGGCCCTTGAAGACATATTCAAACAATTAGACTGACAAGATAAAGGACTACTAATCAATGACAAACGACTAAATCATCTACGATACGCGGATGATTTTATCCTTATATCAGAAAATAGAGAAGAGTTGAAACAAATGCTAACAGAATTAGAAGAGGAAGCAACCAAAACTGGACTCCATATGAATATCACAAAAACAAAAGTCATGTGCAATGAAGACCCTAATATCACCATCAAAAATCAACATATAGAAAATGTATCAAAATATGTCTACCTAGGTCAGACAATATCACTAGGGAGAGAAAATCAGACATCGGAAATAAACCGTCGAAAAAGGCTAGCTTTTAGCAAACTAAATACTACCCTAACGAACAAGAACATCCCAATGTATCTCCGAATTCGTCTATTTGAACAATGTGTCATGTCGGTCCTGACGTATGGCGCTCAAACCTGGACAATTACCAAAAAATCAATGGAAATGCTCCAAACAACGCAGAGAGCTATGGAAAGTCGAATGATTGGAATTTCTCTAATACAACGAAAGAGGAACGAATAAATACAACGAAAGAGGAACGAATATGTAAGAGGCATAACCAAAATAAAAGATGTGAGTGAAACAATAGCTGAACTCAAGTGGAACTTTACGGGCCATGTGGCCAGATCTCAGGATTGATAGGTGGACAAAAATAATACTGCAATGGAGACCATATCAGGGAAAAAGATCCAGAGGACGACCACCAAAGCGCTGGACAGACGACATAAAACTTAAAGCGGGTTTATCATGGATGAGGGAGGCACAGAACAGAGATAATTGGAGGCAAATGAGGGAGGCATATGTCCAAAAATGGACCGAATGAGGGCTATTAAAAAAAAGTAATCGTTCTACAACCCAAGCTGTTCTAAAACTTGTTAGGAAACTGGTAGATGATCTTAAAGATGGAAAGCCTTTCTTTATTACATTATGCGACCTGGCGAAGGCACTCGACTGTGTTCTACATGCAATTTTTCTGGAAAATTGAGTTTTATCACATTAAAAGTACTTCTCTTGCACTATTGCACTATTTTAATCGTACCTTTAAAACAGAAAGTAATGAGTTATTATAAATAATTCTCATTCTGAATTTTATTCGTTAAACATTGTGTTCCCGTTCACGTTAAGCGGATTTCCATCTCTGCTGAGATTTTTCTGTTAGTTCTTTTTTATTTTGACAATTTCGTGTTACTTAGGCTTGTTTCTGGGGCCTATATCTGTAGCCTGTTGTACTGCTGCTGTTGTTGTCACCACACCACGATATGTTCTCCTCTGTGAATTTGCCATTTTGGAGGCGATTGTAAATTAATGCTTCGGTATGCCGATGCCGGCTGCTAGCCCTTGCGCCTCCGAAGTGGCGATGATCTTAGCAAGAATGCCGAGTCCTGTGGGAGCATCCCCAAAAGATCCCTTTCGAGGGCGTTGATGAAGACTTTGTAACAGTAAGTGCATGCTACTTTAATTTCAGCGCGTTAGTTTCTATAGTATTGCGTGTTTTAAAGTGCGAAGGCCTTCGAATCTAACAAAACGCACGCGTAAATGTTATAATAGTTTTTTAGCAAACGCAAAAAAGCGTTTATTTGTTCCTCACTTGTAAACATCAATTTATCAAGTCACTGTATCCACCTTGAAAATGTCTCTTAACTGGCTAACCTGTAAAATTTTTATTGTCTATCCCTAACCAGTAAAATTTTACAAGCGTGCTCGTAGATAAATGCGTGCAAAGCCAGAGTTGTCTTCCTTAGTATGTGTCATATTGATGAATTTAATTGCTTGTCAGTTTGACATTGTGAATAAATGGTAAATTTATAGTTATTTACAAGTGAAGAACAAATAAAATATTCAAAAATACACGCAAGGTAACGGGTTTTACTGGCTCCAGAAGGTGACTGGATCGCCAGTCATATCCTTCTGTCCGCCAGTAAAAACTTTCTTACCAGGATAGTAATGTTAAATACTACTTCAGCACTTATAGAATGCTAAAATTGTATATGCATTATGTGATAGCTTCTCACAGGGTGTCCTTGAACACCCGGCTCACAGTAATTTCAACTAAACAGATTTTATGCCGGTCAAGAAGGCTACATTTCAAATTAGCTGGATGGCTGCATAGCATCCGGATGTCAATTGTTACGTATCACATTATTTTGTATCACGGTAAGTCTTATGAAGTTGACTCCATTTATCATATTTTGTTGGCTGCTCTTAAGCAGCAGGTGCTGCCTGAATTATTTTGTTATTTGACCATTTCAAGCTCACGAGTTAATTGTAAATATTTAAAACTGTTATGGTTAACCTGTGGGAGAAATTAAAGTTACCACTTTTACTGGAAATCTTTATTTTGGAACAACTCTTCTTCAACCAGTGAGTTTTTTAGATGTATGAGGCCAACAGATTCTAAAGGTAGGTGAGATATGATTTATTAGCTAGCTTTGGTTTATGTTGTGCATAACGACAGGCGCCCAAAATTTGTTAATGTATGAGCTTTTTTATAAGCTATTTTATAACTTTAAGGATCGCTACCTAGTCCCTACTCACATCATTATTCTGCCGAGGCTTAGAGCTAGCTACGGCTGTGTCATATCTCATTTAAGGGTGCTACAGCATTCTCTCTTTTTTATGTTTGGGTAGAATTTAACCGTCTCTTTGAATTCGTTTTATACAGATAATATAGTGGAGTTATGCAAGTTAAAGAATGATGCGGAGTAGGGATGGGCGCGTGACGTGAAAACAGTCGTGTCACGTCGTGTCACGGCGTGTCACGTCGTGAACGTGACTAATATTTGAAAATCGTGACGTGAACGTGAGTGAACGTGAGTGAAAATTTCCAAGGCGTGATTCACGTTTCACGTTAATTTCACGTTGAATATTTAGTAACGAATAAAAAACTGCAGGGTGAAGCAACTTTTAAATTCATTAAATCACGAATTCTGCCAAACAAGTTACATTATGTGGCTTTATTTTTGGACCCTAATTATAAATCCTTAAAGTTCATACCTTCACATAAAAGAGAAGATTATAATGCAAATAAAACTATAGATGATAATGATGAAATACATAGCAAACGACTCAAAACTGGTACATCAGCATCAAATTCTTATCTTTCTACACTTAGAGATAGCTCTGACGATGACACATGTAATTAGGATGATGTCGAAACAGAACTAAATTAGTATGTTAAATTAAAATTCGGAAATGTAGATGACATTTTAGGATTTTGGAAAAACAGTGTAAATACGCCACTGTTAAAAAAACTTGAGAAATTTTAAACATACCGACAAGTTCCGCTACAAGCGAAAGGGTATTTTCTACAGCTGGGCGAATTTTAGAAGAGCGCAGGATTCGAATTAACGCAGAAAATGTTGATTACATATTATTTTTAAATCAACATTTTAATGTGTAGATGTGTAGATGAACTTATTATTCTAATAAAAGTAATGGTTTGTTTTTTATACTCGGTTAACGCTGAAAATGTTAATTACGTTTTATTATTAAACCAAAAATATATTGTGTAGATGTGTAGATGAACTTATTTTTAGAAAGGTACCTAATGTTTTGTTTTGTATACTCGACTTCAGTGGCGTAACTAAGATTTTGCTCTGGGGGGTGTTCTGGGAGAGTGATCTACCTTACAATAATAATTTAAAAAAAAATTGAGCTTACCATAAAGTTGAAACGTGCCAATTCGTGCCACCTGTAGTTACCTATTTCATACCGTTTATTATATACCCAATTAGTAATAAAGCCCAGCAGTATGTGTTCTTATGTCTATTTACGTAGCATCACGTCATAAGTGGGAAATGCTATGTGAGTGATCGCGGACTATGGAGTCCCGAGTGTGGACGCGCTAGTGTTACGTGAGAAAATGTGCTAACAATACAAGTTAATTCGGAGAACAAGAAGCAGCGGATTTGAAACCACGCCGAGGCCTGCAAGTGAACTCATTTGCTGTCAAACCTGCGAAGGGGGAAGGTCGCCCAGATTGGCGCCCTAATAGGCGAATACTGCGGATTAATTGGTTCGCGCCCAAGTTGACCAAGTAGAGTCTTACGTGCAGCTCTAGACGAGGTGCCAGCCAAGAAGCGAAGCAACGCATTGGAGACGCCAGCGGCGTCCAAAGGGAACAAGGTTACTTCTGTTTGCAATCGCGCTAAGAGATCCAAAAACAATTACAACATTGTCAATAATTGTTGTAATGAACCATTGCGCAACTACGAGCAAGTGGGTCTCTGCCAGATAACGTAAAAAAAATAGTTAAATCATGACCTACTGCAAGTCCTATAGAAATGAAAGCAACTATACTGTTTATTTATAAACAATAAAATAATTACAATTGTACAGGTTACAGAAACTAGATTCACTCTCAAGGTAGGTCATGAAAGGCGCTGTGATCATATTTGATGAATTGGCAATATGTAAAAAGTTGTCAAACATACAAAGTTTGGTTATATATTAAATGACAAGTAATCAGTAGCGGTGGGTAGAGGGATTTCGTTTGCACAGTTACTAGCGTCTTTGTGTTTTAAAGTGTGCAAATTGCTGTTGCTGTCGATTTCGTTAATTCTGTTATTTTTGTATTGCTATTGTTATTGTTGCTATTTGTGTGTGTGTTGTTAATTCTGTTATGATATGCGCTACACCACAATGTTGAGTACGCCTCTGATTTATTGTGTCATTTAGCTTAAATATGGTTAACTATTTAATGTCAATATGATAAATGTCAAAAGTGTTACCAATAAACAACTTGGAAATTACTAGATTCTAACATTAGTTCCGATTTTCACCACGCTTCAATCTAGAATCTGTAATACAACTAAGTCTTAATTCTTTTGAAGGTGAAGAATGACTTTTCAGCTGTTGCAGTTGACACCGGAATTGCTGCAAGGATTTGCAGCAACTTGAATATGTTGGGAAACATGTCATTATTGCACGTAGCTAGCGCATCCATTGCTGTCTTATGTGGAAGATATTGTACATTTTGGCTTTTCCGGTATAATTTGAACTCAGCAATCACGTCCGAAGGATGTTCGTTGAGATCGGATTTTAAAAATGGTCGAGTCCGAATTCCGAATGTAATAATTGATATTCAATTATACATTACTAAAATGTAATTTTAGATTTTTTGACGAATTTTAGTTATTCCTAAAGCCTCTGGGGGGTGTTCTGACACCCATATCACCCCCCATAGTTACGCCACTGCTCGACTTAACACTGAAAATGTTGATTACGTTTTCTTTTTAAACCAATTTATTGTGTACTTGTGTAGATGAACTTATTATTCAAATAAAATTCATGTTTTTTTTGTATACTCGCCTTAACGCTGAAAATGTTGATCCTTGTACGTAAAAGTACTTTCAAACCTACGAATTAAAAGTCTTGCGTAGCAACATATACCTTCTGTACTCATACCAATAACGGAAACGTCAATTCAAATGACAGCTTTTGATATTAAAAGTAATGTCTTTGAAGACAGCTGCAAGAAATATATTTGCAAGAAATCAGTATTTATCCCTTGTCGAAGTTATTGTAGTCAATTTTAATTTTTTTCTTGTTATGTCAACTATTCTGATTGCAATATACCACGTAAATTATGTCAGGTGCAAAACATATTTTTAGTTCTCTTTAGGGTTTTTTCATTGGTTTTAAATTTGAACATTCTGTTCTATCTGAATTTAAATTTTGAAATAAAAGCTGCGTGTCACGTCGTGAGTGGCGTGTCACGCCGTGAACGTGAGCGTGAACGTGCGTGAACGTGACTGTTTAAAGCAAGCGTGAAACGTGCGTGACGTGAGCGAAAATTCACTCACGCGCCCATCTCTAATGCGGTGTACCTGTGTTTTCACATTCTATTGGATTCATACAGCAATTGCTGAATTTATTTCATGGGAAACACTTTGCTTCGTGTTTTTAAATGTAGTTTACATTTTTCAAAATTGTATTTTCTACTGTTAACTAATTAATAAAACAAAATCCGCCATAATTTCTCACACTGACTGTGGTAATATATATCTGAAGAGCTTAAGAAATATATTATTAGATACCTCCAAGCTATCTATACAGGGTGTCATTAAACTCAACCGTGTTACTTCTGGAGATGCTAGGAAATGCTATATGGACTGGAAAAGTCCTAATCCATTTTTGGCTTAGAAGCATAATTTCTTCAGATTTCACCGTTAAAATAATGTGAACCGCTATATAGTACCTACTGCGTTTTTGTGTTTTTGATGTTTTTTTGTTATTAATTAATGTCAATGTAATAAATAATTGCGTGTTTGACTTTTGTAGTAAAAATGTACAGCGTGGGTCTGTGAGTATGTCGATATTTTGTCTTCATTATTGTTGGCTTTAAAATGGTCAAACTGAATTTAAAAAGTGTTCTAAAAGCTAATAAATTTTATATGTAGACGGCGTATGTGACAATTGTTTTCCCAGCCTCCAATTTAAGGCAACGTACAGCAGTTTTCAACTTTTTCTTTTTAATTTTCAACATTCGCTTTTACGAAAACTATGCTTCTAAGTCAAAAATGGATTAGGACTTTTCGACTCCATATAGCGTCCCCTAGCATCTCCAGGAGTGCACGGTTGACTTTAATGACACCCTGTATATATTATTTAAATAATGAGGTGTGACGTCGAATTGAAATGTGGAAGCTTTTATTTCTTGATTGTTGAGAAAACAGAAGGTATTTAGACATATTTCCTTTACCATATTTTTCTCTCTAGATTGATCACATAATGTGTAAACTATTATTTTCTAGCTGTAATAAGAACGGAGATTCCCATTTAATTCCATCGAAAGTGGGACCACTTGTACGGTCTAGTACCATCTCATGGTCAATGCTAGTGCCTTTCAAAATTTACAGTAAGCAACACTGACGTGAAGACAGCCATGGTTCTTTAAGCAACATCGTCGAGTAATGTGCCCTGACGGGCCAGACGTCTCTTGATGCCGCCCTAATGAGTATAGATAACACACATGTCGGCAATCGCGCGGCACGGAGATGACGCAGGCCACACTCCTGGCTCCTGCGAGCTGCTGCACGAATATTCCACCGTGTTTTTATAAGAGCATCGATTAGGGCCACCCAGGAGGCATTAACGGCCGCACGGACATGCGCGAGTCGAATGCGGCTGAACGCCGTTCTCCAGGGGCAGTCATCGATTTGTCCGTAAAAAGTGTCGACCCGCATCCACCAGCCGACACCATCGACAATCAAACCCATCCGAAGATAATCTCGCGCCGGAAATGAGCTCAACTTTCCGCATCCCACTTCATTGGAATTGCAACGAGCGCGATTAGCGACCGAACTTCGAAAGCTGCACTCTGCAAACACTCCCTGCGAATTGCCTCCGAGGAATTCGCCCCGCCGAGACCGCTGCTGATGTGCAGTTGCAGGCGCTCCGAAGAAACTGGGACGAATTAAAATGCAATCGTCTCGGCAAAATCCGCTAATGAAGAAACTTCACACCAGCCAGGAATTGGAGATGTTATCTTAGGGATATAAGCAGAAACCTGGTTAATTTGGCTCCGACACAAAAGTTGAAAACACCGTTGCAAGGAAATGGCAGGAGGCGTGTTGTGAAACTCAGCATCTGCTCTTGGATAACATCTCTAATGGGTTTCATTAGTTAGCTAACGGTTTAAGAGCACGTGTCAGATAAGAATCAACACTCTTGTCTCAATTTTTAGTCTTGACGGGTTTATAAACTATAGACGCAGCTATCAATTAAAAGATTTTTCTGCCAAGAACTTTGAGCGTTGCAATATACCTTTAATATTTTCTGTGTTCGTCTTTGGAAATATCTAAAACTTTTACAATGTAAAATGTACTTTTACAGCTATAGTGGAGAATAAAATAATTAAAATCTCACGTTGCAAGTCGATGCAATAGGATTTGATGCTGTTAATATGATCAAATTAT